>CAUDMG010000831.1:2025000-2027500 GCA_958450375.1 Homarus gammarus
CTACCCACGAAAGAGAAACATCTGTCGAACATAAATCTTCCCCCTCCAAGACCATTTTCAACCTCAAAATGAAACAAAAAAAAAAAGATAGGAAGATAAAATGAGAAATAAAACTATCAGGGAAAAATGAACGGTGAGGTCTAGGGGAAAAAAGAGCGTTCCATCGTCTTAAAGATCTCACTTCAGGGGAATTTATGGTTTGTATCTTGGGGGAAAATTTTCACACAGGATCGAGGTCTTTTAAAAGGAAACTCCGCTTAATGGTATGAATATTCAGGTGTATGCCAGGCAAGTGACGGGCGATACATTACAAGAGATAATCCCGCGGCGCCCAAGTTTTCCACAGCAACTTTGGGGGTAATGTGGTTGTTGTGGTGATGGTGGTAGGTAATGGTGGTGGTAGCTAATGGTGGTGGTGGTAGGTGGTGGTAATTTTGTGTGGGCGAGGGTAGGCAACAGGAGGAAGAGGAAGGAAGTGAAGGAAGGGGAAGAAGAGGAAGGAAGAGGAAAGAAGAAGAGGAAGGAAGATCCACTGGAGGTGTTTGCTCCTTAAGCTGGTGAATCACTCAAGGTTTAGTGATAAATTTTATTGGTTTATTTGTGGTTTAGCGATGAGTTTTGGAGGACTACTTGTTATTGGTGATGACTAGGGATGGATTTCTTAGTGTGGTGGTGATTTATAGTTATTGCGGTGAACCTAAGACTTGATGATGAGTATTGGTGTGTTGCTTAGGTTAGGTTAGGTTAGGTTAGGTGTTATCGTATTTCAGCAATCACGTGCCACATTCCTCCTCCTCCTCCTCCTCACGTCACATTGCCTCCATCAATCACGTTCCTCCCACATAAATCAAATTAATACAGGTTATTGTATTTCGTGTGGTTGTCTTATTCACCACAATGATTATGTCTGGAGGTGTCTTAATGACGGAGCATCCTCGTCCTGACCCCCCTGGTGAAGAAGAAGAACAAGAACAAGAATAACAAGAACAACAAGAAGAAATTACAATACCTACCTACCTACCTACCTACCTATTCACCTACCTGCCTGCCTGCCTGCCTGCCTGCCTGCCAAGTATACACCCACACACGCGACACTTCAATTCAGGTTCCCATCCAACCGGGTCTATAGGTACTGTAGATACTGTACGCCTACATACGCCCTCTGCTGCGTATCGAAATTACTGCTGTATCTTCGTGGCGTCATTTGCATAGCGTAATCATCGATCACCTGCGTCATCTGCGTCATCTACATCCTCCCCTGACTCCTCACAGCGTCTCCCCCTCCACATTATTGGAACAAACTGTTGTTTTTCCTTAATCAAAAAATGTAGTTGATAATTTTCTTGTGGGGGTTGGGGCGTATGTGTGGGAGGGGGGCGTATGTGTGGGAGGGGGTGGGGGCGTATGTGTGGGAGGGGGGGGGAGGGTTGGGTGCGTGTGTAAATCTTTGTTTTCCTTGATTCCTCTTCTGTAAAGTAAATTCGTGTTATGAGTAATTCTGAATTTTAGTCTTTTACTTTTGTTTTTCACTTTAGGCTTTTGTTGTGAATGTTTTCGAGGTTTATTTTTTTATATAGCGTCAAAGGTCTATTTATTGTGTTTATTTATTTATATTCTTTATTTTATTATTGGTATTATTATTATTATTATTAGTAGTAGTAGTGGTGGTAGTAGTAGTAGTGTTATTATTACAGTTATTATTATTATTATAGGGACTACTATTATTGTCATATACTATACTAGAATCACCTTTCTCAATTACCATAATCTTTAATAACGACTCGTTTCCTCTTCCCTGTTTCCCAATTTCTCACCTTTTTCCATCCGGTAATTGTACTTCTCCGCTGTTTTATGGCTAATTAACCGATCCCCTTCATGTCCACGTTCGTAATTATCCCTTTATCGTCCTCTCCTCCATTTTCTCTAATCTCTGTAATACTGCAATTATCCTTGAAATATATACATGTACATTTATATATTATTGTCTTTTTTAGTTTCGTTTTTATGTCTGTTCTCCTCCATCTCTCTCTCTCTCTCTCTCTCTCTCTCTCTCTCTCTCTCTCTCTCTCTCTCTCTCTCTCATCCTTGCTCATTTTCTCAAATTTACTTTGTCGCTTTCCTCCTTTTCTTTTTCGTTTTTCCTCTTATTCATCCTGTTTCCCCTCCTCCTCTTCTACTTCGTCCTCCTTCGTATTCTTCCTCCTCCTCATCCTCTTTCTTCCTTCCCCTCATCTTCCCTCTTACTTTTTCTTCCCCCTCTTTCCTCTTCCTCTTTTCTCTTTCCCTTTCTCTTCTCTCCCTCCGTGTCCTGAAGTCTTCTCTTCTACTTGTTATCCTACTTTTTGCCCCCTCTCCTTCATTCCCCCTTCTCTACGTTTACTTTATTCATCTGTCCTCTTCATTACTGCTTCGTCGCCCCTTCTGCCTTTGTTCCTCTCCTGTTATTCTTTATCCTTTCATCTCCTCTTGTTTCTCTTTTCTCAACATATGTTTTATTAAG
>CAUDMG010000831.1:2032500-2112500 GCA_958450375.1 Homarus gammarus
CTGGAAAAAAAATCTCCCTCCCTACCTCCCTCCCTCCCTCCCTCTCTCTCACCCCCTCCCTCCCTCCCTCCCTCCCTCCCTCTTCCCCTCCCCCAGGCGTCGTACGAGAGTTGCGTATATTAGCGTATAACGGCTTATATCAGAGTATATCAGCGTTTATTAGCGCATATCATAGTATATCAGAGCTTATCGGGGTTCATCGTTGGTATATCACCGTTTATTAAGTTATATGAGGGTTTATAGACGTTTATCAGGGTATAGCGATATATTGCAGTGTATATCAACTTTTAATAGCGTAGGTCAGTGTGTGTATCAAAGTATAACAGCGTATACTGGCAGGTATGTTTATATGGGTATGATACAGTATAGTCTCTTATTAATCAGGTTATATCAACGTATTAACCCTGCCCCCTCTCTCTCTCTCTCTCTCTCTCTCTCTCTCTCTCTCTCTCTCTCTCTCTCTCTCTCTCTCTCTCTCTCTCTCTCTCTGTACAATATGACACGATATACAGCAAATATAATTTATTCATCCTCACCCCTTTCTCCCCCCCCCCTCACTCCTTTCCTCCCTATCCTCTCCCTCCCTCCATCATTCCTCACTCCCTATTCCTCCTCCCCACTCATTTGGCTTCGATGCCCTGATCTGCATTTGTCCACCCCCTCTCGACTTTCCCCCTCTCCATTCCCTCTCCATTCCCCCTCTCTATCACCCTCACTCTTTCCACTATATTCTCCCCCTCTCTTTCATTTTCCCCCTTGATTCCGTCATTCCCTCTTTTCTCCTCTCCCCTTTTCACGTCACCACTTGGACCTCTTCTTCACCTCACCTCCCCCTCCCCCCCCTTTTGTTTCTACCTCCCCCCTCCCCCAATACAGTGAGGGGCGGCAGTGGTTCGTCGTTTAATGATACTAACTGTCATGGCCGCGATTGCCTGAAGACTCTCTCTCTCTCTCTCTCTCTCTCTCTCTCTCTCTCTCTCTCTCTCTCTCTCTCTCTCTCTCTCTCTCTCTCTCTCTCTCCTTCGTATTAAGTGATGAAGCTTAATAGATAGTAGGAGTCAAGGGAAGGAAGGAAGGAAGGAAGGAAGGAAGGAAGGAAGGAAGAGGAAGAAAGAAGAAAAGAAGAATTGAAATGCTGGAGAAGAGAAGAGGTAACATGATGGTGGGAAAGGGGAGGAAGGAAGAGGAGGACGGAGGGAAATGAAAGGGAGGTAAGAGAAAGAGTAAAGAAAGGAAGGGCAGAGGGAGGAAGAAGATGGAGGAGGAAGTAAGAGGAGGTAGAAGGAAGAAATGAAGGAATAGGTAAGAGGAGATAGAAGAAAGAAAGAAAGAGGGAAGATCTACCACACACATCACCCTAACCTAACCTAACCATATGCATCACACTATCATGAGGGAGAGTTAATCATAAAACAACTCTCTTAATTCCTTACTCCTCAACACCATCCCATAACTCACAAAATCCAATTAAAAGATCTTATACCACAATCACCCCCCCCCCCCCACGTGTACAGTCTCTCTCTCTCTCTCTCTCTCTCTCTCTCTCTCTCTCTCTCTCTCTCTCTCTCTCTCTCTCTCTCTCTCTCTCTCTCTCTCCTCCCGTTATGTAGAATGGTAGTACAGGATACAGTAAGCACATTACACTCAAGTCATACTCAACACATTTCCAAATTTATTTTAAATGGATTTCAGATCAAGTGTTTTGTTATATTAAACGAGTGAAGATATATACCTTTGTGATGATACCGCTTTAACGAGGAATTCTGGCGATACTTCTTTAAAAATGCTATACCTGAGATATTTTTTCATTAACGCATTGCAAAAGTCTATGCATATGACGTTTGCAAATGCTAAACATATGTAATGAATCTGGGAATACACTTTTTCTAATACTTCATAATATTACACTGCAACAATCTTATGCAACATTACTTATATATATTACTTGTCTTGCAACAATCCTTTGCAAATCGTAAGGACATAAATAATTTTACAGTGCCTCATTACCAAGACACATATATTTATCTTACTCTAACTACAGTAGCCTCTAATTAAATGGGGTCCAGCGGGGCCCCCATTAACTATGTATTTGCTAACAACCTTCTTCAATTGTGTTTTTGCGACGATGATAAACTGATATATACATGTGTGTGTGTGTGTGTGTGTGTGTGTGTGTGTGTATTAAGTCTCATATGCGTGATGAGAAGTGGTCGTAACCTCACACCATTGCTTGTTATTACGTCAAATTGTCTCTAGTTATATATATGACGTTACCCTAAACATAGTTGCTCCTTATGACGTCACAGTGTTGCCTGTATTGCTTCCTAATGCTCCTTGATGTATCATTATCTAAGGATTTAGTCCCAGATTTAGTCGAATTTTACTACGTATGTTAATTTTCACTCAAATATTGTATTGACGATTCGATCCTGTTTCTTGACACATTTCCACATTTTATTCATTAATGGTGGGTTATTGAGTGGCACTGTGGTGTATAGTGCCAGTGGTGGGTTATTGAGTGGCACTGTAGTGTATAGTGCCAGTGGTGGGTTATTGAGTGGCACTGTAGTGTATAGTGCCAGTGGTGGGTTATTGAGTGGCACTGTGGTGTATAGTGCCAGTGGTGGGTTATTGAGTGGCACTGTGGTGTATAGTGCCAGTGGTGGGTTATTGAGTGGCACTGTAGTGTATAGTGCCAGTGGTGGGTTATTGAGTGGCACTGTGGTGTATAGTGCCAGTGGTGGGTTATTGAGTGGCACTGTGGTGTATAGTGCCAGTGGTGGGTTATTGAGTGGCACTGTAGTGTATAGTGCCAGTGGTGGGTTATTGAGTGGCACTGTGGTGTGTAGTGCCAGTGGTGGGTTATTGAGTGGCACTGTAGTGTATAGTGCCAGTGGTGGGTTATTGAGTGGCACTGTAGTGTATAGTGCCAGTGGTGGGTTATTGAGTGGCACTGTAGTGTATAGTGCCAGTGTTGTCTTACCTTCTTCAGTTTGTACTCTGAATATTTGATGTCATCCTCACTATGAACAAGACTCACCTGCCGCTCTGTCTCATAACATCTGAGGGTTCGTGAAATAGTTACCAGGAAGCGGACCCGGTTAACTCTTGGTGAATATAAGTGTAAAAATAGAAACGGTTCAGAATCTGTTACGACGCCAGGCTGGTGTTGGTAGTGGTTAGGGCGTCACACTGGTGGTAGTTGTGGTTATGGCGTCACACTGGTGGTAGTTATGGTTATGGCGTCACACTGGTGGTAGTTATGGCTATAGCGTCACACTGGTGGTAGTTGAGGTTAGGGCGTCACATTGGTGGTAGTTATGGCTATGGCGTCACACTGGTGGTAGCTGTAGTTAGGGCGGTACACTGGTTGTAGTTGTAGTTATGGCGTCACACTGGTGGTAGTTGTGGTTATGGCGTCACACTGGTGGTAGTTGTGGCCATGGCGTCACACTGGTGGTAGTTGTGGTTATGGCGTCACACTGGTGGTAGATACTGGTTGTTACTGCGTCACACTGGTGGTAGATACTGGTTGTTACTGCGTCACACTGGTGGAAGTAGTGGTTGTTCCTGCGTCACACTGATACTGGTAGATATTTTTACCTTGTCACAATAATATATAATTATCTTATTTTTCAACTGCCATTACAGCGGCCAGCGGTTAATAATTCCGGTAATGACGTCACTATTGGTAATTATATCGGACGCGTTTAGTAAAGTTTCGTTTCTTCGTTTATTATTGACACACCACCGCGGGTCAATCAAGACCCTTTTGTCTCTGCTGTCTGAACTGTCCGTCTTGGCTCAGGCATGAAGTATTTCGACGACGAGAATAGTACGTCAAGGAAGATGATAAATATTACAACCTAACCTAACCAAGCTCACACCCTCCCCGTCACCTCCGCCATCTCCCCCGTCACACCCTCCCCGCTACCTCCCCGTTACCTCCCCCTCACACCCTCCCCGTCACCTCCCCATCTCCCCCGTCACCCTCCCCGTTACCTCCCCCTCACACCCTCCCCGTCACCTCCCCATCTCCCCCGTCACACCCTCCCCGTTACCTCCCCGTCACCTCCCCGTCTTCCCCTCACACCCTCCCCGTCACCTCCCCGTCTTCCCCTCACACCCTCCCCGTCACCTCCCCATCTCCCCCTCACACCCTCCCCGTCACCTCCCCGTCTCCCCCTCACACCCTCCCCGTCACCTCCCCGTCTCCCCCTCACACCCTCCCCGTCACCTCCCCATCTGCCCCTCACACCCTCCCCGTTACCTCCCCCTCACACCCTCACACCCTCCCCGTTACCTCCCCCTCACACCCTCCCCGTCACCCCCCATCTCCCCCTCACACCCTCCCCGTCACCTCCCCGTCTTCCCCTCACACCCTCCCCGTCACCCCCCATCTCCCCCTCACACCCTCCCCGTTACCTCCCCCTCACACCCTCACACCCTCCCCGTTACCTCCCCCTCACACCCTCCCCGTCACCCCCCATCTCCCCCTCACACCCTCCCCGTCACCTCCCCATCTCCCCCTCACACCCTCCCCAACATCTTAGAGTCCTCTCCATCAAGCAATAATCCTACCTGCCGTCCTTCTCTCTTGTGTCAATACTGTGACGTCACATCCACAACAGTGTCCAGTGACCTGTGATGTGTACACGGGATTACCTGACCCTACCTCTGCCTGCCTGGAATATATACCCGTACACACACACACACACACACACACACACACACAAGTATCCTCTTCCCTTTAATCGATTCTCTTCATACTGCCAACCTGATGAGCCAAGATGACAGTCAAATAAAAATAAAGTTTTAATTGATGTGTAAATAAAACTAATCGAAAAGATGAGTAAAATTCTTTAGCTATGGGTCTTGATGCAAGCTATGACGCCATTAATAATACCATAAAGTAGATCTGAATATAAATGTATAGCGTCTGTCTGTCTGTCTGTATATATTTCTGTATTATATTATCAACAACTACTATATTTTGCTCTATGAACTAAGTAAGTGCTACAGTATATTTCATCAGAATGGTTTAGGGAAGGACTTACCCTCAAGATGTGAAGGTCAGTTACGGGAGACAGGCTGCCTTGAAGTCCACACACACAGGAGGGTCGTATATTACCTTCAGTTACCCTTATGTTAAGTACAAGGTCAATCTGATAGTGTGACTGTACTGTGTCTTTATGTATGTATGTATATATGTATGTACTCACCTTATTGATCTCTCTCTCTCTCTCTCTCTCTCTCTCTCTCTCTCTCTCTCTCTCTCTCTCTCTCTCTCTCTCTCTCTCTCCTTCAAGGCCCCTTCACAGGCGTCAACCATCGCCTCCTCAACCCCTCAAGTCGCTCGCTGCAATTTTGATATGACGTTCACTGAATATTAACACCCACACCACCCTCTTCTCCCCTGCGTTCTCCCTACTCCCTCATTCTCCACTCCCCACACACTCTCTCCCCTCTCTCTCCACTTGCCTTCTCTTCCTATTTCCCAATCCTCCTTCCCTCTCACTATTCACCCTTCCTGCTGCCTTCTTCTCACTTCTCCTTCCCTCCCTTCCTTCTCCACACACTGCCTCCTCCCTTCCCTGGCCTCCTTCTACCTTTACTCCCCTTCCTCTCCCCAACTGCCTTCTTCTCCCTCCCCATCATACAGTCTCCCCTCTCCCCCCGTCAAGCCCACCACCTCCCCACTCCTCAACCAGCTCCTTAGCCTCTATCTCCCCACGCGTTGCCATCTCATTTCTCCCTTATCTAACTCCCCAACTATCTCCCCAGCCACCTCCCCAAACCAACTTCTGACAATTTCATCCGCTGTATCTTACGGTGAAGCCTTCATCCCACCCTTCCTCTCCCCGGAATTTACACTCCACCCAACCTGTTGTCTTTCCTCTCCCCCAAAAGCAAACTCCCCAACACCCAGCTTCTGACTATTTTCTCCAGCCATGCGCCCCCCCCCCCCCCATCATTAGGCTGACTCCGTACACCAGCGATAACCATCTCTCCCATCGTTTTTAGCCGCGGCGCTGCATATAATTTTCCTAGGTCACTGGTGTTTAATTTATAGCGATTACGGGCACTTAGCGGCCAAGGTATATCTCAGGAGTGACAGCCACCATTATAGTGCGGGCTAAGGTGAGGGGGTGTGAAGCCTTACTATATTGGATTTATCGCCTTAACTTCACTCCCGTTTATATTTTTAGTTTTTTTGTGGGTTAGTTTAAGCCGTCCTAAACCGTCTCCTAACACCTTTTTAACTCCTGATTCAGTACTTTTTAGGGGGTGTCTTTTTGTTGTTGTTTTTATCCAGTAAAGTCTCGGGTAAATGTGTTGAATAGTTGTGTGTTTGTTTGTAATTTATATGGTCTTAGTTGTGGCTCTTGAATGACGTATGTTATTAACTTGATATTTTTTTAACATTATTACCATTTTGTTTTTGTTGTAAGTGAACTTTTCATTGCTGTTTATGTATATATTAATCAACCATCATGTTATTAAAATTAAATTAATATATACAAATCATTTAATGGAAGAATATTTCGCCTCATAAGTGAAGGGTTCCCGAGTTCGATTCCGGGCCGGAGTAGAAAACAGGGTCCCTCCTTGTGTACACCAGGTCTTGTACTCTCAGCTATAAATGAGTACACTATCGGGTGAGGGGGGTGAGAGTGGGGGTAGGAGTGACGGTGGGTAAAGTATGGATACGGGGAATAGGGTTAGGGGTAGGAGTGGGAGTACTAGGGGTAGGGGGAGTAGGGGTGGTGGGGGGGAGAGTAACACAAAGGCTACTAACTGTTGACAGTCTGGAGTATCATCAACACCTGTCTGATTACACCTTCAATCACGGCAGAAAATATATATTTATATGAACGAAACCTAAAAAAATATATATCGCACTAACTTCTTTTTTTTTCTTCCTTTGGTATATTTATCTTCTTCTCTCTATGTATACTAAACATCACTCCATATTTTCCTATATTTATCATATTTCTTATATTTCCATTTTTTTATGATATCTTATTTTTTTATGCGTCAGATTTTGTCAGATTTTTTGTATAATGAAAGTATTGGTTTTATATATTTTATTATTACAGGGAGTTATTAATGGAGCCTGGCTGGAGGGTGTGTGTGAGGGGGGGGGGGGTGTTATTGTGTGGTGGGGGGTTGGGGGGTTATGAGAAAGGGTTGAAGGAGAAGAGGGAGAAAGGTGTTGAGAGAGGAGAGGTGAGTGGGAGGTTAGGAGAGGTGAGAGGGAGGTTAGGAGAGGTGAGAGGGAGGTTAGGAGAGGTGAGAGGGAGGTTAGGAGAGGTGAGAGGGAGTTTAGGAGAGGTGAGAGGGAGGTTAGGAGAGATGAGAGGGAGGTTAGGAGAGGTGAGAGGGAGGTTAGGAGAGGTGAGAGGGAGGTTAGGAGAGGTGAGAGGGAGGTTTGGAGAGGTGAGAGGGAAGTTAAACACGGGGAGAAGCAAATGATATACATAAACAGATAAATGGATGCATAGACACAACCTTAATTATATATATTACACAAGACATATTTATTAACTTCCTAAAATACATCTATAATACCCCCCCACCCCCCCACACACACCCCTCACACCCCCCACACCCCCCCACACACACCCCTCACACCCCCCTCCCCCCCCACCCCCACACCCCCCCACACCCCCCACACACCCCCCCCCACACCCCCACACCCACCCCCCACACCCCCCCACACACACACTAAAAATATACAATTCTACTTTTCTCTCAAAATTGGGAAAAAAATTACATGAAGCTCACGGAAAATATTTATGCTCTTTCAGAACTGCAGAAATGTCAAGCTGGCCTAATGCACTCATTCAAAATGTCATGGTAAATGTCACATCCAACTTGGAATACATTGGCTTAAAAATAGTTTTGAGATCACGTATTTCATATAGGAGGGAGGGAGGGAGGGAGGGAGAGAGAGGGGTAGAGGGAGAGAAGGGGTGGGGGGGAGGGAGAGGAGGGAGAGAGGGGTAGAGGGAGAGAAGGGGTGGGGGGGGGGAGAGAGAAGGAGTAGGAGAGGGTGGTTGGTGTGGGTATGTAAAAGGTTGTCATAAATATTTTTGACTAGGGTTCCATATTTACTTTCACTCCCTTATAAATCTTGCTATTTTATTCAATATTCCTACGACAGTATTCACTAAATAATAATAACAATAATAATAATAATAACTAAACACACTTTTTTACACTATATATATATATAAAGTCAAACACCTGATATATCTGTAAACGCCGCCAATTGCCTCGGTTCAAAATAATAGGATCATACTTGTTATCACGTTGGTCCGAGGTTCTTAGTTGGCAGGAAGATCAATATTCCTGTCAAGTTACTGAAATATCTGTCCACCCCTTCAAGACTTATTGGGCAGGATAAGACACACACTTGGCAGACGAGGATGCTATCGATTTGACGGCTTGCGCGATTTCAGAATATCTCACAGCTTCGGATACTGGTAAAAGATCATGATATGTGTTGATAATGATGATAATAAAGTAATAACAATGATAGTAGGGCCTAATGATAATGAAGCTATTAATCATAATTTGCATAATAATAATAATAATAATAATAATAATGAGGAAGAAGTTAATTAAAGTTATTTTTTATCATCAGTATGCTCAAACAATAGTCCTCATGCCAGCTATTATCAGAGGCGTCGAGGGAGGAGAGAGAGAGAGAGAGAGAGAATAACCAGAGGAAAAATAATACAGAAATAATACAGTAAGGGGGGGGGGTGCAGACGACGTTAGGGGCTGTGGTTACAAAAATCTGTAGTTGATGGGATGGGAAGATTAGAAAGATAATTAAAGCACCTGAGATTTAAGGGTTACAGGTAGATGTGGAGGGGTGGGAAGGAGGGGTGGGAAGAAGAGGGATTTAGAAACATTAGGATTTTACAGAAGGGGAGATAGGGGGATTAGATGAGGGGATTGGAGGTTAGTGATTGTTACAAATTAGGGGATTAACCATAGAGGAAGGGTGAAGGAAGGGGGGGGGTACTGTGTAAGGGAAGGAAGGAAGGAAGAGAAGTAGGGAGGAAGGAACAGAAGGCATAGGGGAAGAAGTAAATAAAAGAAGAATAAAGGAGGAGAAACGATTGAGAATAGAGAGACAAGTGATAAAAGGGAAGGAGATTAGATGAAAGAGGAGGAAATGATGAGAGAGGGATTTACGTGGATAAGAAAGATATGTAAAAGGGAAATAGAAAGAGAAGGTGATATGAGAGGGTGTGAAGGGAGAAGGAAGAGATAAGAGAGAGAGGGAGGGAGGAGAGAGAGAGAGAGAGAGAGAGAGAGAGAGAGAGGCGAAGATAAACAGAAAACAGAAAAAACATAAATATAATATAGATGGACATAAACAGCAACAGACAGAATTCAGCTACACAGACAGACAGACAGACAGACAGACATACAGACAGGCAGACAGACAGACAAAACATAGTACGTGAGATAAAAGATTATGAGTATCACTTTCTGCTCCTCCATCATCCCCTTCCATTTCCTCCTCCCCTAATTCTCTTTCTCTACTTCTTTTCCTTCTCTTCCTTGACCACAACCATACTCCTTCTTCTTCCCTCCTCCTCTTCCTCCTACACCACCACATTCTCTTCCTCCACCACTATCAACCACTCCCATCACTTCCTCCTCTACCACTATCACCACCCACCACCACCACTTCCCTCACCCCGTGGAAACTCGCCACATGCTCCTCGCCTGGTTCATTGTGCCGTGTATTTGGCAACGTCCACAAAAAGATATTACCTTCACCGTATTGGCACTGGGAGGAGAGGGAGTGGCTAGGGACAGGTGGGGATCAAACAGTGACGGTAGCGAGTAAATGCCCCGGACACATATTTACCTGTTGACACATGGTCGAGGGGCAGTGGACAGGTACACACAATATACAGAAAATAATCGCGAATAGAGAAATAGAACCGAGTGGAAAGTTAAAAAGGAAGGGTAGGCTTGTGTGTGTGTGTGTGTGTGTATGTGTGTGTTTAAGAAGTTATTCATGTGTGTATACTTACAGAGTGTTACTTGATGTAGACAGACGTGGACAAAGTTTCCCCATTACTCAGAGAGAGACAATACAGTGCAGGTATCAATCATCTTACCTGGGCGTCACACAGGTAGAAAAAGAACTCGAATATTAACGTTTATTTATCCAAGTTATTTAGAGTGTTTTCTTATGTTGTTACTCTGATATAATGACATAAACACAACTAGTGGTTATCAGCATTATATTCCAGTCACATTGTATGACCTCACAAGTGTCCGAGGAATTCTGAACGAAATTATACACACAATTTAATGGAAGAAATTTCATGTTTTTTTTTTTTCGTTATCCTGATGTGAAATAATGTTTATTTTATTTTATTTTTATTTTTCTATTGTGTTCATTTTTCTTTCATTATTCCTACTTTTCTTCTCAGCCTTTCTCTCTCTTTTTTTTCTCTTGTTTGCTTCTTTATCTTCTTCTTCACTTCCTCCCTCTTCCATCACCGCTTCACTGACACTCTTCTCGTTGTCTTTATAAATTTCAACTTCCTAATCTAATTGTTCGTCTTCATCATTATATTTTATTTACTTTTTTTTTTTTTATTTTAATTTACTCTTTTATTCCTCGTTTTTGGCTTTAGTATTTTATTAAAAATTTTTGGTTATTTACTTTTGATTATTTCTTTTTCTTATATTTTTATTTTTTTTCATTCAACTTGTCTATCGCTTTTAGTTTTATTTTTTCTCGCTGACTCTTACATTCTTGTCCGATCACCCGTGAATCTTGATGTTCCGTCTCTCTCTCTCTCTCTCTCTCTCTCTCTCTCTCTCTCTCTCTCTCTCTCTCTCTCTCTCCAAGCCTTCATTTTTATTATCCCTTTGATTTTATTGCCGTTTATTGACTCCCCCTTCTCTCTCTCTCTCTCTCTCTCTCTCTCTCTCTCTCTCTCTCTCTCTCTCTCTCTCTCTCTCTCTCTCTCTCTCTCTCTCTCATATTCCCTCGTCTATATTCTTCATTTTAATTATTTTCTCCCGTCTTCCCCCACTCCCTCTTTATTAGTCCTCCCCTCTTCACCATTCCATCTCTCCACTCTATTGCCCACTCCCTTCTCATCCCCCCCCCCATCCCACTCTTTTACCCCTCTCTTACGTCTCACCATCTATCCCTCTCTCTTCTCCTTCACTCTTTTCTTTTTCCAGTGTTTTTTTCTTTCCTTCTCCGTATTATTCCTCCACCGTCCTCTCTACTCCTTTTCCACCTTGCCTCCACTCCTTCTGCACCACCCTCCTCCATCTTTCTCTCCACTCCTCCTCCCTCCTCCTCTGCTATCCCTTCCTCTCACCTCTTCTCTCCTTCCCTGTTCCTCTTTCTGTCTACTTCCTCCAATCCCTCCTTTTCTCTCCCTCCTCCCCTACCCCCCCCCCCACACACCAACTAAACAAACAGTGTACACGGTGTGATCGCTGATGTACACAGCTCTCCTCATTCTCCCTTCTCTCCCGCATTCCTCTCCTTCATTCCCCCCATTCCTCACATTCCGCCCACATTCTCCCCTATTGGTGGCGTGCAAGGGTGCTGGACGCTGATTGGTGGGGAGGGCCAACTACCGACATAATTGCAAAGGGTCGAGAAAGAACGATGGAGGGGAGGGGGGGGGAGGGGGGGCGAGGTGGGGGAGGTGGTGTAGGTAGTGTAGTAAGAGGGAGGGGGGTTACGGGGGGGGGGGAGGGGTCGTCAATTTTTTAAGACGGGTTGTTCCTCATCTAGTAAGATTAATTTAACATTCTTGATATTGTGATTAATCTGGGGGTCTTCCATGTGTGATTTACAGGCCCGGGTAATGCAAGGAGGAATGGAGATGAATGGCTGGGTAAATAGGTATATCCCTTGCATTTATCATGATTGCCGTAGTTTTCTTGGTGTAATCAACGTTGCATATATGAGCCTGGGTGTGGACGGCTCCCAGTGCTAATGGAGGTCCGTGGGGTCCCCCTAGCCAGCCGGGCGTCTTCACTGGGGGCCCACGCTATAGATCCTTCCACAACACACTCATATTTTAACTCATACATACATACATACATACATACATGCATACATACATGCATACATACATACATACATGCATACATACATACATACATACATACATACATACATACAAACATACAAGGGTGGCTTCTTTAATAACATACTCATCCTTCCCTTCGTTGTTTTACTGCTACTTGTAGACGTCATCGTGTGTGTGTGTGTGTGTGTGTGTGTGTGTGTCTGAGTCTGTATGCGTCTTGACCTGACCTGCTTTGAGAAATACGCAACTCATTAACTTATAATTATAAAACAAACCTCACTAAACCTGGCTAAACCCAACCTCACTAAACCTGGCTAAACCCCACCTCACTATACATCACCAACCCCACCTCAATAAACCCAACCTCACTATACATCACCAACCCCACCTCAATAAACCCAACCTCACTATACATCACCAACCCCACCTCAATAAACCCAACCTCACTATACATCACCAACCCCACCTCAATAAACCCAACCTCACTATACATCACCAACCCCACCTCAATAAACCCAACCTCACTATACATCACCAACCCCACCTCAATAAACCCAACCTCACCATACCTCATAGCTGACTGACTGCACACAATATTTTTTAGGACGTTAAAAAGAAAACAAGGGCTCTCTCTCTCTCTCTCTCTCTCTCTCTCTCTCTCTCTCTCTCTCTCTCTCTCTCTCTCTCTCTCTCTCTCTCTCTCTGGTATATTTTTAAGCCCTTCGTGCCCAGAGATTAATAGTTAGTTCATCATTAATCACAAACGCTCCATCTCTACCCCCCCCCCCCATCCCCACGCCTCACCACCCCCCCTACCCCCACATTCTCCTCCCCCCCTCCCCATCCCTCACCACCCCCCGGGGATCATTAAGGAGGTAAAAGATGGCCTCCGTGTTTTTGGAGGTAGGATCCTGTTATTGATTACGCCTTACCACCATCAGTACTAAGGATAGGAGAGGGTGGCTGGGAGTCCTACAGGATCCTGAGTTAAATTTCCCCCTTGGGATTAAGAGATTGAAGGACGTATCCAATTGGCTGACTCAAATTAGGACATGGGATAAAAGTGTCTTTCAAAATGGGATATAATTGAACAATACTCTCCAAAATGGCCACGGAATTGCACTGAGACTTGACCTTGAGGTTCAGAATCATTATGAATTTGATCCCTGGGGTTTTGAACGAGTGTATTGGTTGTTAAATATTGTCTGTCTGTCTGTCTACACCTTGTTTCTCTTCTTCCCTTTATCTCACCTTGTCTCTCTCCTTCCCTTTATCTCCCCCTCTCTCTCTTCTTCCCTTCACTCGGACACATCTTTGTTATCAGCGATATTAGTGTTCCTGAGCCCTGTCGTGGGATGAGCAAGTAACTCACCTTGTGTTACTTAGCATTATTTATCAGCCTTGGCTTCTAACACGGTGGTCAGGTGTGTGTGTGTGTGTGTGTGTTCTATATCGAGTAGACACAATAAACCATATATCGGGTTTATATAATAAGCCACATATAGGAATATAAACCGATTATTGAATGTATGAATCACACACACATAGGCCTATCAACCCTTCATTGGCCTTATTAAATGTTTCTTGAATATAGAAACTTTTATTGGATATTAAATTCCCTTATACGTTATAATATAAACGTTGTCAAGGCAATATATATATATAACGTATAAGCTAAAGTAACCCGTTTATGGATATAACATTCACATTCAGAAACTGCAAGAGCCTTTTATCGAATATATCCCAATGGTTGAAATCATATATCATGATAAATATACCCGATATATCAATTGTATTTCAAACATATAAATATAAATATAATCTGATATAAAAGTGTTCTCACTTCTGCTAAATGTTTACGCTTTAAGTCATCAGGACAAGCAGTGGGCAGATCAAGATGTCATATACGATTACAGAAATCTTGAATACGTGTTGTTAAAGGCAGTGGGCCGCTCACCTTAGTACCGACTGGTGTTACACTATCAGGTGAAGATCTGGACACACCGCCTCACACCCCCAGCCAGGGACAGACCTCAGTAACACAGGTTAGGTCAGGTTAAGGGACGTTTGGTCTGTGTTTTCTTCCTTGCCGTCAGTTTAATATTGCCTCCTCTCTCTCTCTCTCTCTCTCTCTCTCTCTCTCTCTCTCTCTCTCTCTCTCTCTCTCTCTCTCTCTCTCTCTCTATTCCAATAATTTATCCTTTTGCATTTGTTTTTAATTAAGTTTATTAGAGGTCAGAGAAGTTTTTGAATATACGAATAATTAAAATAATACCTAGAGACAGACTGACGGACAGATAGACAGACATCTCCTCCCCCCCTCCCCCCCCCCTCCCCCTCCCAAGAAGGTTGACTTTGAGGACATGTAAATTTTATATCATGTCAACCTCTCCCCTCCCTCCTCCCCCCCCCCCCCTTCCACGCGACTTTTATCTCCCTCTTTTTTGTTCTTTCTTTTTCTTTTTTTTTCTCTCTCTCTCGTCTTTCCTCGTCTCCCTTCCTCCTCCTCCTTGACTTGGTGAGTGTGTGTCACTCGTACGTTTTCTTCCAACCTGTAGATTTTTATTTGCCTTTTGAATTTCATTTATTTCATTTACTTGACATTTCTTTCTATTTCGTTCGTTTTCAGTTTTGTTTATTTCTCCTCTCATCACTTTTTGGAGAGTCATGTTGTTTATGTTTGTGTGTTTGTGTATTTGTTTACGTTCTTTGTCGTTGTTGTTTTTTTTATTTAACCATTTTTTTTCTTTTAGTCTTGTGTTTGTGACTACTCGAGGTAATAATTTATTCTTCTTGAATGATAATCTCAGAACGAACGCTATGTTAATGATTCACACCACACGTTTAAAAAATTCACACTTCAATTTAACTTCCAGGAGAGACTTTGAAAGGCAGCCGTCACTAACTTGACTTTACGAGTGGCGCCAATCATTCCCTAGACAGTGATGTTTGAATCTCGACCAAATAGTTCACAGGATTTTGATCAGATTTCCCTCTGTGAACTCCTTCCCCGTCAGGAGTGCGGTCGCGCCGGGAGTGTGGTAGCGCCTGAAATTGTGGTAGCACTCTTGATTGTGGTAGAACTCTTCATTGTGGTAGAACTCTTGATTGTGGTAGAACTCTTCATTGTGGTAGAACTAGTCATTGTGGTAGCGCCTTGGAGTGTGGTAGCGCCAAATTCTCTCAAATATTATTGTGTCAACAGAATACTTCCATCTTGCTTGATTCTTGTAAGTTCTTCATTTCTTAATATTTATTCCTTAATTATGTGTTTAGTAGTAATTTAATATAAACTACAGGTGTACAAACAAATAAAACACACACACACACACACACACACACACACACACACACACACCTATTGGCTCCCAGATTAAAAATTATGAAAAATCCTTCAAACTTATGGATGTTTCACGAAGACAAGACAATACCCATTTTTTGTCCTTTGACCCCTAAAGCACCGTGACCTTGACCTTCATAATTGGGACGTGAGAGTTGTTAGGGCACAATGGTTCAGTAGTTAGAGAACGGGTAAAGATGCTAGACGGACGGACGGACAGACAGACATGAGGGGGAACTCAAGGAACATAAAAGTTAATGATGGGAGAAACACAGATTAATTCATTTACATAATCCTGTGGGGTAGGTTAGGTTAGGTTAGGTTAGGTTAGGTTAGTTAGGTTAGTTGGTTAGGTTAGGTTAGGTTAGGTTAGGTTAGTTGGCTAGTTAGGTTAGGTTAGGTTAGTTGGTGGTCTGGCAAACTCGCGAGTAGTATTAATAATTGTCAGTGTAAGAATGACGACAAAAAACATAAAGGAATATAGTTCACCAGATCAGGAAATAAGCGAAATATATTCAAAAGGTCGATAGTTTATTATTTATTCTGATATGTAATTCATTAACTCAGTGACATCTCTGAGATAGTTACCGTCTGGGTGACAGGATAGTTAATAATACAATTTCAGTCTTTTTTTTTTCGTTTTTTATTTGGATTTTGTTAAGAAAACCCTTTAAAAAATAAACTTGCCTCGTTCGCGTCTATATATCGTGAAGTCGTGTGGAATAACCTAACCTAACCTAACCTTACCTCCAGGACACAGAAACTCATTAAACCATGTAGAAGGGAGACTCGTGGACTGCCATTATTATGAAGTCAGGGGCGTGGTTCGTTGTCGTGGTAACCTGAAAATTAGTTTTAAAAAGTCATACTGAACTTTGAAGCGACGGAGGGAAGGGGGAGGGGGGATACAATAGAAGGAGCACTTGAGAAAAAATAATAATTGTTGGAAAAATTTACATACCTTATTTAACGTATCTTTACATCTTATTTCCTATTTTCTTATTTTTTGTATTTTCTTAACCTGATTATTTTTTCTGGTTTTATCATAAATTATATCTTATTTCTTAACTTTCTTCCTTTATTATGTTCCTTGACGGTCCATTGAGGAAGGTGATGATGTTAAGTAAAGTGGACTTGTGATTCTGGTGTGTGTGTGTGTGTGTGTGTGTGTGTGTGTGTGTGTGTGTGTGTATGTTTATTCGCTCCCTCGTGAAGATCTTGGAGGAGCCAGTCAAACTCTCTCTCTCTCTCTCCTAACCTCCTGCAACTATTCTTATCCCTCTCACATCCCATTCCTCCCTCCTCATCTTTTCTCCCCCTCTCTCTCTCTCTCCCCTTCATCAGTCATTCGCGTCACATCATCGCATTTCACGAGACCCAGGACTCCCTTCTCGATCTGTTTCTTTCTCCCCTTCCCCCCACTCTTTCTCTTCCCCCTCCCTCCTTCCTCCCCCTCTCCCCTCTTCCATCGTTCATTCCTCCTCCTTTCCCCTCCTCCCTTTTTCCTCTTTCCTCCTCTCACCTCCTTCCTCTCCCCTCTTCTTTCATTCATTTCTCCCCCTCCTTCATTTTCTCTCCGTCCTTCTTCCTTTTCTCTCCTTCCTTCCTTCCTTCCTCCTCTCCCCTACCCCTCCTCCCTCCACCTCCTCTTCCAACCCCCTTTCCCCTGCTATCTCCCTCCCTCACCCCTCTTCCCTCCTCCCCCCCCCCCTTCCTCTACCTCCCTCCTTTACTACATATTCCGGGTTTTATGTGTGTTTTAAGGCCCATAGTAAGTCCTATACCGTCTATGGAGTTCCCTTGAGGGTCTGGTCGACTTGTTCCTAGGTTTTGATGCTTTGTATAATCCTTCATTTTTTCTCTATTTTTATTTACTTTTAAGTTTTTGTTAAATAATCTACAAGTGTCGTGTTGTCTTTTTTTCTTATTTTTTTTTTATTTTTCTTTAATCGTTCTTTGGGAAATACTCTTTTGCTGTCTCCTTTCTCCTCCTCCTCCTTCTCTTGTCTCCTCTCACTACCTCCTCCTGCCTCCTCTCTTGACCTCCTGCTTCTACCACTACTGCTGGAGGCTGCCGGAACACCTGCTCGTCACTACCACTTCAACCCTTCCATAAAACACGCCCTCCTGCCTGCTGCACATGTTACTGAACTGTTTACAATCTTGTTAAGCTATTTGAGATGTTTGGCTTCAGGTATACCAAGTCCATAAGCGAAGGGGCAGGAGAGAGGGTAAACGTTTCTTGAGACAAATCCAGAACGCGTAGTGAAGATTGTAAGAAATTTTAGGAGGCTGTTTTAAGATTTTTTTTTCTTTCTTTTGTCGTCTATTTTATTTTATTTTTTTTTACCTTTTGTCGTCTTTAAGTTTTTTTTGTTTGTATCTGTAAAGGTTTCCATTTAGTTAATTTCATATGATGTAATTCTTGTCTTTTTTCTATTTTTTTTATATTTTAATAACGTATGTATGCGTGTTTGGATGTATGTGTGTATGTATAATATGTATCTTTGTATGTGTAGGTGTATCTATGCGTTGGTATTTATATGTGTGTTTGTGTATGTATGTATCTTTGAAAGTGGTTGTGAGTGTTTCTTCGAGTGTGTGTGTGTATATGTGTACGTGTATCTGTCTGTCCACACGAGAATCATCTGTCAGAAGTGTGTCATCATTTTCCTGTCGTGCTTAATGCGTTATCCATAAGAAGATAAGAAAGAACTGTGAGAGATAGAAGGAAAGACGGAGGATGGAGAAGGAGAGAGAAGGAGTTTTGGGAGAGGTGAGGAACGTAAGAGAAAAGAAAAATAAAGATGGAGGGCAAGAAGTGAATGTAAAACAAGGAGAGAGAGTGAATGAGACAGACAGACAGAGAGACAGGCAGAGAGACAGACACATTTATTACTCCCGTCCCTCACCAGTTAAACGACAGTGCTGGGGGACAGGAGTGACGGGTGACAGAAATACGTTACTTAATAAAGAAGTTTTGTAGATTAATAACGTGACAGAAATGACATAATCCGCAACAAGGAAGGAGATGTAAGAGAGACAGAAGGAAGGAGAGAAGGAGAAATGTACAGTAGAGAGGAAAAATGGAACACTAAAGAAGAATAGAGGAGAAAGTTGTGGAAATCAAGAGAAAACAGAAAAAAACAGAAAAGAGACAGATAACTTGAGACAGGTGACAGAAGAATAAATAAACAGGCAGGAAAATAGATAATAAATATTTCACGAATACTTATACTTCTTCCGTAAACAGACAGACAGACAGACAGGCAGGCAGACAGGCATGCAGACAGACAGACAGACAGAGAAGACAGACAGAAAGTAGGAAAAAGATATACTACCCGAGAGGAACCATCTGGTGTGAGAAGAAATTTGTTCCATCGTCTTGTTGATTTGCTGAAAATAGTCCGAGGCTTCCCCCTGTATACATGACCTGGAGCCTCTCCCTGTATACATGACCTGGAGCCTCCCCCTTGTATACATGACCTGGAGCCTCTCCCTGTATACATGACCTGGAGCCTCCCCCTTGTATACATGACCTGGAGCCTCCCCCTTGTATACACGACCTGGAGCCTCTCCCTTGTATACATGACCTGGAGCCTCCCCCTTGTATACATGACCTGGAGCCTCCCCCTTGTATACATGACCTGGAGCCTCCCCCTTGTATACATGACCTGGAGCCTCCCCCTTGTATACATGACCTGGAGCCTCCACAGCCTCTCTTGAGACTTAAAGAAGATCCTCCTACAGCCAGGGGAGTAATACCATAGAGACAGTCGTCGTGAGGAAAACGGTGAAGTGGTTCCTCCTCGCCGTCGCTGAGGACAACAAAGTGACGTGTTTTTATTTAGTTTTTCTTCTTCTTTTCTCTAACTAGAATTTGTCGTGAAGGAGGTGTAAGGGGAGAGAGAGGAAGGTGTTGGCTGTTCCTTGATTGTTGGTGCGAGAAGGTGAGGGAGAGGGGGGGGGGATGGGAGGGGGGAGGAGGAAGGTCGGAGTAAGCGCCATGGTTACGATTATGGTAATGGCTACGGTGATTGTCAGACGAGGAGGAAGAGGAGGACGAAGAAGAAGAAGAAGGGGAGGACGAAGAAGAAGAAGAAGGGGAGGAAGAAGGAGGAGAAACGAGTGGTTGTGTGTGACTCCTGAAGGTGTTGTTATTGGTCGCTACTCTACTGTACATTGCTACTGTTGTTCCAGGTGTGACAAGCTGTAATTGGTGGTGGTGGTGGTGGTGGTGCAAGATGATGATTTGATGATGATTATGATGATGACAAGGATGATGATATTGACCCTTAATGAAGATGATGGTGATGAGGATAATTATATTTACATCTAATAATAATGATAAGTATGATGATATAGACTTTAATAATGGCGATGATGATAATAATAATAAGGATGATGGTACTGCATGATGATGATGATGATAATGATGACTCACTGTGTCTCAGATGAAGTAAAAGAAAGACAAAAGCAGACATCCAGCTTGAAAGATTTATACGCTCCTTCTAAAAGCTTTCGGGCTTGTCCAACTAAGTGTTCATGCAGTGTCCAGACGATATCAATCTCAGACGTTCGACAAGTATTCATACCCGCTGCTGAACACCAACTGTAATATCAACAAACATATTTCCTTCACCTCACCTCACCTCACCTCACCTCACCTCAACAAAAAGGACAGCGGATGGCACAAGGTAAAGACGTGATCAGGACGAGAGTGTTGGAAAACGTAAACATTTTGGGGGATCAGTATCTCTAAACATGTCTTAAACGTGACAGCTAAATAAGACGTGAATTTTACGATATACTAAACTCGCTGGAAAGTGAAATACAGTATAGTGTAATAATTCTGATACAGAGTACAGTTAGTAGTAGAGGAGGTGTAGATGAGATGGTTAGGTAAGGTGGTGGGAGATCCAGTGTTGATGTTATGGAAGAGGTTGAAATCCCTTTTTGCTTTTATGGTCCATAAACAATAGTCACCGACCCAGCAACTTCCCTTTTTAAAGACTTAAACCCGTTCCTATTTTTGGACCAAGACTTTCCACCCTCCAGCCCTCACTCTACACCCAGCCGCCCTCACTCTACACCCGCCCGCCCTCACTCTACACCCGCACGCCCTCACTCTCCACCCGCCCGCCCTCACTCTCCACCCGCCCGCCCTCACTCCAGAATTCTTGGATCCGTCCGCTAGAAAACTATAAAGGAATTTAACAGGCTGTAGGGATAATGGCGCACAACTGAGAGGAGGAGGAAGAGGAGGGGGAACTTGTACAATGGGGCCGAGACCTGGGAGAAGGGGGAAAAGGTGAGGTGGTGAGCCCTCTTAGGTCACACACATACAGTACTGACAGCTGAAAGTAAGCAGGTTGTTGCCAGGTTACTGAGAACAGTACAGTGATGTGCCGATATAACTAATGCTATTGTTTCTTATTCTTACACACACACACACACACACACACACACACACACACACACAATGAGTGCTTTATTTAACTCCAGGAGCAAGTTTTCTCACTTACAGAGGTGTGTGTATTATGAAAAATCACTGCTGAACTCTTTAATCCACTCTCAACTCTGGCCAGACACACAAACTTTCTGATTGTATACTAAAAAAAAAGGTATAAAATTTGTGCAGGCTACAGTATTATATTTTACAGCCACACTGAAGTTGTCTTGATCCGATATCGAGATACTGTTCTGTAGGTTTGATCCAGAGAGCAGCTAAAGCAACTCCGCCTTGTGTAAGTCGCCCGCGGCACTGAATTAATACACGGAGCAAAAAACTGACCGGTTCTTGCGTGGCCTCAGCCGTGTGAGCACCACAATTTACTTAAAAAAAAAAGAAGACATTCAAAGGAAGTTGATAAAAGAGTGTTGGAGGGACACAAGAGGCGGGCCGCCATCACACCTACTAACTCACTCCAGCATAATGTATCGCCTCGGGATGGTCTTATTATAATAAAACCTGAATCTAATTTAATTTGGTGAAGTGTGTCGGAGAGAATGAAATACGATAGAGGCGTGTACGAGTCTGGCTTGAGTTCTCTAAGGTTCGTACGTTAAAGTTTCCTCTTCTGGATGTACGTGAGAACGCATCTAGTTACCTTAAACAGACAACGATGCAAAACTGGTGGAGCTAATGGCGTCGAAATTGTACTAAGACTATATGTATCTAGAAAGCTTCTCGTAAAACCCAGGTAGACGCGAAAAAATTAACGTAGGAATCTTTAAGACTGGGCGCGCGCCGTGGCGTGGCTGCCTTACTGTGTGTGATCGGCTCCGGCAGCACAACCCATGATTTATGGTGTATAAAAAGGACCGTAATGTGCAAAGTCTGACGAGCAATGGCAGTAAATCCTGGCTTTAAAGCTTCGTCAGAAGATGATGAATGTCAGGAGCCGCCCAGGGATTCATGGTGAGTGTTGGAGGGCAGGTCGGCCTGTCGCTAATTGGAAATTAACTTTGTTAGATACGTCAAACTCGGCTGTTACTAGACTGTGCCCGGGTGTCTGCTCACATTTTTACGTCCGCGTTTTACGAGCCAGTCCTAGATTTCATTAAATCCTCGTTTGGGATGTTTATATCCATCTTTACACGTGAATAGCTGACCCACGTGCTTATTTAATCCTGTATTTATCTCTCTCACTCAGTTTGCCGACTGAGTGACTGACTGACTCGCACGCTGAAAGAATTTTTTGTCCAGCCTCTGCTCTCCCCGCCCCGCCCTCACCGACGCTGCATACAACCAAATCTTAACCACCCTTGTGTGCACCTTTTTCACATCCATTATCCCTCCTGGTGGCTTTTATCCAACCACTTACTCTATAACCATCAATCCATCTTTCATCACTCTCAATTCCTCCATCCACTACCATCTATGTGAATATGTGTTTCCATCTCAATTTTCAGTCCAGTGGAAAGTTCATGTGTGCTGGGTTTACCGAGCAGGCAGCGGCGCTCTAAATAAGTCTTGGTGGTGTTTGTAGATCTTGAGCGATACATCGTTATGCAACCACAACCAAATTTGGGAGGTGGGGGGGGGGTGGTGTCGTCTCTCTCTCTCTCTCTCTCTCTCTCTCTCTCTCTCTCTCTCTCTCTCTCTCTCTCTCTCTCTCTCTCTCTTCTCTCTCTCTCTACTACCGTAAGTTTGTGCCACCTGTTGTAATCTCTCAAACAAATTTATTTTCGTTTTTTTTTATACCTCTCCATTGGCTCTACGGGAGTATGTTAATGTTGTGTGATTCGTTTATCTGTCTAAATTATCCTTACATTTTTTCCTCAACTTTACATTATATTTCTATACCTTTAAAATCGTTCGTTCGTTCGTACGTGCGTGTGTTAAGTGGGGGGAAGTGAGTATGCGTGATTGTATTAATAAGGTAGTTGAATATTCGTGTTTGTATTAAATGAGTGAATTAAGTAAACATAAGTGTATTAAACTGGGATATTAGATATGTGTCTTTGTACATAATGACATAGAGAGATACATACACTAACAGAAAGGTGTCAACGCCGTGTCACCATGAATACGAGACACATAACAGGTCAACATATACAATACCAAAACGAACACATATACAATAATCACCTATGTATCTTTATAATAAACTACTAAATTGATATTATTGGACAAAAAGGCACCTGACATATGTTTTGTTTACCTGGAGCTAATTAAGAAGACATGGACACTAAAACAATCCAGGTGAAAAATTCATTACTCATACCTTGAACTTATAGGTGTTATACCATTATCATATAACAGTACCTACGTATATCCAGAGAGTGAGTAATATACCATAAGTCTGTGTATGACGCACTGGATGTATAGTATACCACCTGGAAGTGTATTCTGGGGTGTAATCATCAGGCACAAGTGTATATATTAACACTCAGATCAATACACACTCTTCCCCTATATGTATAACGGTGAGGTTTTGGAGTCCGTAGCTACGAGTATATGGTAGTGATGAAGTACTTTCCCTCCTTCCTGTCATCCTTCCCTCCTAACCGCTCCTTCCTCCCTTCATTTCTCCCTCCTCTCCACATCTTCCCTCTCTTACTTCACCCTTTCTTCCCCCTTCCCTCCTCCCTTCCTTCCTCCATCCTCCTCCTCCCTACCTTCCTTCCCCCCTTCTCCATCCCTCCATCTGTATGTTTTGAGTGAGTTAATATGCAGATGGTTAGGTGAGGCTGATGAGGAATGGAAGCTACCGTCTACTGACTGTGGCTGGAGGAGCACTGGTAGACAGGCTCCGTACCTTACATGGTCACTCGCTCTCAGAAACCCAATTAATAGTTACCCTTGAGAAATAATTTAACTTTGGAGATTGAGGAAGGAAGAAAAAAAAGGAGAAATGTATAAATGTTCTTGGGATGTTTTACTGCTGTGTGTGTGTGTGTGTGTGTGTGTGTGTGTGTGTGTGTGTGTGTGTCAGAAAGTGGTGGAGATGGTGGGTGAAGTGAGGTAAGGAGGAGGTAAGGGGGTGGAAGGAGATTAGGAGGTGGGTGAGAGGGGTAGAATGAGGGTTTGGGGGGAGAAGAAGGAGGAGGGATAGAGGAATGATAAAGAGGGAAGAAAATAGGTAGAGAGAGGTAGAATGGAATATCTCTCTCACCTTAAATATTTTTTGTTGTTGTAGTAAAGAATAAGACTCCGCACTGTAATGACCTCATAAGCTTCTCTTTACCCTCTGCTCTCCTCACTTGTATTCCACTAAGACTCTCTCTCGCTCTTACCAAATGTTGATGCTGGAATACGTATGTCACTGACTCAGGTAATTTGCATATATCAGACGGGCCCTGTGAATTTATTTCCCTTGAGCCAAAAATTTACCGTGGAGGAAAAAAAAAATATTGCATGCTGGTTAGGTTAGGTTAGTTGTTTTGTGTTAAGGTAGATTAGATGTTTTAGGTTAAGGTTAGGGTAATGTTATGTTAAAATGAGTTAGTTTTATTAGGTTAGATGAGCTAAGTTAGGATTATTAGAGTACTTTAGCTTTATTAGATTAGGTAAGATTATGTAAGCTATGTTAGGTTAAATTATGTTAGCTGGAGTTACAACTGATAGAAGCAAGGGATAATAATATGAAACAAGGAATAGGTTAAGAGGCTAAACTAACGAGGAAGAGGGAGCAAGGAAGTCACATGAATGAAGGAGGAATAAGAGTAATGGATATAAGATTTTTCTGGCCTCCTCCTCCTCCTCGTCTTCCTCCTCCTCCTCCTCCTCCTCCTCCTCCTTGTAGATAGATTAAAGAACCGTGTAGGATAACTCAGGAACCTGCAGGAGAACATCTTACAGGACCACACCCAACCGACCTCCTCAACATACTAAGAAGGATATCGAAGGACCTCACCACCACGACATGTACATAAGGTTACTGTTAGGAGGATAGATCCCCCCCTCCCCATTCCTTGTTCCCTCACCGTGGATAACAGGAACAAGAGTATCACCCAGTAGTTGTTCCTCCGTGTTCTTCCTTGTTCTCTTGTATTATCTTCGTCCTTCAATAACCTGTGATATACGGATTACGTTACTTAGAATCAATAGGAAGTTTAATAGAGAATAATAGAAGCACATACGTAAGAATAATGGACAAAATGAGACAAACTACTGACGTTATAGTATATAATTGAGATGTGGGTTCAGTTGAGATGTGGGTTCAGTTGAGATGTGGGTTCAGGTCTTGAAAAAAAAATATCCTGATTTATGAAGGTATTTACATATATCCTCTGTGGCGCCTTCCTATTAATACTAATTAGACAGGAGAGGGAGGGAGAGAAAACCAGCTCTCTGTCCAAGCTGTCAACTCAGGCTGCCAGCAGTAAGCCACTCGGGTAACCAACCATTCAGTGTTTGTTATTCTCTTGCACTGGGAGGTATTGAAAGGATAATTATAAAGGAAGACGTCTCAGGTGGTTTAACTCCAAGACAGACAAGATAGAGAAAACTTATATGTTTCTGATATCAACAAAATCAAGAATATTAATACGTTTTATAAAACCCTTTGATAGAACACTAGAATAAGGAAAATAATTACCTACAGCTATAATCAATACTGGAGTCCGGTGTGTACTGGGAGACTGAAAACAAAGTTCCATCTCCTCGTTGGGAAAGGAACAACCACCGTTCATTGGGAAACCATGTAAAGGGGTCGTGGCCTAATTTATATGCATATGTATGTGTGTGTGTGTACATGCTGAGCAATCAAGAGGTGTGTTCCCAAGTGAGATCTGTAGGAAGGGTCGTCATTCCTTTACGTTATCTATGGTCACTCTTTTATGTCCTCTGAGTCATCGAGTTTCCTACAATGATTCCTTGTAATTTATGATGTAAGATAAAACACGAATATTCCCCCCCCCCCCCTAAAAAAACCCCTAAAAATTACCTGAGACTTGACTAGATACGTTCACTTAGCATCATAACATAAAGTACACAAGAAGTAGAATATTTTTTTTATATAAGCTTTTCTCCTAAATTAAGTGAAGTTGATGTATAAAGTTCAGGTTAAAATTTCCTTAAGTATTCTGAAATGGTCTTTAATATCTCGTGTTGTTAGGTGAGAACGTTGTTAAGTTATTGATCGATTCTTGAAGGTACTGATAACATGTTCTTTTGGCGTATGGTGTTCTACTAATGATGATGATGATGATGATGATGATGATGATTAACAAAAGAAATTCCTGATATGAAATACAGTAATTCAGTGATATACAACCCTAGCCTTTAAGTGTATCAGTAACTCTATTTCAGATGTAAAAAATAGCCTCTTTTTTTTATCTTCTGGGACTCTATTTTTTTTTCTGATTGCTTTAAAACATTCCCCTAACTTCCAGCGTCACTAAATAGTTAACCTCTGATGCAAAATTCTTGTACAACAATTTTTTTTTATATAACTTCGAGTGAATTTTTTTTATAAAGAATGGGTTGACGTACGTGTGTGTGTGTGTGTGTGTGTGTGTGTGTGTGTGTGTGTGTGTGTGTGTGATGTCCACTTTCATAATTATGGAAATTTAGTGCGCAAATACAGTACAGGTATACTCGCATGACTCTCTCTCTCTCTCTCTGACGATCGATGCCAAGCTGAACTGACTATAATTACCCCGGATGAACGGAAGGAGGGGAATGCCAGAGACTAAGAGAAATAGCAGTAAGAAAGAAGAAAATAAAAATATAGCAAAGGAAAAAGAGATGGAGAGGAAGAAACAATATGGAAAAGTTAAGTGCCACTAGAATAGGAGAAGGAAGAAGAGCGACGGAAGAGGAGGGAGGAAAGGCAAGAAAAGAGGCAGAACAGAGGAGGCGAGAGAATAATGATAATGGTGATGATGATGATGAGAAAAAAAGCTGGTGAATCGAACATAATAACCTAGACTATTTCAGACATAGTGTGGCAGCCATCTTGGATATTTCCTATTTACGGAGTTTCAGGGGAGTTATTCAGCTTAGCTCAATAGTTTAAGTCATTTAGTAAATATTAAACATGATCTATGGCCATTTTGGTGCTTTTATACCACAAAACCTACACATTTTCTTCACAAATCTACCCCACTATATCGTGCTTGTGACTGCCATCTGCTGAACACCTGTTACTTCGCTAGCGGCTCAGGTAAGACTAAGCTCTGCTGGAGGACACACACACACACACACACACACACACAGGTGTTGCCTCCGCTACACACCTGCTCGCGGTACATACACTGGCCTACTTATCTTTGCACACCTATTCGTGAGATTTTGCTTGGCCCAGTGCAATTATATTACCCACACCCAAAACACGTTTATATAATCTAATAAGTAAACTAAGACAAACTCACACATAGATACACCCTCACACAAACACATATGTGGTCCAGGGGAATAAGGTGCAGTTGTTGCTTACATTTATATGTGTTTCTGTGCTTCAGTAAGGCAGGTCTTGAAGCACATCATCAGAATCAATTCCTAGTCTGAACTGTATTGAAAGTTCAGGTAAAAATATCGTCCTGTTTGACTGCCCTTACATAGGTCAACAGTACTCATAAATATTATATAAAAAAAATCACGAAACCACGATCGAAATGGGGAGATTTGTTGTTTTTTTCATAGGAAGGAGCAATTAAAACCTCTAAGCTATAATTCTCATGGGATTAAACTCGTCGTCAAAGAGCTAAGTCGTATCTTCATCCTACCACAGTTAGTACCTTCGTTACTCTAATTCACTATTTGTATGCTTTATTATGTGAGACACTAAGAAAAACTACCGTATGTTTCTGTCAGTGTTTCCAAAGAGTTTTACATCGACATGACTTATTATGTGTGGTACTTTAGCTAAGGAGTTAGTGGGTTACAATACTGCTACAGGCATTAAACAGTTCCTATAATAATGGTCAATATATACACAACAAATGGCTACACTCACAACGTAACTGTTTAAACAAGTAGAAGTAATTGACCTATTGTGAGTTGTAATAATAATATCTGGAGAATTGAACATTTTATTGGTGTCATATGAAGCAAGAGTTCAATATTGATCATATGGGAGAAAGACTTCGCTGAGCCGTGAAGACTGTCACGAGTATTACTGAGTGTTGTAAATTACCTTAGTCAGTCACACATCGGAAAAATAAATTTGTAATACAGTTGAGAGTTGTGTTATGGCAGAAAGCACACTAAAAGAACAGTTCGAGTGTAAGTGATCATTAATTCCAGTAGTTTGTATTATTTGTGGCCTTACCATTGTCCTGAGTAAACCGTGGAGCATTACAACAACAAGTGTATTTTATAAATGTTATGCAGTAAGTCGTCATTTTAACCAGGAGCTAAAATTCCACTTATGCCGATTTTCTTTACACTTTTTTTCAGATTGTTAGGTGAAGATATTAGAAAGTGACGAAGAAAGTGTGATACCGTGACAACCAAGGAGGGAAGATAGTGTGACTCGTGTTGGCTCTAACCAATACTTCTCTCCACCACCTCCACCACAAGAACCACCTCTCCACCATCACTACTACCACTACCACCATGACCACCACGGCCTGACACAACTACACAAGGTGAGTGAATGTGTTGGAGGTTGTTTGGGAGTTAACCAAAGCGGCAATTTCAGTCAGTCTAAAGTTTATAAACAATCGGTGAGGACAGAGACGATCAATAAACGTTCTTAACCTCGTGATTAAGGTGATTTAAACCCTTCAGTACGGTGACTTGACCCCTTGAGTACATTGATTTAATTCATCATACTCATGGGGTTAAATCATCGTCCACAAGGGGTCAAGTTATCGTTCTCAAGGGGTTAAGCAGTTCCGGTATCAAGTGACTAATCTTCTGTATCTCACACTGGTGATTTTTTTCTCTTCCTCTCTGTGACATTTTCAAACCTTCATTTATTCATTCCATCGGTAAATTGTTCAACTTTTTGAAAACTTCTCGAATTACACCTGATTTAGAATTTCTTTAATGCTAGACCTACGACGGCGGAACATTTACCGTGTAATGTTGTAAATGTAAAGTTGATGTTCATGGATGTTGTGTTTGAATTTTGTGAAGCTTAAGGATTGACGTGTTTGAAAAGGTCATCAGGGGTCTTTTAGGTAGTTAACGTATATACATTAAGTGATTAAGCCATAAGGTCATTGCTATGTAGTTTTGGGGTTACCTGAAGATTGGCCCCTCCCCCTTAGCTTGTTCCACCTTTATATTAATTACCCTAACGCTGTCTTAAGGGGTTAGGATAGGGTTGGTTAGGGTAGGTTAGATAAAGCTAAGTTCGGTTAAGGTAGGTAGACGTTGTGATAAGTTTTCTTGTTTTAGAAAATAAATAGTAAATTCAGGAATTGTACGTCAAAAATTTATGATTAGCGGCACCAACGTTTAAGATTATTGACCTAACTCCACTAAATAAGATTATTGGATTTAAGTTAAAAAAATAAAGGAAAATAAAACATTCCTCTGAAGCGAAGGCGTGAACGAGGTAGTGTGTGTGTATCTCGGGGTGTGAACAAAACTCCAGGTTCAGCTGACATCCCATTAAGGTGTGTGTGTGTGTGTGTGTGTGTGTGTGTGTGTGTGTGTGTGTGTGTGTGTGTGTGTGTTTCTGTCTGTGTCTGTCTGTCTGTAAAGGGAAAGCTTCACCCACAGCTCACTGACTCGCCACATATGTTAACTTCCTCCACATATTCACATGTTTGCCCCAAGACGGTCGCGGTATCATTAGATGTTTTCATAATCAATCAAGATGCCATCCTCATGTTGTGTGACCACGGCCCTTCATGCTAAGCGTCTCCACGGTGCCTTGACCAATTCTCTCGGGAAACCAAACTTATAATTTATTATTTTTGTCTCTGCCTGTTATATCTTGCATTTTTTTTTTTTGGGGGGGGGGGGGGGTTTAATATCCCCAAGTTGAATATTTCGTCTCGTGAATTTCTGATGCCAGGTTTTTCGTTTGGAGTTTTATTAGGATCATCTAGGACAGGACTACACCCCCCCCCCCCCCCCCCCCCCGGTGGTTGATTAATGAGCCTGTTGTGTTGTTTCTACCTTCTGTGGTGCATCCCATATAGGGCAGAAGAATGGAGGAAGAGTGTGTGTGTGTGTGTGTGTGTGTGGGCAGACAGAAAGTTATACCCTGGACAGTTGATGGTAAACTTTAATAGACACAGAATAATCTTTCCTTCTGTCCCTCAGTTTTGTTTTTGTCACCTAACCTAACTTAACTTAACCTAACTTAACCTAACCTAACCTAACTTAACCTAACCTCATTTACGACAAAAGTTCCCAGTCTACAGCGTTTACTTTTCAGATGTGTCACAATGCCTAGGCCCCTCACCTTCTCTCCTAGGTCTCTCTCATGCCCCTCCCTCACCTAGACACCCTCCCCTAAGACCACTAGACCGCCACAACTACTTTGTTTTCACCTTCCATAACTGTCTCCACTACTACACTATTCATGATATATTGTGGAGGGAAATTGAGCGTGAACTGCCCACATATATATGTATAAGGAACATTCTCTCTCTCTCTCTCTCTCTCTCTCTCTCTCTCTCTCTCTCTCTCTCTCTCTCTCTCTCTCTCTCTCTCTCCTCTCTTCTCTTCTCTTCTTTGTCACTAAAAAACCTGTAAATACCTCTTTAATAATTAGACATTTAATTTCATATCACCTAAAATATACAAAGTTATATGAGACACTTTGGTGGATCTGACGCTGAGGCAGGGCAGGGCAGGGCAGGGCAGGGCAGGGCAGGGCAGGGCAGGGCAGGGGTAATAAGGTAGAGCAGAAGGTAGGGGAGAATAGCAGAATGGAGAAGAAAGGGATGGGAGGAAGGGAGAGAAATGGCGTCAAAGCAGAAGGGAAAGGAACGGAAGAGGGACTTGGTAGTAGGCAGAAAGGAAGGTAAGAAGGGCAGAAGGAGGTGCAGAAAGGAGAGGAAGGGAGGTACAGCAGATGGGTAAAGGGAAGGTTGGATAGGATAAAAGGGAGGAGGATTGGGTAAGGCTGGAGGGAGAAGGAAGAAGGGAGGGTAGGAGGAAAGGATTAGGCAGAGGGGAGGGAAAAGGGACAGAGGAGAAGGGAAAGGAGGGAAAGGAGGAAGAGGAGGAGGTAAAAGCATGACTCCCCTTCCACATCACCAGAATTATAAGTACACGTGAAAATACAGGTGGAGGTAAATAAATTAACCTGAGTGAAACACCTGCATTTGCTCACCTGTAATTTGAGTCATAACATGGGAAAAGAAGCATCGCAAAATACCTGTAATTACAAAGTGATTCTTATTTTGGAGATGGTTTGGTTAGGTTAGGTTTTATTCCAGATTAGTTTAGGATTGGTTGGTTTAGGTCAGGCTCCACCCCCACCTACTCCTCCACCCCTACCTCACCCACTCACTCGCACGATCCTCCCTTTACTTACCCCCTACATTCTTCCCCTTTTCTTCACCCTCACTCAGGCTTCCCTTCCTCTTCTCCTCTCTTCCCCTCAGTCTCACACGACCTTCCCTCACTCAGTCTTACAAGATATTACCTACCTTCACTCAGATATTCATGAGGCTACCCCTTGAGTGAGCATTGTCCAGGACCTTCCCCTACCTTCCTAATCTAATTTAACATTCTCCTCATCTTGCTGCGGTAGATAGGGTAGATCCCCCCCCCCCCCACCTCTCTTGTTGGGGTAGACACAGGTAGATTTTCCCTTCTCTTGTTTAAGTAGATAATAGAATATTTGTTTTCTGGTACGTATAAAAAACGTGTGTGTGTGTGTGTGCGTGTGTCTGTCTGTCTGTGTGTGTGTGTGTGCGTGTGTCTGTCTGTCTGTGTGTGTGTGCGTGTGTCTGTCTGTCTGTGTGTGTGCGTGTGCGTGTGTCTGTCTGTCTGTGTGTGTGTGCGTGAGTCTGTCTGTCTGTGTGCGTGTATTTATAGGATATAACCACACACACACACACACACACACACACACACACACACACACACACACCCCACACGCACACGCACACACACACACCACACACACACACACATACACACCACGCACACACACACACACACACCACACCACACACACACACAACATTGGAACCTAAAAACACACCTCCATTTTTATTCACCTTGCACCAACATCGTCTAAAAACACCAATACATCATATATCACATTATTTCCTCTCGTCTGAACACTTCCATAAGCCTCTCACACCTCACTATATCCTTATAATGCTCTCTTGATCATTATACATGTCATAAAACTCACCTTACGTCACCCACCGCCCTACATTAGCTGGTATGACTCTTATTTTGTACTGTATATAAAAGTGTATTTTCCTTTTCATGATGACTTTTATTTTAGGGAATATAAATACTTTTGTTTTTTTGGGGTGTTTATGAGACAGTATTGTTCTTTCTATATATACAAATGTGTTCTATTCATTGTGTGTCTCTATATAAATTGTTTTTGTTGTTTGTATAGTTTCTGCTTTGTATATTATGTAATGTATATATATGTATTGTATATATAGCTGCTTCGTCTTTAGGTATATGTACAGTATATGTAGTTTATTGTTTTTTTTTATTATCTACAAGTTGGGTTTATTCCTCTCTGTTTTGTGTCTTTGTGTTATTTCCCTTCCTCCCTTCCCCCCCCTTCCTCCTTCCCCCTTCCTCTTCCCCCCCCCCACCTTCCCTCCCTTTACCCCCCGGGTGAGCCCTGAGAGAGGACACCTAGAGACTATATATCATGTAGTTCTCTCCACCGTCAGTAGTTGGTTATTGTCCTTCTCTAGTCCTCCTACTCTTCCACTTCCTTCTTCTGTTCCACCTCCTCCACCTACTTCTCCACTTATTCTATCATCATTTATTTCCACCCTTGTCTTATTCTCCTTGATGTTATTCTATCCCAGGTTCTTCACCACCACCATCACCACTACCACCACCATCACCACTACCATCACCACCACTACCACCATCACCACCACCACTACCACCACCACCACCACTACCACCACCATCACCACTACCATCACCACCACTACCACCACCACCACCACCACTACCACCATCACCACCACCACTACCACCACCACCACCACTACCACCATCACCACCACCACTACCATCACCACCACCATCACCACCACTACCATCACCACCACCATCACCACCACCACCACTACCACCACCACCACCACCACCACTACCATCACCACTACCACCACTACCACCATCACCACTACCACCACCACCACTACCACCACTACCACCACCACCACCATCATCACCACTACCACCACCACCACTACCACCACTATCACCACTACCACCACTACCATCACCACCACTACCATCACCACCACCCGGCATACATTAACCAGAATTATGGTTTACGTTCCCACGAAAGATAAAGAGAGAATAAAGAGCCAGAGAGAGTGAGAGAAATGAGAGAGAGAGAGAGAGAGAGAGAGAGAGAGAGAGAGAGAGAGAGAGGGGGTGGAAACGGGGGGAAAAAGGATGGTGGTGTTAGTCCGTTAGATTTACCGCCTTTGTCTTTTATTTGTGGGGTAATTTACGGCGCTATTCTTTCCCTCGGGTGCTTATTGCGGTGTTTCCATGGTTACGGCGTAAACAACAACAACAACAACAACAACACTGGAAGACGGATGCTAACAAGGGGAATATCTTGTTATTGAGGGAGGGAGGGAGGGAGGGAGGGGAAGGAAAGGAAAAGAGAGATGGAGAAAGGAAGGGAAGGGAAGTGTAGGAAGGAGAAAGGGAGGGAAGAAAGGAGGGAAAAAGAGATAGTTTTAAAAGAATCACCCTACCGATAATTTACATACAGATACACAATTGCTCTCTGTGTTTACAAATATATTTCACCCTTTATGAATGAATGAGAATGTCACTTTCAGGAACATTGACAGTTGTAAGGTGTGTTTGTTGGGTAGGGGGAAAGCCACGGGGTGAGGAGATCATTGGAATATGAATGAGGTATAAAGTCTATGAGTTGGAATGGGAATGGAAGGGCAAAGGCTGAAACAATGGGTTCATTACGTATATACTGCAAGGGGCGTCCCGTCACTGTATCTAAGCTAACCCAGTTCTTGTTTAGAGGTTGATTCTCTCTCTCTCTCTCTCTCTCTCTCTCTCTCTCTCTCTCTCTCTCTCTCTCTCTAGCTTTTCTTCATTTTCTCCCTTTCGTCTCCTTATTTACCCTCTTTCATCTGTGTATCTCTTTTCCTCTCTCCATCTCCTTCATTCCCCTCTCAGTACTTCAATGGTCTTCTCTTATCCTTTCATTATTCCTCCTCTGTACTTCCCCCTCTAGTCCTTCCTCTCTTGTGTTGTTCTCTTCTTCTCCTCTCTTTACCTTCACGTACATCTTCTTCTTCTATATCTCTTCTTCATCCACCTCACCCTCCACACCCTCTTCACCTACCTCCCCCTCGTCCTTCTCTCCCTCCAATACACACTATCTACCCTTCCATCTCTCGCCACCTCTCTCTCTCTCCCTACATCCCCTCCTCCTTCTCTTCGTCTTACCTTCCGTTTCTTCCTCCTCTTCATTAATTCCTACTTTTTTTCTTTCTTTCTCTTGTTCGTCTCTGAGTTCCCATAGCCTTCACCGTCCCAGAGAGAGAGGTCGAACTTCACACACACACACACACACGACGAAAACCTTTAACAAAAATAATCTTAAGGTGGAATCGTTCGGTTTTGTATGCCAGGAAGATAAAGTCACAATTTTAAGACCAACCACGCGTGACGCTCCCTTGGCCCTCCCTCACTCACTCACTCACCTGTTTTGAAGATCCTGGCTCGGCTCTCTCATCTTACTTCCTTCCCCTTGCTGTAAATTTTTGACTACCTTTCTCGATGTGGCTTTTGTTATCTATCTTCTATTGGGGGAGAGACGCATTGTTTCTACTCTGTTTCGTTATGTAATATTTTTTTTAACGAAGAAAATACAATGGTGTGTCGTGTCTTATCTCCAATTAGCTTGATATTTGGTTGGTTAGGTTAGGTTAGGTTAGGTTAGGTTAGGTTAGGTTAGGTTATCGGTATTGTTCTTATTTAAGGATCTTTTCGTCTTTGTGGGTCAGACGTTCATTACATCATTCAGATTCGTCGATAAACACCAAAATAAAATAATCAGGTTTACGAGATTAGCCTCTAAAAATACCCTGACGTGAGGTAATGAGGTGGTGGTGGTATTTGCTTCAGGTGTTTTGGTCAAGGACTCGAAGCTTCATTTATACAACAAGTACCAGATAGGTTTTATAAAATGTTTGGGTTTTAAGATACATACACATCGTCGACCCCAACAAATAATAAACAAATTAAACAAAAACACGACAAAAACACGACAAAAACACGACCGGGAGAGATGGTAAGAGTGAGGGTGATTATGGGGTATAATCTTTACTTCAAAATAAACTAGAGAGAGATAGTGAAAGATACTAAGAAGTTATTTATGAATTTTTCTGTGTTTGGAAGAAGATAGCTGGTCTGGACGGCAGCCAGTCTCTTTATCTTGGGAAAGGATTTTTTTTTTACGCACGTCAAGTAGGGATGTGTGTAAGGGGGGTGTGTGTGTGTTCATATATTTCACATTATTCTTCTCATAATCTATATAAGTACCAATAAATAGTCAAAACACTATTAAAATACGTATAATCTACCAACACTATTTACACTCTTTTCTTTATTCTCAAAATACACCCACCACCAGTATCAGGGAACCTCATATATATTCACCTTCCGACCGCCCTGTACGTATCACCGTATCAGCTAATCAGCCTCGCCCGCCGCCCAATCAAGCCTTTTTTGTAAACCAGGAGCCGATGTTGATAAAAAAAAAAAATAAAACCTGTCCGTCTCGTTTATGAGGGAAATGAAGTGTAAATATGTTTCGCCTTCTGAGGAAATGAGGTTCGATTAATATACCAGTATTAGTTATGCAGAAAATAGGGATTGAAAATATATCAGTGTTGTGGACGAGAAGGAAGAGTTTGAGTATACTGTATAATGTTATGTGGGAGTTGAGTAATTACCTTTCTCTGGGTCTTGGTAGTCTTTGAAAGTACGGTAGTTAGTTTTAGAAAAGTTTAAACCATCATAGTAAATAAAAATAGGCATTATAAACTATTCACCCTTATAGAAATTGGTGTTCATGAAGAAAAATAAATGGGTTTAGTATTTATCTCACTTTAATAGGAAAATGGGGGAATTAGTAGAGACACTCTTACCGAATAGAAAATAGGGATTGAAAAAGCCACATCAACTCACCTTCTCCCCAGACAGCTTCCCCCCCTCCCCCCTCCCCCCCTCCCCCCACTCACTCTATCTCCGCCTCTCTAATAAATAAGATAAACATGAAACCAAATTGAAAAGAAGTCTTAAATTTATGTCTGCTCCAGATTCCGTTCATAATTACCTTAGAAATATTACAGCTTTACATCAGGCGGTAATAAAAATAATGGAATATTTTTGGTTTTATGTGGAGTTTTTTTTTTGGTCACTGATTTAAATAAGGATGTTCTTGTTTACCCGGAAGGCATTGTTTATGTTTTATTTTTTTAGGTAATTTCTTTTGTCTGAAATGGGTAGGTGGGCCGTGTAGTCTCTCCGGGGTGATAAACTCTCGCTATTAATACACCACAAGCAACCGGGAAATTAATTTTATCTTGTCGTTTTTCTTGACAGCTTTTGCAAGGCACTCGGCATCCTTGAATAAATTAATGTAAGTGTTTGTATCAAGCTCGTGTTGGCCTTCCTTACCGCACTGGTGGAGGGAGGGGGAGAGAGGGTAGGGAGGGAGGGGGAAAAGGGAGGGATAGGGATGGAGAGAATGGAGAGAGGGGTGGGGAGAGGAGAGTGGAGGGAGAGAGGGAACAGGTAAACAGGTAAGAGCCTTCCGAGTGACGTGCACTAAGACACCTGGTGATCACTTGCGGTGTTTTACGATATCCCGCGTGAGTTGTATGAGTCTGTTGTACCTTACATTTGCAGGTTAGGTGGGTTCCAGTCCTACCAGGCCCCAATCTAACCTAGCTTAACGCACCAGGCCCCAACCTCACCTACCAGGCCACAACCTAACCTAGCCTAACCTACCTGGAGTAAAGTGGCCAATGGAGTAAGATGGCTAGTTGATTAAGGTGGCCAATGGAGTAAGGTAGTCACGAGTGTAGGTTCAGATACAGGTTAGGTTAGGTTAGGTTAGGTTAGGTTAGGTTAGGTTAGATGTGTACATGCTTCATTATGGCTTATCATACACCCAAAAAAATCACGGACCGCTGCCAATCATATCAGCCACATTTATCACTTCTGAATATTTATCTAATCCTCACCTGTAGGCTAGAACACAGGTGCATCCCTTCCCTCACAATTAACCAGGTGTTTATTTACCTGTATTACGTCATGAATAATATGACCTCTTAGTGTGACGTCATGGTATTGAAGATTATTATTATTATTAACAACACCTGTATTTCAGTGTATAAAATAGCGAATTGTAAGAAAAGGTGTTTAATATATCAACTTTTATTACTGATTTTATGGGGAGAAAAAAAATAAACATGGAATCAAAATGGTAGGAATATGTCAGGTTTTAGTTTCGTTCTTGAAAGGCAAAACGAAGGAACGAGCTGAGAATCTTTCGTCCGAGAATATCGTGAAATTTCACCGTGTGGAGATTTAAATAAAGGAGGATGTTTATAATGGCATTCCACATAATAAAGAAACAATAAAATTCGTCCCCGGATTGCGACTGCCTTCACCTTATTTCTTCCTTGGACGATTTTCATATTTTTTTTTCTCTTCTCTCCTTTTCTCCCTCTCTCACCCTCTTTCTCTCTCATTCTCTCCTTTTCTCCCTCTCTCACCCTCTCTCTTTCTCTCTCTACCAGCTTCTCAGTCGCCACTTTTCTCGGTATAAAATCACAGGCGTGCGAGAACAAAACGCGAGTAATAATTTATGGCAGAGAGTCTCGTCTTACCAGGCATACTTTTTGGTGTTGCCTGCAGCTGCTCCGTGTATCTGTGAACAGGAGAATTCGACTGCAAGATTTTTTTTTTTTGGGTGGGGAGAGGAAGGAAGAATTGGGATTAGTAATATTCTAATAATCACTTTCACTATTTATTATTTGTTCATTTTCATTTTAGTCTTTTCTTATATGTTCCCTTCCCTGTTGTCCCTGTTCTACCTGTTCACCATTACACACACTCATGACGGTAATTTCTTCTCATTATGAACAACAATAACAACGACGATGACGACATAAACAACAAAGAAACAACAACAACAAGATATAAATCATCATAAATAAGAACAACAACCACCACAATAATAACAAAAAATAACAACCACAACAACAAGTTAATAAAAACACCAATACAACAACAACAATAACAACTGTAGTCGAAAAAGGTGTTGACCAGACCTGAAACTAACACGACCCTGATTGACCTTTGATCTTAACACACACCTTTGACCTTTGACCAGACTCCTAAGTAAAGTCAGTTTTTCCTTGGCTGAATTTACTGTAAGTTGATAATTTTTAATGTTTTTTTATCCAATCTTACAAAAAAAAATTAATTAATGACCTATTTTGACCAATGGGTAGGAAATAATCAGCGTAACAACAACTACAAAGGCATACACAGCAATAATAAGAACAGCAAAAACAGAAACAGTAATAACAATAACAAAAGCTAACAGTAAGAGCAACAGTGCCAGCTTTATCTGACAGTCCTGATGCATTTGTTTCCAGGTAAAAATATTTCGTTCTTGACTCTTTTGCTGTACTAAACTGTAACCTACTCCTGTGTTTACTGTCATCGTGTGTGTGTGTGTGTGTGTGTGTGTGTCGTGAAGCAGGTATATTATTACTCAGACTTCGTTCTTTTCATTCTCTCTCACCTTCAGCCAATTTATAAGTTTATTGGATAACTATAAATCGTAAATCACGTGACCCAATTGTTGTGAAAAACATCTAGACAAAGAAAATGGATAATTATGAACTGTGTGATAAAGATGAACCATCCTAACGCTAACCTGACCTAACCTTTCCCATCTTGTCTTCAATGTTTCCTCCCTGAGACATATCTTAATGTTTCCTCCCTGAGACACACCTCAATGTTTCCTCCCTGAGACACACCTCAATGTTTCCTCCCTGAGACACACCTCAATGTTTCCTCCCTGAGACACACCTTAATGTTTCCTCCCTGAGACACACCTCAATGTTTCCTCCCTGAGACACACCTCATTGTTTCCTCCCTGAGACACACCTCATTGTTTCCTCCCTGAGACACACCTCAATGTTTCCTCCCTAAGACACACCTCATTGTTTCCTCCCTGAGACCTACCTCATTGTTTCCTCCCTGAGACATACCTCAATGTTTCCTCCCTAAGACACACCTCATTGTTTCCTCCCTGAGACATACCTCAATGTTTCCTCCCTGAGACACACCTCAATGTTTCCTCCCTGAGACATACCTCAATGTTTCCTCCCTGAGACACACCTCAATGTTTCCTCCCTGAGACAAACCTCTTGAGTAACTCTCGTCAGGTTCGTGTCCCGCATCACTGAAAATAAATTACGACGTGCTAATATTTTTTTTCCTGTTTTACTGCACATTGTGACCCCGGTGTATAGACCTTTATTGCTCCTGATGCTTGACGATTTATGGTGGTTAGAAGATATTGACGATAAAGGTATTATCTCTTTGTTAAAAGGGATTTGTTTTTAATACTTTTGTTACTTTGGTAATTATGTTAACTAGGATTTATTGGCAGTAAAATATTGTCTCTTTGTTCAATAGTAGTTGTGTGTATTAGAGGCTGTATGTTATTTCAGCTGCAAGATTCAGGTGGGTTAGTTCACCGCCGCCTGGTGTACTTTAAAAGTTTAATTTTGTATTGACGAGGAACTGTATGTGTAAGAACATTTGATGCCATTAGATCTAGACTAAGTTTTTCTTTAGACATGTCAGCCATATCATGTCTGTCTTACTGTTTTCGAAATGTCTTTAGATATCCAATAGAAATATGGGTGCATCTTGGCCTGGGGTCAGACCCCTTCCCTATTTGTCAAATGTTTACTTGGGGAGATAAAAAACTAACCTAAGCAAAAACTGGTCCCCGTTGCCGTCCTGAGGAGCGTTAAATTCCACAAAGGTGCCTCCAATTATGTAAGAAAGACGGTTTGAAGTAAACAAAGAGCCCCCCCTCCCCCTACAGAGGAGAGAACAACCCCATTAACGTAAAGGTGAATAGTGTAGACGTGACCAGTGATATATGTGGTGTGAGTGTGGCTAGCGGCGGCGTCACAGTGGAGGGACAAGTGAGCACCTCCATAACATGTCGGGGGAGAGCGGCCACGGGGCGCCACCCAGTTACTTGTTGTGATGGACACTCACCTGACGTGCCGCCCTTGTACGTGTCCGCCACACAGTGTTAACAACCGCCGGCGATAAGGTTGACTTTCTAGGTGTCAGGGCACGGGTAGGTCGCCCTTAACAAATCTCACTTTTAATACCATCGTGTTGTGGGAATGACAGCTAACATATTGGGTGCGACGGATACTACCCTCAGATAAGCCACTCTTGCTCCCAAGTGCCTGTCTGTTGGGGGATGGTGTTTTCTAATAATCTGTCTGTCCGTGTGTCGATTAACCTGCCTATCCCTCCCATCTCCAAAATTCCGGACGTGCATGGAGAAATGATCAGTGAGTGGGCCAGTACGCGAATCTACCCGAAATTTCATGACGTGGGGCAAGGATATGTGTCACTGTCACCCTCCACCACTACCTCCCTCCCCCTCCCCTCCCTCTCTCTCCACCCCCCCCCCTTCCCTCCCCCTCTTGTATGTTACGCGTCTCTTTACCTGTGTGTATGACATGGGAGGGCTGGAGAGACGCTGTAGCAGTGTGTGGTAGAGAGGCAGTTTGTGGTATAAAGAAAAGCTGATGGCATGAAGTGGGTAGTGTGTCGTGTGTGATGAAGGTATGTGTATGTGGTGGAGCTACATTATGTGGTAGAGAGATAATGTGTGGTAGAGAGACAGTGTGTGGCAGAGAGAGACAGTGTATGTGTGGGTGGCAGAGAGGGAGTCTATACGTAATAAGAGACAATATGTGGTAGACTAGACAGTGTGGTAGAGAGACAGTATGTGGTACAGATACAGTATGTGGTACAGATGGAGGCAGTATGACACACACAGCCAGAACTGATGACCACTCGGGAAATTGATTCATGGAGTGCTGCTTGACCCCACCCTCCCCCACTCTGTGTTGCCCAGGTTAAATTTATTTCGACTTTTGTTATTGTTTACCACCGGCCCATTACCACAGCGTGAAATATGGGGCAGCTTTTTTATTTAATGTCTCATAACTTCATATCGAGTATTATATAAAATGGAGTCGATCCCAGGGAAAAAATAATACTTAGATATTGCTTAACTTGATGTAGTGGTTATTTCCCTTGGGTAATAATTAGTTTTATGGTATTATTTCTTTTAAATTGTTATCTCCTTTTAGATGTTAGTTTATATTTCTCATTGGATATTTGATTTTATCTTCAGTCTTACTTCTTAAAAGTCTGATATTGAGGATTTTTCTTTTTTTTAAGGAATTATTTCTCGAAGACATTATTTTAAGACATTACTTCTTGAAGGCTACTTTTTAAGACATTACTTTTAAGACTTTTAGATACTTTTTAAGACATCTTTAAGGCAATTTCTTCCCACGGTGTTGTTGTTGCTCCTCCTACCTGACCTCCACTGTTGCCACGGGAGATGGACGGCCGTGACACAGGTTAAGACGCCACCATGAATATTATCTGATAGATCAAGACCCAACCTCGTATACTGTACACCCTACCCTTACATCCCGCCCTTACACCCCATCCCTTACACCCCATCCAACCATCCCATCCATACACCCCACATTATTTTCTTGTTCGTCTTATTCATCTTTCGTAATCCTTCATCCCATCCTTCTCTACCTACATCTTCCTTCTTCTTTTTAACTCTCCCTTACCTCCTCCACTATCCCCTCACCACTTTCACCCTCCTCTGTCCTCCCCTCCTTACTTCCCCCTCCCCACCTCCTCCTACTTAATCTTTCACACGGCAACACGTCTTCCCAGCTCGTGCACTAGCAGAGGCGTGCGGGTCATGTTTGCGTATGAATTCATCAAGTTAGGTTAGGTTAGATTAGGTTAAGTTAGTGTCAGTAGATTCACTTTTTTTTTGCTTATAATTTGGGAAAGTCCGATTTTTATTCTTTCAATTAAGTAAAACTGAAAAAGATGAGACTAGCTTTCTGTATGCCTGATCCGTGAAGGTTTTACTATGGAAATAATTCTTCAGCCTCTGTCAGAGTTGGTCACATTTAGTCGCGGATTTATATGTCTGTTTTTGTGTGTTTGTTTGTTAGTCATTAGTCCCAGAACCTCACAAAGATACTCAGTGGATAGAAGCTTATAATGTCTCTCTTGGTCTATCCTTGGTTAAATGGATAGACTGTTTACCATTGTTTGTATATATTTACACTATCCATGTACACAGTTAAACAAAAAGTATCTTTATGGAGAGGTCTGATGAATTTCAAAATGAACACTGCGACTCCTGTTGTGTAGGTAGGGTTGTCAAAATCCTTCATCCATTGTGTCATATTGTTTAATGCACAAGTGTAAAGATACTTTTTTGAGTGTGAACTTTGAGACGATTTTTATTATTTAAATATAATGCCTTCGTCTGTTACCTTAGAGAGTTTCAGGTGCAGATGTTGAAGAAGGGAAGGGAAGGGAAGGGAAGGGAAGGGAAGGGAAGACAAAAATAAAGAGCTGAAAAAATAACAAGAGGAGCATAAGAAGAGACTGAGAAGGGTATAGGGAGAGGAGGAAAAGGGAGGGAGGAAAGAATAAACTTAGAGAGAGAGAAAAGGAGAAAGAGAGGGAGGAGAGAGAGAGAGAGAGAGAGAGAGAGAGAGTAATGGAGGGGATTGAGATTTTGATGTAAAGGATCTTCCTGGAAATATCAATCAAAGCCAAATAACAGATCTATAACAGGAACGCTTCTATACCGGGAACGCTTCTATTCATATACCATCCGCTATATTTAATACTCGTGATATTATCTCCCCCGGTATCAGGTTCCCGGTATTAGTTTACAGGTATCAATTCCCCAGTACTGAATTCAACAAAATACCTGACCTCAGTTATCTGTACCACTTCATTACCGGTTCCCAGTATTAAATCCCAGTGCCAGACTCGGTATCGTTTCCCAGTTTTGGTTTGCTTCGCTAGTTCCCAACATCAGTGAGGAGAGCTAATTAGTGACTACAGGTAATATATAGGAGTTACGGATAATAAATTGAGATTACAGGTGTTAAATAGAGGTTACAAGAAAACACATTAGGGATTACAGGTACATAAGAGGAATATCAGTGCTAATTTGGTACAAGCGCAAAATTACAAAGTACCTCAGGATCTAAATAGGGGAATCGTGAGGTAAATAGGGGTACAGTAGCTTAATAGGGGATTCGTGAAGCAAATAGGGGTACAGTAGCTAAATAGGGATCATTAGAATAAGAGACCACAAGAGATGAATAGTGATAACATGAGCAAAATAGGGATAACCAAGGTAAATTATAACAGGTACTGAAGAGGGGAATCACATGAGTTAAATAGGTATCACGGGAGCTAATAAGGGTATCATAAATGCTAATTGGAAATCACAGGAACTAAATTTATATCATTTATATGCTAAACAGACGCCACCGCAGGTAATTGACTCGACATATTTGGGTTCACATACGCAATATCGAGGTCATAAGTGCGTATTACCGTCTGCGTAAGTAAGGCGTATAAGTGTAGGTCTGATCATGGGCAGGGATGTTATTTTTGAAATGTGCTATGTGATAAAGTAACCCATACAAGTGTGTGTGTGTGTGTGTGTGTGTGTCGGAGCGTGGCAGTGGGTGGGAGCATGGCAGTGGGTGGAAGCGTGGCTGTGGGGGGGAGCGTGGCTGTGGGTTGGAGCGTGGCTGTGGGTTGGAGCGTGGCTGTGGGTTGGGGCGTGGGTGGGGGTTGGCTGTGGCTGGGAGCGTGGCAGTGGGTGGGGGGAGTGACAGGTTGGTTTATCAGACGCCTCTCACGTGGGTGTTTGTCTAAGTGAATATTTGACGCGTTTCGCCTTAAGATGGATGACCCTCTGTGTAGGGGGAGGGGGGAGGGGTGTAGGGGGAGCGATGGTGAGAGTGATCCGTAAAGGGAAGGGGGCGAGCAGGCAATAAGAATAAAACGAAGCAGGATATAAGGGAAAAGAGACGGGGCTGTAGGATGAGGGGGGTGGGGAAGAGGGAAGGGGATGTAGTGGGAGGGGGGAAGGGATTGTTGGAGGAAGGAGGAGGTTGTAGAGGATGGGGGAAGGAGTTGTAGGAGGAGAAGGGAGGAGGAGGAGGTCGTATAGGGAAGAGGGAAGGGATTGTTGGAGGAGGGGGGATTTTGTAGGGGAAAGGGAAGGGAGGTAAAGCCCTGGGTTGGTTAGGTTAGGTTAGGTTAGGTTAGGTTATACCACATATACTAGTACAATCTATTAATGTACGTATGTCTATCTTTTCAGTTGCCTTTACGAGAGAATTACAGGTCTCAAAATGGCTAAGATTATCGATTTATTTATTTATTTTTCTATACACGTAACTTTTTGACTAAATTAACTTGTTTTCATTTCACTTCAAACCCAGACACAAGAGAGCTGCTGGTCCCGGGTTATGATAAGTGTTATAGTGTAGTGAAGATGTGAAGGGGAAAATTGTATTCAAACTTGAGTCGAATATAAACCATTTTAACGAGATGACGAGAAACAGACGATAGTTGATGATGGGAGAAATACGACGTATGAAAGAATTAGAGGTAATACAAATAGGCTTTGACTCGTTGAAGGGGAGGGAGGAGGGGCAGTGGACGAATTGAGAGGAGAAGCAAATAGGGATTGACTTGTGTAGGGGGGGAAAGAAAGGAGGAGGAGGAGGGAAGTTGATGAAAGAGCGGGGAGAGGGGAGGAGCTGATGGAAGAGATTATGGAAAGGGAAACACGAGACGGAGAGATAAGGCAGGCACCAGAGTGAGGGGAGGGGAGGGGAGAGGAGGGGAGGGGATGAGGCAACACAAGCCTAGAACAAGTCTACATGAACGAGTATAAAGTCGTCACCTCTTTTATAACTTACAATTAAATGTTTTGTAAATAAATAAATAAAATAAATAGAAAATTAATAATAGTCAAAATAATAATCAAAACAAATACCCAGTCAGTTAGGTTAGGTTAAGTTAGGTTAGGTTGGAAAGAAACAGGTAAAGAGGAAAGCTAATTTGTTACCCAGGTAGATGTATACAGGTAATTGCTTCTATTAATGCAACAATATTTTACCTTCCTGTTTCGTGTGATTCTGTGAGGTCTTAAAAATTAACTCGGGTATTATTTTTACTTTTTTATTAATTTATTTTTTAATGCTTGATGCTTTTGTTGTTATTGATAAAGTTGTTGATATTGTTTCCCGTTCCTTCTTCCTCCCCATCATCATCCAGTCCTCTCTACGCCCACCATAGACATAAAAGAAGAACATAGATAAGATGAGATAATAAGAGTGAAAAAGATATATAGATTGAATGAATGAATGAGAGAGATATGAGAGACAGAGGAAGAAGAAGAAGAGGAAGAGGAGGAGGGGAAGGAAGAATAGTAGGAGGAGGAGGTACTAGGAGTAATTACACGCCCTGACGCTTCATTCAAACTTCTCTACTCATCTTCCTGGTGATTGGAGTAGACGTCATCTTCCGTCACTGTTCGTAACTTAATGTTGAATGATTTGGTGAATGTTTTTCCCACTGTGTTTGTTCGGATATACTGGACCACTGTGTTTGTTCGGATATATTGGACCACTGTGTTTGTTCGGATATACTGGACTACTGTGTTTGTTCGGATATACTGGACTACTGTGTTTGTTCGGATATACTGGACTACTGTGTTTGTTCGGATATACTGGACCACTGTGTTTGTTCGGATATACTGGACTACTGTGTTTGTTCGGATATACTGGACTACTGTGTTTGTTCGGATATATTGGACCACTGTGTTTGTTCGGATATATTGGACCACTGTGTTTGTTGACATACACTAGCACATTATATTGCTTATTAAAATATACTGACTCGTTGTGTATGTTGGGTTATACTGACATATTGTGTAAGTTGAAGTATACTGACCCCTCAGGTTCGTCCGTCTGTCTGTCTGTCTGTCTGTGTAATAATGAATGTTAGTGAGAATCTTGTGTTTTGATGTTAGACTATTCGTTATACTTCTGTGCCTCTTCTTCCTTTGCCTTAATAATAAGTAGAAGACACTTGGTCGAGAAGCTGCACACTTTATGGACCTGAATTATGTAAATGAGAAAGTAATTGATGAGATGTTCTAGTAACCTGTACAGCAAGGTCTGAGGGTCAATGTTTCCAGCCTGGTATTTATAAGACGAGTGTACCACAACCTAACCTAACCACAACCTAACCTAACCTAACATAACCTAACCTAACCTAACCTAACCTAACCTAACATAACTTCACGCCTTCACGATAAAAAAGAAAAGGATGAAAATAAACACAAATTAAACTGGGTTTCTTTGATCGTATTTAGTAACGTGTCACCCAACACCACTCTCTACACTTTATCAACTCAACTTTGGCTGGGAGTGAGGGAGGTTGGGGCGTTAAGTTGTGTGTGGGAGGGAGAGAGAGGGAGAGCCGGAGGTAAAGTTGTGTCACCCTCGAAACGTCAAGAGCTCGACTAGGCGTTGTATATCACCCGGGTATTATGTCTAGTAACTTTAGACCCTCAAAGAACTCCAGTATTTCATTTTATCGCCTCAAAAGTTGTCAGCTTGTTTCCCTTTTATTTTAAACGTGAGATTTGTTTCGGAGGGGGGTTGTGGGGGAAGGGAGGGGTCGTGGGGGGAGGGAGGGGTCGTGGGGGGAGGGAGGGGTCGTGGGGGGAGGTAGGGGTCGTGGGGGGAGGTAGGGGTCGTGGGGGGGAGGGAGAGGTCGTGGGGGGAGGGAGGGGTCGTGGGGGAGGGAGAGGTCATGGGGGGAGGGAGGGGTCGTGGGGGAGGTAGGGGTCGTGGGGGGAGGTCGGGGTCGTGGGGGGGAGGTAGGGGTCGTGGGGGGAGGGAGGGGTCGTGGGGGGAGGTAGGGGTCGTGGGGGGATGGAGGGGTCGTGGGGGGAGGTAGGGGTCGTGGGGGGAGGGAGGGGTCGTGGGGGGAGGTAGGGGTCGTGGGGGGGAGGGAGGGGTCGTGGGGGGAGGTAGGGGTCGTGGGGGGAGGTAGGGGTCGTGGGGGGAGGTAGGGGTCGTGTGGGAGGGAGAGGTCGTGGGGGGGAGGGAGGGGTCGTGGGGGGAGGTAGGGGTCGTGGGGGAGATAGGGGTCGTGGGGGGGAGGTAGGGGTCGTGTGGGAGGGAGAGGTCGTGGGGGGGAGGGAGGGGTCGTGGGGGAGGGAGAGGTCGTGGGGGGGAGGGAGGGGTCGTGGGGGGAGGTAGGGGTCGTGGGGGAAGGGAGGGGTCGTGGTGGGGAGGGAGAGGTCGTGGGGGGGAGGGAGGGGTCGTGGGGGAGGGAGAGGTCGTAGAGGAGGGGAGAAGGTAAATAAATAATAGTGGGTTGTGCTACTTAGTTTTAAAATAGTGGGTTATGGTGGTGTTACTTAGTCATGTATGTTACTTATGAATGTTACTTGACTATTAGGCAATTTATATTTACTTAAAAAAAAAACTTCATTCTCCTCTTATGCCATAAAAACTACTGCACTATTTTTGTAATCAACATATTAAAAACACCTTAAGTACTTTTAATTTATGTATTATGTAAGTAAAAATTTCCATCTCTCTTATGGACAAAAACGCTTAGAAACACCACTCACCGTTCGTCTATTTCATACTTAATAAATAAAACAAAAAACACCTTCATCTTTTCACAGTCAAATATAAAACTCCTTTAACTTTTCCTCTTCACTTACGGAACTCTTCCATTATGTCTCTATCACAGGAGAAAACTCTTCATCACGTCGCTCTCACATAGGAAAGATAACCACTGAGACACCCATTTTTTTTTTTGTCAAGTGGAGTAAGTCTCCATTGTCCTTATTGTTGTGTGGAAATCATATCTTCAAAACACAGACAAAAAAAATCAATCTAGTCTCTTTCTGAATTTATAACATGTCTAAAAATCTCCAGTACGTGAAAAGAACGTTCTTGTTATCGTTCTGTCATAGAAACACCATTTTCCTATAACGTTAGAAATAAAACTCCATATCTTCATTCACATAAAAAAAAATATCAACCATTTTTCATATCATAAAAAAAAAGGCCTTCAACATTTCTTCTGTCATATGAAAAAAAAAAAAAAAATCCTTCACTATTTTTCTTACCATGTGAATTTTTTGTATTTTCTTTACGCCCCAAAAAGGAAAAGAAAACAAAACACACTGGTCTCCATTAAGGAATAAAACACATCGCTACCACATGAAAACACACGTCTACTATTTTCGCTACGACGTGAAAACCGCTTATACTGTACAGCTTCACATATCATTTAATGCTTCTATTACATTAAAAAAAACCACGACCACAATTTCACCAATTATATACTTCCCCTATCACGCAGAGAAAAATCTTCCACAGTTTCTTCTACAACAAAGAAATACGCTTCCACATTTCCCCCTATCACAATAAAGAACGCCTCTATTATTTCCCTTATCCCGTGAAAAACGCTTCCACCATTTTCCCCATCACGTGGAAACGAGGCGCTGTACACAATCCACGCCATTCTGAGGGAACCGTAGGCGATGATATAACCCAAGTGGGGGGGTACTCGGCACATTATCCAGGCATTTTGATGTTTACAAGATGACGCTGTGTAAACAAGCCTCGCTAAGGATGCTGTTGCTGCCTTGTGTGGTGCTGAAGTCGCTGCTATTGAGCTCTGTTGAAGCAGGAACCACCGAGGCGGCCCCGTGTGTAGAGGTGTAGTTAAAAGCCCTCACAATGCTCCTCAGAACGATGGTAAATATTAGAGAGCCAAGTCACTAAGGAAGATGAGAGAAAGATGGGAGGAAGAGGAGTAGAGGGAGAAGGGGGGAGGAGGAGGAAGGGGGGGGGGGAATTGGAGAAAGGAAATGATGAAGGAAGGAGAAATGCAAGGGTGAGATATTAATGATGGTTTGGATGGCATTGAGGGGTGAAGGTTTAAAGGCGAGAGAGAGAGAGAAACGTATCAGAAGTTGTGTGTCGTTGGCGAGTGGATACAACGCTCATCTCGTGTCCTAAGGGTCGGTGGTTCGAAAAATCAAAACCTTTATTAATAATGTTGTGGGAAGAGATTAAAATTACCTCTATAACATTTGTCAAAAGAACACCGAATTATGGGTTAAAATCGACTGTTATTTTGGTCTTTATAATTTACACTTTTTTTGTCTGTTTTTCTTTATTATAACTGTTTTATTTAAGCTAGATTCTACCTGTATTTTTTTGTTTGTTTTGTACGTTCTTATCTTCCCTTCCCAATTCTCTTTCTTCTCTGTTCTTTACTGTTTACTCTTTATGTTGCTATATTCTTCTCTTAGTTCTTCCATTCGTCTTTTTGTTTTCTCTTTTCCTATATTAGTTTTATTGTTCGTTCTTTCTCACTCAATTCTTCTCTTACTCGTTTATGGTCTCTTATCTCCCTTTCATTTGGCCTTATCGTTCATTCTCCCTATCTCTCACTCTTATCTCTCTCCTCTTTCTCTCTTGTATTTAGTTTATTACCCTCCTATCTCACTCACTTTATTATCTATCCCTAAATCTCTTTCACCCTGTTATCTTTCTTCCGCTTATTCTTACATTCTCTCTCTTTTTTCCTTTTCTCTTTTATTCATTTTTTCTCGAGTTTTTCCTCCCTTTCCATATCACCTTCACCCGACCTTTTACCCTCACCATCATCAACCTCTCCTCTTCCCTCTCCCTTCCTCCATTCCTTTCTCTAACTCCCTTCTCTTCCCTTCTTCTCTCCTCTTGTCTTTTCTACCCTCCTCTCCCCTCCCTTCCTCCCCTCTTCTTCCCTCCTCGCCTCTCCTCTTCCCCTCCCCTCTTCCTCTTCTCCCCTCCCCCTTTCCCCCTTCCCCTCCTCCCCTCCCCTTGCTCGCCTCTGCCCTGTGTATAATTCTCCCATCAGTCACTGGAGTCTCTCTCTCTCTCCTATTGAAAATCTGACTCGTGTGGCCTTGGTCGTCACCGCCAATATCTTCTCGCTTCTTGCATAATTTATCGTATATTTTCTTTTATTAATCCTCCATCAGTTTCTGCTTCATTCATATCCAATGTTTTATGAGATGGACTCTTATTAGATGGACTCTTATTAGATGGACTCTTCGTTCAGTTTATTTTATGATGATTTTCTCGAAGGCTTTGTTTTGCGTTTATTTCTTTGTTTTATTCTTTTTTTTTCTTATCTGTGTCGTAAAATTATTAGTAAGTTTATTTTAAGTATTTTTTCTGAGTAATGTTGTTGTTGTTGTTGTTTTTTACAAAGAACATTGTTTATCATATATAAACTTCATATTGCGAGGGGGAAAAAAAAGTTAAAATATACATCACTTGCTGTTCAAAACACTTACTTTTAGGGAGGAACAAGCCAGGCCCGCGGCGCACCGACATTTAGCTTATCTATAACAAGCGAGCAAATTGGCCAGCTGTGACATAATAGTTTCCATTGAATACTTCCCAAGCAGGAGACGTTGCCAGCCTCCAAACACACACACACATCCTTTTCCCTCGATATTTCAACATCCTTTAAAAGACATAACCAAATAACCATTACCAATGATCGAAAATCTAGTTATTATTTTTCATTGCCTTGAGCCGTTGACGTAAAGTATTTCAGAATAAACCCTGGAAGTTGTTACAGTCACGGGGGAACACACACTGCGCTCCAGCTGACCAGATTGGCAACCCTGGGGAGACCTCCCGGGGTGGCCAAATGTTCAACTTTCGGGCAGGGTTCAGTAGCAGCACTTGATACTACACCCCGTGCTCTCATCTGCATAATATGGCTGCATGTGGAGAAGGATGTGCAGCAGGGAGGGGACAGGCAGGCAGGCAGAGGATGGTGAAGGGATGGAGAAGATGAGAGGGTGGATGCAGGACCAGACGGGAAAACATGTTGAGTGATATGATTGAGTGAAGTAATGTAAGGGAAGTACGTGAGGGAGGGAAGAAATACAGCGTTAAAGAGAGTCGACTATGTATGTATATAGTTGATGGAGATATATAGACAGAGGTGATGTACCATACTCAACACAGTCGTTGCTACCTTTCCTCACCTCGTCGTCAGAGTAGCCATGAGGAGTGTCCACCCTGGAGGAGCCTTACTTCTACAAAGACGATCTCACCGAAGACAAAATGTTAGACAAACTAGAGTTCAAGTCCGTCCATAGCTGTTTCCCGTGTCTGCTGATCCATGCCTGAGTTCAGTAAGTACCATCCTCCTTGCTGTTTGATGAGCATGAAGCTATTTGAGTGAAGGTGTTCAGCAAAGGGAGAACTTCACCCCACTGTTGTTCTGCTTATATACAAAGGATCTCATAGGAAATCCTTTCAATGAACTCAACATCTGGTTCCTAGATGACAGAACTTGGGCCGGTACGATGAATTCAGTATCAGGGGACATCAACCTAGTGATGCCACAAGTACAGGCACTAGAACATACACTCAAGGCATCCAAAAGTGAAATTATGTAGGCAGACGAAGTCAAGAGAATAAGAGCCGTCTTGGCGGATACTTGATTCTTCCATCTGGCCCATCGACCTGCTCGGGGCACCCTGGTGAGCCAATTTGTTCTCTGACGTCTTCCACAATAAGCTGGACGACATATAGAGGGCGAAGGAAAGAATGGCTTAATTGGATGCTTATGATACCTTGTACGTCTTTATGAAGCACCTGTCTATACCTTCGTTAATGTACTTCCTGAGGAGCAAGTCGTCCCCCAGCAGGTACAAATTAGGGGATATGATGAGCTCCTGGAAGTCACGTTAACAAGAGCCGTGATTCTCTCTCTGGAACACACACACACACACACACCTAACTAACAAAATGATTAAATGATTGATAGTTTTAAAGAAAAATAAAGGTTAGAAAATAATGTAAAACGGAGAGAGAGAGAGAGAGAGAGAGAGAGAGAAGAGAGAGAGAGAGAGAGGGAGTGAGAGAGAGAGAGAGAACAGGTATACTGAAAGGGGGATTAGTTGGACTAGTGCAATAGGTGATGGACAAACAAACAAAAAGAAATATATAGAATGCAATTAACAACATCATGTTTTATTCATAAACACAACACCGAGGGAAGAATGAAAGAAAAAATGAGAGAAACTAAATAAAAAAGAACAAGAGTGTAAAGGGGGAGAAGACAATTAGAAAGAAAATAAAGTAAAACACTAAAATAAGGAAATGAGTCAAATTAACGTTTTCAAGAATCTAAATAATGATAAAAAAAGGACAAGAAAAATTTACAAGGAAGGGGGAATTCAGAGAGAGAGAGAGAGAGAGAGAGAGAGAGAGAGAGAGAGAGAGAGAGAGAGAGAGGTAAAAACTAAGGACGACTGAATAACTTTTAAAGACTCCTCGTTTAAGTTGACAGAGAGGGGAGAAGAGGCGTGGAGGAGTGAGGAGTAAGAGGGGAATGAGGGGTTTGGGCGAGGGGTGTGGATGGGGGGAATGAGGGGTGGTGGAGGAAGTGATTACCTATTGAATTAGATTGGTTTCCTGAGACTGCATAAATGATAGCTTGTAGATGAGCCTTATCGCGCCCATAGACCTTGTAAGGGAGGAACGAGGGAGTAGGGAGGAAGAACGAGGAAGTGGGGAAGAAGAACGAGGAAATGAGGATAAAGAACGAGGAAGAGAGGAAGAAGAACGAGGTAAAAGCCATGAACTAGGTAGCTTAAACACAGAGCTTCACGACCTGACGAAGCAAAGAATATTCAAGGGTGTTTAATGCTCCCTCGCTGTCCCTAATGGAGGAAGCGTCTTAGACTTACCTGCCCGTCACTTAACACACTCACGATTAGCTGTACCAACGTTTACAAAAAAATAAAATAAAAATCTAATATATAACATTTACAAAACACTTATAATATAGTATGTCAACTTTTATTACTTACACTTAACTGGAACTATCATTTTAATTTAAGAAAGCGGCCATTAAATAGAGCATATGTATAGAAATTTATGAACGTGTATGTATAGAAATTTATGAACTACAATTACACGAGGACTTCACTGACAGATAAATACATCAACCCACGGCTGATTGACAACACCACCAACCCATGATGCGCAGATAATAAGCCGCGTCACTCCTCAACAATAAATATGTAAATCAAATTTTGTCTCTCCTGGGAGGGAACAACTCGAAATGGTAAAAATTCTTGGTATTGCCTCGTCATAGTGAAATATTGGTGTGTGTGTGTGTGGGGGGGGGGCGCTGATGTGTGGTGGCGTGAAGGGGGGGGTTGGGTAATGTGTAGTGACATGAGGGGGTGAGGGAGAGAGTGGTGAGGTGGCATGAGGGGGGTGAGGAAGAGAGTAGTGATGTGTGGTGAGGTGGCGTGGGAATGTTGTGTGATGGCGCGGAGGGGTGGGGGGGGGGGGAGGGGGGGCCAAGAATACGCAGCGTAGTGTGGCGTAGTGGAGGGGTGGGGGGTATTGAGTGAGAGCATAGGACTGGGTGGGGGGGAGAAGGGTGATACCTCGCTGACACATCAAGGAGGCAGAGAATAAGATCAATGTATCTGACGTAGACGCACAGATAAACAAGACCAAATGGAAAAAAAAAATATATATAGTATACTTGTGTGTGTGGTTATCGATGTAGAAAAATATGTCAACCTAACCTAACTATAAGCGTGGCATCATGTATGTCTCTCCACTGCGATAGATTGTGTGTGATAATAATGTGTGTGGACGGTGTGCAGGAACCCCCGAGCCATGTAAATGCACGAGAGACAGGTGTGTGCAGGTGTGTTCTGTATATTGATTGGAGGTCCATCCTCCAGGTGTATGATATATGAACAAGAGAGAAGGACGTCGTTTTAAAGTCAGGTCATGTTATTAAATGGTGGTCACTATATGCATACACTTAACTTTACGACCAGGTGGTAGTTATATTCAGGCACGTAACCTTGTTAATAGGTGGTCGTTATATGCAAGTCTATATCTCTGTGCCCAGGTGGTCCTTATATGGAGACCAGGAAATGTATTGATAGGAAGTCACTAGAACCAGATACATATCGTTCTGTATTGGCAGTTGGTCGCCGCATGTGGCTTCGTATGTACTTGTTAGACTTGGGTAGGCTCATGGATTCAGCTCGTAATTCGTTTGTTACTGAAGCAGTCTTGGGAAGAAAGACATTTAAGCACTTTACACACACACACACACACACACACACACACACACATATTTGCCGTATGATATGGTGGTGATAATGATATAGGTGATGTTGGTGATGGTGGTAGTTGTAGTGGTGGTGATGGTGGTAGTTGTAGTGGTGGTGATGGTAGTAGTTGTGATGGTGATGGTGGTATTTGTGGTGGTGATGATGGTAGTTGTAGTGGTGATGGTGGTATTTGTGGTGGTGATGGTGGTAGTTGTAGTGGTGATGGTGGTAGTTGTGATGGTGGTAATGTTGATGTCACTGATTGGTTAATATAAAATAGTTTTCAGTATTTCAGGGATTATGTGTGTCAAGGTGGTGAGAGTATAAGTAACAGTGCCATGATAGCAAGAGTATAAGGGGTGCCAGTGTCTAGGTTGTAAGTATAAAGGGTGCCAGTGCCTATATAATAGAGTATAAGGAGAGACAGTGCCAAGGATAAGGGGATGCCAGTGCACAAAGATAGTACAGTATAAGGAGTGGCAGTGCCTAAGTAGAAAGTATAAGGAATGCCAATATCTAGATCAGAAAAATAAATGACTATCACAGCTTAAATAATAATAGCATGAGGAATGACGTTACTTGGATGGTGAAAATGTTTCTCGCATCAGCATCTAGTGAGTGAGAACCTAGCCTAACCAAATCAATAGTGACAAGACGAAGAATAGGTTAATCCAGCGGGGGGGGGGGGGGGGAAGGGAGGTAAGGAGAGGTCGGTGGAGATTATTAAAAGTTCCTATTTTTTTGAAGTATATGATTGATTGTCATAAGAGAAGCTTAGAATATAAATCGTGTTTCAGGAAGTATTAAAAACCATCTTTATTTATTAACTGAGTATTAGATATACCTCAGTTTATTTTACCTGAAGTTTAGACACCCTAACGCTAACTTAGGGGGATAGGTTAGGTTAGGTCAAGTCAGATTCCGGTTAGGTTAGGTTAGGTTAGGTTAGGTCAGGTCAGGTCAGGTCAGGTCAAGTCAGAGTCCGGTTACGTTACATCACATCAGAACAGGTTAGGTCAGGGCTAGCATATTCAATCATCAGGTGAACTTATTTAGAGTGTCTTAAACTTCAGGTGATTGTCTCATTTTGTCATATACTATTAAAAGGTTAATTAGTTAAATATTCTTTCTATTTCGTTCAGTTAAAGGTAGTGGTTATCGATGGTATCCATGTGCACTTATTGTTTGGTCAGGTGTCTGGAGGAGTTTGGTCAGAGGCACTTCTTCTCTGAGTGCATAATACATCTGAACTGAAGGTCATTCTTCTGCCAGTGACATTTAAGAATCAATTGTCTGTTTTTGTTTTCTTTTAGTCTTTGTCTAGTGAAAGTTGATGATGCTTCTCTTTCAGTCTGAGAAAATAATATGATTTATTTGTTGTGTGTGTGTGTGTGTGTGTGTGTGTGTGTGTGTGTGTTCAAGACATAACCTGAAGGTCATATGAGGAGGAGTTCACTTCCTGTAGGTACACATCACATTAGAGGGAATTTTAATAGAAGTTTAGGTTGTATGTCGGCAGTTTTATGAGGGTTAAATATGATGTAGTGTTGTAATCCCAGGTAATTACTCATCTAAATACCTGGTGATAGTATAATTATATTTCATACATATTCGTGGTGATAATGCAGCTTATTATCATCATTTTTTTTTTGGTTTTTTGGTGATTATATTTTGTAATGTGATTATTAAAATGTACCATTAGTGGGGTTAATTATATTTCTGTTGATAATAGTTGTTGATGATAATGACCATAGAAATTGAGGTGATATAGCTCGTTAAAGGGGGAAAGGTATTGGTGTAGAAGACAGGAGGCAGGTAAGGTGCAGGAGGAGATGGAGAAGGAGGGGAAGGAGATGGTGGAGAAGGTGTTGAGGGTGGGGTGGGGTGGGTGGTGGGGTGAGGGGTTACGAGCACCATCTCCGTCGTAAGAAGGTGAGGGAAACTGCACACCTGGCTACCTGTTCTTGTTATGCCTCCACCAACACCACACCGATACTCTCTCTCTCTCTCTCTCTCTCGCTCTCTCTCTCTCTCTGCCACTACCACGGCCTCTTCCTTCTCTTTGTTCTCTTCTGATGCTCGTCTCTCTCTCACCTGAAGCCTCGGGCAAAATTTTCACTCAGTCATCTCAATCAAAGTGTTAAAAGGTAAAGTTATATTTTCTCCCTGGGAAATTATGCTTAAATAACCATAATTAAAGTGAAATATGGAGTTACATTTTTGCCAAAGGGAAATTTACACTAGTGTGACCATCGTTGAATTTAAAAAAATATATATATATATACATTTACATTTTGTTGCTGATGAACTAGTTAGTCACCTTAGGCGAACTTGAAAAATTACGTTACATTTGTTCACTGATCAACTACACACACACTCACACATAATATAATACACTGGCTGAGTAAGTTGAGTCAGAATACAAGTCTTATATTTCTTTTTAACTGAAGAGAACGTTTGGAAAAAAAAAACTTTGGGAATTTATATCGTGTATGTAAATCCACTTAATTTTGTGTCTGATCTGAAATTCTTTTATGCGAAAAATATGTGGATGATACTTTTTATCTGTGTCGCTGAAATGTCGACATAAAGTTTGTTGTTCCTGACAGATGGATGAGTCTCGTGTAAGTTCAGTCTCACGGAAGTTCAGCTATATTAAGCAAGGGAAGTTTTCTAATAGTGAACAATATTATATTTAGCTTGTCAAGAGTTAGTTTTTATATGTGAGTATCGGTCGGTTTATTTTTTTTAACTCGCTCTGTAACCAATAATGGAAATGGCGTGGAATTGGGAGCGATTTGGGTAATGGTGTCGTTTGTAGGCTAGAGGATAAAAAAAAAGGACATTCGAACCTAATCTATTAGCCTCTTGGCCTAAAGAGTTCAGTCCTACTAGGCCCCAAAACACTGGAGGCCCCGAATTAAATTAACCGAACCCAATAGGTCCCTAAGTCTCGACGCCCCAACCTAACCTAACCTAACCTAAGCTAACCTAACCTAACCTAACCAAACTATCCTTTATCTATTTTACCTATGGTCACCCCCTCTTCATACTCTTCCTCATAGCTACTCTTCCTCTTAACCACTCTCCCACCCAGTTACTTTCCCTCTCAATTACTTTCACTCCTCCGGTTTCCCTCTTGCCACTCATTCTCGCCTTTTTGTTCCCAGTCTGTCTTTTTCTTTCCCTCTTCCACAATTATCTCTCATTCTCTCATTTTCCTCCCCTCCGCCCCCTCTCTTTCTCTTCCTGCCTTTTCTCATTTTCCTCCCTCCCTCTCTCCCTCCCTATCTCTCTCCCTTTCTTTACCCTCCTCTCCTCCTCCTGTCTTCCCTCTCTCCCTTTCACCTCCTCACCCTCTGCCCTTTCCCTTCTCTCTCTCTACCTTTCATCTCGTCTCTTTCTGCCTTCCTCCTTCTACCCTCAGTCTTCTCATAACTCCCACCCCTTCCTCTCCCTCTCCCCTCCATCACCCTTTCCCTTCCTCCCCTCTGCCATTCCCCTCCTTCCTTCCTTCCTTCCTCCCTCCCCCTTTCCACCCCACTCACCATCTTGCCCCACTCATCAAAATACGTTTGTCCCCCCCTCCCCCTCCATCATCCCATTACCTTCATTAAGGAAATAGAACCCGGTGGCTCGATTAAGCAAATTTTAATAACTTTCCTAAACAAGGACACTCGGTAAAACACTGCCACTTTTATAGACTGAGTATCGAACAATAAACTAACTCCGGGTATTTCTAGTCTTTACGAGTACATTTAATTTTTTTTTTTGGGGGGGGGGGGGGGTGGGGGGAATTTTGAGATTGTTTTGTATATTTTTATTGTTTTTGTTTGGGGAGTTTATTTAGTTAGTATTGTTTCGTGTTTTATTTATTTACTTGTTTTGTAGGCCTATGGTTTTGATAATTATTTTTATATATCTTAGCCTAATCATTTATTTACTGAAAACTTTTTATTATTATTTTAAATTGTATGACATTTCTGATTATTTATATGTTAGTAATACACCAACTTATTTCTATCAGTTTCTATACTAAGACTTTTCTCACGGCACGAAGAAGGAAAAAAAAAAAGTTCAATTTCCCCCAAAAGTTGTACCGGAGTATACAGGTAACCTAATCGGCCGGGCCAACACCTTCCCGTGCACTATTGGGCTGTATTTCCAACTTAATGGACGGGTCTTGTACATGCAGTGTGGCGTGTAAATTTAATGAATAGCTTGATGGTCTTGGTTAGTCTAATTATTGTCGTTATTTATTTTTTTTTAGGAACGGGGGGAGGGGAAGGGGGGGTTGTGGGAGTGGAGGGTGCGGCAACACACACACACACTCTCTCTCTCTCTCTCTCTCTCTCTCTCTCTCTCTCTCTCTCTCTCTCTCTCTTAATTCGCCTGTTTCTATTTCTCTTTCTTCTTCCTTCCCTTTCTTCTAATCTCTTCCGTGTCATTCCTTTTCTTTTAGTCATCTCTTCATCTCTCTTCCTCTGTTCTCTTTCGTATCCCCTTTCTGTAATTCTTCCTTAATCCTTCTCATCCCTATTTTCCTCTTCCGTTTCTCTCATATTATCCCTTTCTTTAATCCCTCACTTTGTTCTCTTCCTTCCTTTTCTCTTCTCTTTATTTCCCCCTCTCTCTCTCTTCACATCATTGGTTATTTTTCCTCCTTTTATTGTCTCTTTCTATCCCAGTCTTCTCTTTATTCAATCTTTCTTTTTACTAATTTCTACTTTAATTCGCTTCTTTACTTTTTTTCTTCCTACTCTTATTCCATCCCTCTTATTTCCCTCTTTATCATCCCTTCTACTCCCCTCTCTGCTTTCCTTCTTCTCCTTCTCCCCCTTTACCCTTTCCCTTCCTTACCTCCTCCCTTGCTGCTTATCACAACCCCTTCCCCTTTTACCTACCTGTTCCTTCACCTTCCTGCTTATCATCTTCCCTTCCCCCCTTATCCTCCCTTTCCCTTTCAGTGCATTTCCACTCTCCTTCCCTTTTCTCCTACTTATCACTTTCTCTTTCCCCTTTACCTGCTTATCCCCCTCCCTTCCACACCCCCCCCCCTCTCCCTCCCTATCCCTTAAGGCGCTTGGGGGTCCCTGTGCCGTCATCCAAGCAGCGTCGCCTGATAATCGCGTTTCAAGCATTAGCGCTACGGGGACACGCTTATTCAATCAGATTTCCAGGGCGCTTAAGACCCAGTTTACGGTTCAAGTGTTAATCAGCTTTACGGCCACATGGTGACTGGGGGAGTGAGAGGGCGTCTAGGTGAGGAAAACCCAGAGCCTAGCAGCTACTAACATCAGCCCTACCATCCCTCCCCTCTACCCTCCCCCCCCCCTCTATCCTCCCCCCTCCCCACCCCTCTACCCTCCCTCTCCTCGTCTGCTACTGGTGGGAGGTGTTGAGGGATGTGGAATAAGTGTGGATGTTTTGTTGCTTTGGTGTGTAAAGTCGGTCTGGATGTTCATTGTTTTGAATGTGTGGATAAGGTCTGGATGTTCATTGTTTTGAATGTGTGGATAAGGTCTGGATGTTCATTGTTTTGAGTTAAATAGACAATACGGAAATAATAAATAAATATAATGTACATAAAAGATGACGTCAGCATCTACTGATTCCTACCTCACCAAACCATTCCCTACACAGTCTGGAATCAAGAGGAATGTTGGACTGTTACTACATATACAAAACTTGGAATCAAAGGAACGCATATATTCCAACTCACCATTCCAGTTGACCTCGATTGGGAATTTGATACCTGTATGAGTTATTTTTTTTCCTGATAATTAGATAGATTAATTTCATCTGGTAAGTCGGTCAAATTCCAACGTGTGAGGATTATGTATCAAGAGACTTAATCCTTGTCTGTAAATTAGAGGTTACGGTGTAAAGTGATTTTTTTATTTATTTTTGTATCTGAAATCCCAAAGTTTATTTCATTCGGCTTCTAATTTGTATATTCCTTGACGTCTGAATAACTACCACACAACACAGATATTGATGTTGTTGTTTTTCATATAAATACGATTTTCTTTCACAGATATCTTAAAATTGCCCCCAAAATTTAAAAATAATCAGACACAAACGATACATATTTCTCCACTCTGATCCATCGACATATTAAGCCTCTGGACAGGTGTATAAGGTATAGGTATATAACAGGTGTCACGACTCTTGCCTGACGGTGTATGGCAGGTGTCGGTGTTGACAATAGAGTGTGTGAAGGCGAGACAGACTGGTAGAGCGGGGAACTGTGGTATTGGCTATACTCAACAGTATGGGTGGTTCGCGATGTGTTTTTGTTTCCTGTTAACACCCAACAGGTCTCTCATATGGATCTATGAAGCATCGTTTTTTAACTACCACCATCGCTATACTACCAGCATCTACCACACTACCAGAATCTACCACACTACCACCATCTACCACCACCATTAATAACAGCAGCAGCATCTATTAACTACCACCATCAGTTCGACGTCTTCACCTTACTAATGATGATGGTGATGGGATTTGCACACGAGTAAATTACCAAATACTGTCCCTTGTTATTCCTTTTATCCTTATTACAAGTCTCCCAGTGCCTAGTCTCTCTCTCTCTCTCTCTCTCTCTCTCTCTCTCTCTCTCTCTCTCTCTCTCTCTCTCTCTCTCTCTCTCTCTCTCTCTCCGTGCTTATATTACTCTTACCTCTCCCCTCTTGTCCTTTACCTCTCTCCCTCTCCCTACCTCATCACTCTCTCTGTCTCTCTCTCCATGCTCATATTACTCTTACCCCTCCCCCTGTTGTCCTTCCCTCCCCCTCTCCCTCCCTCCTGCATCACCACTCTCTCTCCCTCTTTCTGCTTACCGTATATTACTCTTATCCCTCCCCCCCCCCTTGCTGACTCTCCCTCAATGTCCCTCTTGTCCCCCTTCTCTTCCTCTCCCTTTCCTTGTCCTCCCCTACCCCCTCTCCCCTCTTCCTCTCACCGCCGATATGACGTCCCAGGGGCACGGACGTGTTTTGGTTTCATCTGGATGGCGCGAGTCTGGTGTTGTCTTTAAGCCAATAACGTGGAGCAAGGAAGGGATTTTCGGCTTTTTGGATGCAATATTCACTGGGACCAAAATGCAGTCGCTGGCTTGTAATCGCGGAGGTTGGGGGTGGGGGAGGAGGGGGGCTTTAAGGGAGGAGTAGGGAGTATTAGTGAGATGGGGGGTTTGTGTGGGGGGGGGGGGAGGGGGACGTGGGAAGTGTCCAGCTATTGAATTTTGTTAGTTTACCTTTGGGGATTACTACTTTGGGGAATATTGGAATTAGACTCTTACATATTAGAATTTCAAGCTGGTTTGTGTCCCCTTATTTTTATATGAATTTTGATTCGTGGTGGGAATTTTGGCCCGTTGGAGCAGATGAATTGGAAAAGTGAATTCCGTGTGCATTCATTGTTTGCTGTGACAATGTTGCTCATGTTTGATGTATGTCGCCGTATTTGCTATACAAATCTGTGATGCTATTGATGTTTGAGGATGAAAGAGGACGGAGTTTCTTTCATATATTTTTTTTTTCGTTGTTTCGGTTTGAATTTGTTCGTTAATTGCGACAAAAAACGAGACGCGACCTTGAGCATCTGAGGGTAGTATATGAGGTTCAATAATACACAAGGTTCTATAATACACAAGGTTCTATAATACACAAGGTTCAATAATACACAAGGTTCTCTAATACACAAGGTTCTATAATACACAAGGTTCTATAATACACAAGGTTCTATAATACACTAGGTTCTCTAATACACAAGGTTCTATAATACACAAGGTTCTATAATACACTAGGTTCTATAATACACAAGGTTCTATAATACACTAGGTTCTATCGTCCCGCGGGGCCCTACTGAGGAATGTCTTTTGTTGTTGTCCTGTGTGTGTGTGTGTGTGTGTGTGTGTCTATAGCTTTACCTCAGCTGTGTGTATTGGTGGGGGTGGGTGTGTTTTGAGAGTTCGGTCGAGTATGTGGTGAGGAGATAGAGCTTTAGTGATGAGTGTGTTGGGACGGTGTGTTTATAGAGCGTTATTAGAGTGGCTTTAGGGTTGAGTGGGCTATATGAGTACCTTACCTGGTCACCTGTATGTGTTCACCTGTCATCTGAAGTTAATTATTTTACCTCCAGATCACACAGGGATTTGTTACACCGTCGGATGATTATGTCTCGTGTCCCAGTGATTCCCACGATGCCCAGCGAGGCTTATCTTCGTATAATAGAAGCTCAATAAGACCCACGTCAATTAAGAGATAAAAGGAAAAAAAAAAGATTAGTTTTAAAAGGTGGGATTATATGTTCAGTAAACTATGTGATGAGAGAGAGAGAGAGAGAGAGAGAGAGAGAGAGAGAGAGAGAGAGAGAGGATTAAACAGATTGCAATGACGAGAAAATTAGGATTAAAGGATTAAGATCAATAGTAAAAAAATCCATAAAGTGGATTAAGACAAAATTGAATAACATAACATACCATAACATCATAAAACATAACAAATCCAGTTAGATTCTATATTCGTTTTCAAGTCATAAATCCCAGTTGAATTAAACGCATATAGTAACCATTAAAATCGTATATCTTCTTTGTTTCGTTTTGTACTGTAAGTTAATATGTGTTAGACTCCTTTCACTCTTCGGCTCATTGGTGATTGTGTTGAGACGATGGCCTGATGGTTGAGAATAAGGGGAGGAGGAAGATTGGTGGTGTAGCGGGTGTGAGAGGAGGAGGAGGAGGACGATTGGCCCTAAAATGAGGTGAGGGAAGGAGGAAGACTAGCCCTATTGGGAGTGAGGGAGGGAGGAAGACGAGACCTATTGGGAGTGAGGGGGGAGGAAGACTAGCCCTATAGTGAGTGAGGGGGGAGACTAGCCCTATTGGGAGTGAGGAGGAAGAAGACTCGTCCTATTGGGAGTGAGGGAGGGAGGAAGACTAGCCCTATTGGGAGTGAGGGGGAGGAAGACTAGCCCTATTGGGAGTGAGGGAGGGGGAGACTAGCCCTATTGGGAGTGAGGGGGGAGGAAGACTAGCCCTATAGTGAGTGAGGGAGGGAGGAAGACTAGCCCTATTGGGAGTGAGGGGGGAGACTAGCCCTATAGTGAGTGAGGGAGGGAGGAAGACTAGCCCTATTGGGAGTGAGGGGGGAGGAAGACTAGCCCTATAGTGAGTGAGGGAGGGAGGAAGACTAGCCCTATTGGGAGTGAGGGAGGAGGAAGACGAGACCAATATTACTATGCTTTATAAATCTGTTATACATCGTGAGAAGAAGAAGAAGAAGAAGGAGAAGAAGAAGAAGAAGAAGAAGAAGAAGAAGGAGAAGAAGAAGAAGAAGAAGAAGAAGAAGAATGAATCTACGTGATGTTTGTGAGGTTGTCTGGAAACACCATATCTTTTGTAGTGAAGATAATGTATGCTGTTAGATCATTCAATTTGTTTCCTCTTATGATGGAATTATTATTATGCCCAGGGGAGACGAGGGGAGACCTATGGCTGTGTAGGGGAGAGAATGAGGGGAGGAGGGAGGGAGAGAGAGGGAGAGAGAGGGAGATGTTGGTGTTTTGTTTGTTGCTCTCTCTCTCTCTCTTATCTCTCTCTCTCTCTTTGTCTCTATCTTTCTTTCGATCAATGTCTCTCCTTTCTCTATTTATCTGTTCGTCTCTGTATTTTTCTTTCTCTCTTTCTGTCGTTCTGGTTCTTTTGTGAATATATGTGTTGTCAATATATTGTCACTATTACCGTATCAACCTAACCTAACCAATCACTGTATCTCACCATCACCTCCCAAGAACTATTAACTAGACTACCACCATCATAACTACTACTATCTCATCACACTCATCACCATCACTACCATTATTTTCCCATACCACCACCAACCAGCTCTTAACACCCCTACCACAATTACTACCATTTTATCTTCACACAACTACCACAACTACCACCATTTCCTATTACCAAAACGTTCATCATCACTTTCACCATTACCATTACTCCCCATCATCACTACCACCACCACCACCACTACCACCACCACCACCACCATCACTACCACCACTACCACCACTCCCAATAAACCCATCACCATCACGTTCACCATCACTACACATCAAATTTATCTCGTCCCATTTTTTAGGATCCTCTCTTAAATTCACCCATTGGCACCCATTTCCTCTGCTTCCCTTTCATCATCAATACTTCTTCCCCACTTCTTTGATATACCCATAACTTCTCTCCCTTGAAAAATTACCTCTTCCTCCTCTCCTTCCTCCTCTCCTTCCTCCATTCCTTCTTCCACTTCCATTCCTGTTTTTTTTTCCTTCTTTTCTCTTTTCCTTTTTTTCTTCCCTTTTCTCCTTCTTTCACTCCTTTCTTTCGTCCCTCATTTCTCTCCTCCCTTTCCACTCCTTTTTTTCCTACCTCCTTTACTCCTTCCTCTAATCCTTCTTTCATTCCTTCCATATACCTTCTGGATTTCCCTTCCTTCCCCACCATTCTCTCTCAACTCCTCTCACTTCCTCACTTCTAATTCCCAAATCTTTTCCCCACTCCCTTCCTTCAAGTTTTCTCCACTTCTTCCTTCTCTTTCTCTCCCATTCTACCAGTTCACTTTTTCTTCATTCCCCATCTTCCCCTTCCTCTTCTCCTCCCCTCTCTTCCCTTCCTCCTCCCCTCCCTTCCCTTCCTCTCCCTTCATAACCCAAGGCGCTGTAGGGAGAACCATCAGCTCTAAATTGTTGGTAGGGTCAGCTGACAGACGGGGAATTACTGTACTAATATAACGTCTCATTTGTCATTATCATCGAGTTGTGGTTGGGTTGGTTGTTTGGTTGGGTGGTTGGGTTGATTGTTTGGTTGGGTGGTTGGGTTGGTTGGGTTGGTTGTTTGGTTGGGTGGATTGTTTGGTTGGGTTGATTGTGTGGTTGTTTGGTTGGGTTGGTTGCGTTGGGTGTTTGGTTGGGTGGATTGTTTGTTTGGATTGTTAGTTGGGTGGCTTATATTTAGTTTGATAATTTTTTTTAGTTGACGGCACTGATGCTCAACCACACCTACCACCACACCCGCAACCACACCTACCACCACACCCACCACACCCACTTCTTCGTCTACACATCCCACGCTATAAACATCAAATATCCACACCTGTCGGCTCTTACCTCTCACTCAGGTATAATAACATATAATCAATTACCTAATCCTAATAATAAATGCTCACTAATATTGCCATTGTTGTTGTATAAATATATAACATAAAAAAAATAAATCAAAATCTAGTTATCAACATTGTAATCTATCTTAAAAAAAATTGGTTCTTAATTACGCATCAAGGTAAGGAGAAAAATATAATCGAATTTATACTAATGACTGTTATTGTTTATCAAGATAATTATTGTTTAGGGCTTTTGTTTAGATAGAAGTTAACATGGATATTGATTGGGATAAATAAATAAATTTGAGATAGGTTAAAGAGGCGAACGCTACAGCAGGATCTTACATCATGTCCAACCTATCCTGCTATTATTACTCAGCAGCCAATGCACAGTAAGATGAAAAGGGTAAGAAAAGGGTTTTTTTGAGTGTCCCTAATGGTAAAACTCTTAAGGGTGTATGATTACCCTTAAACCCTTGCATTTAGAAAGGGTATATTATCATACAAAAAACCCTTAGACTACAAAAGGGTATATACACGTCTTCCAAACCCTTAGTATGTCAAAGGGTATGTCAACCAGTATTTTTAAGACCTTTACCCATCAAAAGGGCTTATCAAGGTGAAGACAAGACCTCATTTAGTGTTTGTATGCCATTTATGCCCCCTCCACCGTACTGTGACACACCTTGGCCAAGACGGTCCTCACACGTTTTTAGTTGTACCGTGTATGCCGGAAGAAACATTACTGTACCACACACACTATAGGTAGTATCACCCATACACAACCGAGTAATGACGTGATGCTAGATTTGCGAGAGCCCGACCGATGGGTGCTCACTCACATTACATTATATTATACACTTGCAAAATTATCCACCAAATTTCAATCATTTAGCCCAGTATGGAAAGATGGCTATTAATGTTAATTATGTCTTAGGTTGGGAGAGAGAGAGACAGAGAGAGAGAGAGAGAGAGAGAGAGAGAGAGAGAGAGAGAGAGAGAGAGAGAGATAATTACTCATTTCTGTCTCTGTGATCTCCATAAACAGATGAGCAGAGAATCAAGTCCACTCGGTCGTGTTTATATTATCCAGGTGTGCTGGGTAATTATAAGCTCACAGGTATAGTCATCGAGTATTCCATTATAAAAGACAAGAGATCAATACTACAGATATCTATTCGTTATTACTGATTGTCTCTTTCATGTTTACTGTAACTAGCATCACCTGTGGGCTAATCAACTTCCACCTGTAGAGAACAAAGACACACCTGGGTGACGAATCTCTCACCCTTTGACATTAATTAAAATATAAAAATGTACCAGACAACAGGTGATCATTAATTTGCTAATTTGTTTATTATTATTATTATTATTATTATTATTATTATTATTATTATTATTATTGTTAGTAGGACCAGTGGTAGTAGTAGTAGTAGTAGTAGTAGTAGTAGTAGTACCAGATACGCATGATCAATATTTGTATAAGATAGAATTTATAAAAGAGAATGCAAGAAAGTGTTGCCAGAGAGGTAGGGGAGATAGGTGAAGTGTCCAGATCAAAACAGTGTCACAGTATGCGTCACCAAGCACCGGATATCGCTGTCAAACATCATCTTATCTGAGAGAGGAAAAACTGGCTCACGCTTAAGATTGCCTCCTTGTTTTAATAAGCTGTAAAACAAAACATGAAGAGATAAAAAGTTAGATTGAACCTGTTTTGCCTGATGTATTGTCTGTAGGTGGATGATTGAACGGACAGATGGATGATTGAACGGACAGATGGATGAATGAACGGATAGATGGATGAATGAACGGATAGATGAATGAATGAATGGATAAGTGGGTGAATGAACGGACAGATGGATGAATGAACGTACGGACGGATGAATGAACGTACAGGTGGGTGAATGAACGTACAGATGGATGAATGACTTTACATAAACGGATGAATGAAGATTATTCATATATAAACCTTTCAATCTACATCGTGAAGAAAAACACCACAGCAATAGCAACAAAATAATGAATAATTTTTCCCCTTGAGTTGCTAATCATTTGACTTTGTTGTGGCTAGAGGGTGTAAGCAGCAGAGATAGTGAAGATACAGTCAGACACCACTCGTACGGCTCATTAACTGTGACATTTCAAGTTCGCACAAGACTGTAGAATATAATTAAGTTCAGTGTAACCGGAATAACAAATGGACGTCAGGGTAGTTCAGATTTGTTGATTCCGTGTGAGAAAAAAAAAGTAAATCTTTGGGTCTGAAATTATCCACAAGTCTAGAAAGGTAAACTTATTTCAGATGTAAAACAAAAGTCTTCTGTCTGCGTAGAAGAGAATGGTTACCTTCGCATTTGTCACGTCGTGGGGATTAATTTTTTTTTTTCATTTTAATTATTTTTTATTTATTTATTTATTTGTTTTTAGAGATAAGGGCTTGTTTGTTTGCATGGTATACGTACATAGGTGTGTAGTGTAGTGTAGTGAGTTAGGGGTTACCCAGCAGGTGCTCAACACCTGTCATGACATAACTTACTAAAAAAAAATTATTCCATTATTTTTCTTATATTTTCTTTTTTTTATTCGCTTCGTGTTGTTATATATAAAGGTGTTACTCCGCCAGCAGGAGGCGCCCTCTTCTTGGTCTTTAGGTCAGTTCTTCTCTGGATCTGTCTGTCGGTGGCCAAATTCTCCCCATCCATCCATCTCTTCATTAGTCTTCCTCTATGTCTTCCTTGACGCAATCCTCGTCTTCATCTTTACGGAGTTCATTATCCCTCCTTTCTCCTGCTTCCTCCATTCGTGTCATCCACTCCCCGTCTCACAGGACTTTTGTCTCTCCCTCTCCTTCCCTCTACCACACCAGTCTTACCTGCAGGACTGTCTCCCTCCCTCAGGCTGCCGGAGTCACCTTCATTCTCTTGATGTTTTAATCACTTGGTGTGGCGGGATGGAGGCGGGTGGCCACAGCCTCGCCTCTGTTATCTATACCACCATAAAAAATTCTTCTGTGAAATGTTTCCAGTGTTGTTGTTGTGTTTCTGCACCGTAATTTCAGGGAAAAAACACTGACTGAAGTATTTTGAAAATATGACTGTACGTGCCTGTCGTGGTTTACGAGTTAGACCCGGCGCTTTTGATGCGGGTAAATAAATTTATTTTGGTAGATATAATAATGCTTATTTTGTTAATGAATGACCCCCAGAATTATTGTCGGTGCCCCGCCACGGCGTCAGAGAAATATTGATATTGGCATCCTCCTTATAAGTGAGCTAAGTGTGTCCGTTAGTGCATATTCGTGTGTTTGTGTCCGGCATGGTGAACATAACAACACATTCCTAAGTGAATCTCGGTGTTTTAGTATCACCCAACAGGATCTTGGCCAGATTGAATAAACTGTGACTGTGTCTTAAGAATACAGTACTCCAATAATTCTAAATCTTACCCAAACTTGACATGTAGAAACAACAATAATATTAACCAGTGTCGCCGGTCATAACGTCACCAGGAGTATGTTCTTTATTTTTCTCCCTAACTATGTAGCGAGTGTTGCTGTTATGATGTATTAGTGCTCTTCAACGACTAAGGTCTTAAAACTCGTATAATTCATGAGTAAAAATAATACATCAGTCATCAACAAGTGAAGCCTCAAGGGAAGTGTGTCTCTCTGGTCATGTCCCTCCATGGCGTCGTCGGAGTAAAAAATATAATAAATCAGGAACAAATTAATATCGAGTCTTGAACTTCGACCTAATGCTGCCTTGCTTGGAACTGTTACTAGAGGGTGTTGATATTGTTTCAAAGGTCACAGAAGGTCACAAGGGTTCAAAACATAGGGGGTGGGAGGGGGTAATTCGAGATGCAAATGACAGAACAAAACGTAAGGATATTGTTGAATTGTTTGTAAGAGTTTTATCGTTTAATTACAAATTAGATTTTTATTTCTCCTTAAAAATTCTGACCAGCAAATATCGTAATGATTTTATTAGAATGTTCACCTGTGACCTTCACCTCACACCTGCCTAGTCACAACCTTCATATAAAGAGTCTGGTAAACAGTGACCACCCCCATCCTCCCACACACACATACGTACGTCTACAGGAAACAGATACGGTTACATATTCTACCTCATCTAATTTGTGGCCATAAGTAACATAATATGAGACGAGTGTTGCCATCTATAGTGAGGGGGGGGGGGGGAGCTACAGGTATCTAGAGGATATATGATTATTTTTTCTAGATTAATTTTGTAAGATCTAAAAGTTGTTTTCTAGTTAATTTTTTTACACCTGTTGAATACTTGAACACCAGCAATTACGTCTCCTAGGACAGAGTCGATCAAGTAGCTGTGTCTAACTCACGGAATAATCTCAATGTTTTATAAAGCCTTAAGATTCACCACATTCACCATACACTTTTTTTTCTATTAATTACTCCAGACTGCCGTGACCGCTGGCCTGTCTTACTAAGGCTTCAGTGAACGAGCGAGTAACATAAGGACATAATTGATTAAAAGTCGCCAGGTGAACACGATACCTGGGGTCCTGGGGCAGACAGCCTCTATCCTACCCACCTTCCTTTTCCTCTTCTTCCGTAACAGTATTGTCGTTGGGACTTTCTGAGGCAGTTGGCTTATACTAGTTATTTTTCTAAGGTGGAGAATATATCTTAACTCACCTGTAATTACCTTTGTTCACACGAGGGGCACAATACATACAATTCTTTACAAGTCATAAAGATTTTTACACATTTTAGGGAAGGAAAAAAAAAAGAGTCTACCGAGAGGCTCAGACGTGAAGTACATTTTTTTTGGCCACAATTTTAATTTTCAGGCTCAGTTTTCAGTGAAGCCTCAATTTTTTTTCATTTTTCGAGTCTCACCTCTCACTTCCCTTGCCGTCCGGGCCACTTAAGGTTTAAAATTACCTGTCAAACAACACAGAGTAGAATATTGATCGAATGAACTACGTAAGTTCGGAGGAAACACCTGTACGGGACCGGGAATATGGCGAGAGAAGATGGAAGGTTCTAATTTGACCGGGAATATGGCGAGAGAAGATGGAAGGTTCTAATTTGACCGGGAATATGGCGAGAGAAGATGGAAGGTTCTAATTTGACCGGGAATGTGGCGAGAGAAGATGGAAGGTTCTAATTTGACCGGGAATGTGGCGAGAGAAGATGGAAGGTTCTAATTTGTACATATGCATCATGCTTAGTAAAGACGAATATATATATATATAAATGAGATTATTGAAAACAAGATAAGCTCCGTGTATGGTGACTGAGGGTGGAGGGTTAAAAGTAATATATGTATAGCTGTATCACCTTTAACCTAACCTAACCTAACCTAACCTAACCTAACCTCTCGCCTCCTTTCAAAATTTGTTTCTTTTTATTTTTTTTTCCTCTCTTCTCCTTTAAGATTGTCTACTTCTTTTCATACACCTTTACTTTGTTTTTGCTTCTCTTCTGTACATTACTCTTTGCTTATATATTCTTCCTGTACGTCACTCTATTCTAAGGTGTGGTGGCTGAGTGGATACAGAGCTCGCATCTCGTATCACGGTCACTGGTTAGCATCAAGGTCACCCCTCCTCCCTCCCCCCACCCCTAATTCACCCTTCTGTAAATGGGTAACTTACTTTACTGTTGTGGAAGTGAAGGCTGTCCATCTAAGGTATTTTGATGCAGCATTTCAATTAACAGGTTAGATAAAGTAAAGTTAACGTACATAGACTTGATAACGAGTAAAAATGTACAGGTAACATATATAAAGGTGAACGAGAAGGAAGTAACGAATCAGGGTGAAGGAAAAGTAAGAACGACCATTAGAACCATCGAGGGTTAACCAATCAGGGGCGGGGAGGGTGGAGGAGTCGGATGGGGGTCACTTCCGGAGTAGCCAGAAGCACACTGCACGTCGTCGCTTGAAGTGTCACGGGTGTCTTGTTTTTCTGGATATTTTTTCAGTGTTTATCTCTAGTGAGTAGTGACTGAAGCATAAATATCACCAATGAGTGTACTGTTTGGTTTAGCGTGTGGGAATAACGAAAGAACAAGAGAAATTACGATTTTTAACTGAATTATTTAAAGATTTGGTCTGGAATATCAAAAAGTGTCATAGAAAACGGGATATTTACACCTTGTTGACGGCACGCGACAGTCTGGTGAGTACGATGATAACGCTTTATTAATCTATTTCATTATAACTATTTTATCTCCTTACTAATAATTTAAAATACTCTGTGATTAATTTGGTCTTGAAACTCAATTGTTAAAAGACCTAATTTATTTAATTCAAGACAGTGAGTAATGGTAGAGTCTGTCTGTAGGTACTCAAATATGTACCACAACATTTCTATCGTGTTTGTAAATTTGTAATATAAGAAAGTCAGACGAGTGAGTTCAATGCGTCTGTCTTGTATACCTCAGCCATAATTGTCACTGGTTTGAACATTTATTTTTGTTTATTTGTTGGAGACTTATTCTCTTTAATGGCCACGTGGAAGGTAAACTTAAAGCTTATATTTTTCTCCCATTATGTACTATGCTAGCGGAGTAACACACACACACAGGCCTTTGAAACAGGCTGCATCGTAAAAACATTCCAGAAGAATATTTTTTTAAATTATTCATACCATTATCTCCCCATCAACAGTGAATTAACCCGAGGCATGGAAGGGCTGGCTGCGTCTCACGTCCATAAGAGGCAAAAGTTCCTCAAAATCCGTCAATTTACGTTGATAAAATTATAATACTATACTGGTATATAAAACGCCCCTTAAAATCCACCTTTTTGTAGTAAGAAAATGGCAGTGTTTTTATAGTAATTTGTTTATTTATGCAAAGAAAATGGTAATATTTGTGTATAAAAGGTTCATTAAATCCAGTTTGTTTATATTAACGAAATGGTAATACTCGTTTGTGTGTGTGTGTCTGTGTGTGTGTGTATGTGTGTGTACGTTAATTTAGTTCAAGGTATTTCTCAAGTGGCCAGAGTTTAGTTTTCGCTCAAGTATCTGTCGACAAATTTTATGGTTGAGAAAATGAAGACTTGGGTCGTTCCTTCGCCTCTTCATAACAAGTGTCCTCTTGGGTTGTGTATTTGGACAGGAAAGTGTGTTTTAATTATCTTCACAATATTTGGAGGGTACTCAGGCTAAGAGGGAGAGGAGGGTGTTGGTAGAGGGGGCGCTGATGGATGGATGAACTGACAAACTGACGGACTTACGAATAGACTGACAGAGACAGACAGATAGACAGACTTACCGGGATCTAAATGTACTGTAGTGAACGTAGGGTTTGTGTATGAGGGGGGGGGGGGTAGAGAATGTTGTATCATTATTTTAGTTGTTTCTGGACAAATGTAAAGTGCTATCCTTATAACGCTCTTATGTGTCTAGTAGTTTGAAGTGCAGTAATAACATCGTAAAGTTAACAAGGGGCTGGCCAGAGAGAGAGAGAGAGAGAGAGAGAGAGAGAGAGAGATCACTTAACCAAGGTGTAGACAGTAATCCAGACAACAGATCATTACGAGTGTAAGGAGGAACACTTTAAACTCCGCCTTATGCATTTCTTCCCTTCACATCTTAAGTCTTGGCGGAGGTTCATAGCTCCAATGCCTCCATCACCAAACACACTCTTAAGGAGTTTGATGGCCGAGTGTTTACATTACTTACCTCTGACTCTATAGTGCTGGGCGCCCTCAGTCGACCCAGCTGCTGTATGTGGACCGAATATCGTTCTAGACAAAGACGGTACAGTACTGATGGCGTTGTCTGCTTGATACATTATGATCAAGTGTTTTGGAGAATATTTAAACAGAGGAGTAAAAGTGATCAAGGTATTATAGTCAGGGTTAAGTAAGAGTCTACCTGCCGCTATATTGTTCATATTTTTCTATAATTTCCCTCATAACTCTCGAACTAATAATATTTAATCATCAATATAGTAAAAAACATTAACACGGGACTCCACAGCGCATCACCTAATTTATATGTCTACATTTACGTTACATTTTATATAATTGATATATAAAATAATATATGATATAATGTAATATATTATATACCGGGTTTATAAAGTATAATAAGAAATATGTAGCTTTAACTAATAATTTTTATCTTCATTCATATTACACAGCATTTTATCTACCATTTGCCGCTTTATATAATAATAAGCCTCCTTTATGACAAGGGAAGATCACACGTCACAAGCCCTCAATGTAAAGGCCTCAAACAACACAATCAAGAGCGGTATCTCCCTCATAACTAATACGTCCCACTACCCATTACTATTCTTAAATGAAAACCGACCTTGTGAGTCTCTCTCCTATAGCTCCCTCCTGCCGCCGTCCTCTGAGGTGTTCCTAAATGGCGTGGCTCATTTGCATATCGTTGTCAAGATGTATTTTAGATGCGGCTTCACCTAGTCTGAATTAATGAATATTGCTCCTAATGGTCGCAGGAGCTTACAGGTATACACTAGCAGAATGACTCCGTGTATAACAGCAGAGATTTTGGCCCCTTGGATATGTACTCGACAGACTGGCTTGTAAAAGTGATTTCCTACAGACCTCCCTCGAACACGTGTTAAGAAACCTACAAGTAACGAATATGTAGAGAAACTTATGAGGAAAGTCAGTTTGACATCTTTTTATTAGTACATAGATTTAGAAACCTTTAGAGACCTGTTTGTAACGTTAATATATGGAGAGGAATTTAGATACAATAAACTTTTCCAGACCTGTTATTTGACACCACTAATGAGACGTGGCTGTAAACAACATTATTACTTTTTCCCCGTCGTGGTTACTTCAGAACATGAGTAACCTAACCTAACCTAACCTAGCATATGGATTAGTCTGTGGTATTAGTTGCATTTGCCTTACATTATACCTAGAGTTGTATGATTTATTGACTGGACAGCGCCGCGTTATAACCTGTTTCACACACACACACACACACACACACACACACACACACATTCTAGAGCGACGTTAGAAAAATACGGTCGCTTTAACACATCAGTAATCACTATTGGATCGCTCTCATAGTTACACCGTCTAGCAATTTGAGAGCTTCTGGTATGTGGCTGTTAAGAATATTGAAAGGGATCTCGTGTTTTTCTTCGGGTCATATCAGAAGTTGTTAGCCTTTTTTTTTTATTATTGATGCACTACTTATTGTTGAAGTCTTTGGAGGCGTTTCATCAAGGTTGCCAAATTCATGTTAATCTTAAACGATGAATTGAATGTTTCTTTGTAGTGTTTAATAACTTACCGTGAGTTTTCTATGCAGTAGTTAAGGGAATTTACTGATACACTTAGCTGTAGTAACTTCAAAATATATTAAGAAGTATCAGTTGTGTCATATAAAAAAAATCTGGCATCATAAACCACTGCCTATGGATCAGCTGGATAACGTGATGCTAGAGATATATTGGACACTCTCGGGGAACACTCGCGATCGGTACCATCCGCTGTTGGTTCGACCCCAAAAAAGTCTATTTTGAAGCAGTTTTAGCGCCTCATATATGTAGGGTGTGTTAGGAATTGGGGTAGTTATAGAGCCTCTTTTTATCTTGGGTGCGTTAGGACTCTGGGCACCCACCTCTAGCACCTCCTCTGTGTTCGGACTCATGTCTTGTATCATGTCTTGTATCATGTCTTGTTGAGTGAAGCTGAGAGAGAGTTGTAACCCGTTCCACAGTGATATAAATCTCCTGACCATTTCTAAGTGTTCTGAGTTGTTTCACCTTGTTCTTTACTTCTACATTCAGATTATATTAAACCACGATGAGTTATTTAAGGCCCCTGTGGATTTAAATGATAGTAATCCTAGTTATCTTTGGATATACTTAAGGATTTCAGACTAAGTGTGTTCTCGTGGTTGGAGATGGTTGAGTGTATTCTTTGACTGCCCCCGTGTTGATATGAATTAGGTTAGGTTAGGTTTTCTCACTTATTTCATGGTGAAGTAGAGACATTAGTTTGTGTTAAAGTTTTTTCTCTTCCTTACAACTCAATTTATAAGGTTGTGTGTCTGGACTATATAAAAAAGATATTTAGAAAGTCCCAGTAAGTGACTCGAGTTTGTTATTGACATTTAATACTCGGTCTCGTAGTTTCTGAGACGACTTCGTAGTGTATAGTGGCGATAGTTTCTTAACCCCTCGTGTACAAGGTGTCTTTGTGCTGAATGTAATCGTCTGGCGTTAAACAAATAAAATAATAAAAATGGCTTCCTCGTAGTGAAGGGGTTAAGGCTCTTCACACTGAGGGACAATACTTGGTTCCACCTTCAGCGAACCTGTACAGAACTTAATGAATCCTTAGTCTCTTTATGGCAGTATAAGTATGCTCTTAAAAACGACATCACACACTACTCAGGCGACCTCACACCACTTAAGATGACCTCATTCCACTTACCACGACCACACACCAGTTGAGACGACCTTATACTACTTGAGACGACCCCACAGATGTACCACCGGGACTCCTGCAAAAGACCTCCCGCTGGGGGGTGACAACGAGCAGCCTTATCACTCGAGAGTTATTCGTTGGCAACACTATAATGCTCCTGGTGGTTGGCCGCCCCTTAATATCCGGGGGTATCCAACACCATTTATCGAGCCACCAAGAATACCTGACATTCCTCAACCAGCAGCCACAAGCTCTGTTGACCCGGGACAATAAAACTCACCTGTTGCTGAAATTAAGAGTTGTGAGGTAGGGAGGAAGGGCTGAGTAAAGGGAGGATCCTCATGTAAGTTATCACAATGCTGGTGTAGTGATTCTTTAATGTTAGGACGGGTGGCATCTTGTTACCTGCAGAGAAGGTGTGAGTGATGGTTCTTTTGTTTAGTTAAGGTGAAGGGATGAAGGGGTGAAGGGATGAAGGGGTGAAGGGGTGAAGGGATGAAGGGGTGAAGGGACATAACAAATAAAACCACAATAATAGATCAGACAAATACCGTCATCAACTTTATTAAATCGTGACTAAGCCGCAATCTTTTTAAAGATCAATTTTTTTCGGGATGCGGCTTTGAAAACGAGTCCCGTGGTGTTGCGGCTTGGTTGCGGCTGTGTGTGTGTGTGTATGGGTAACACACTCGCCCTCACCACACTGAACACCTTGAGGTTGCGGTGAAGCCCTGAGTGTATTCAGTTATCGAGAAATTTTTTGGGGCACATAAGGGCGACATTATACAGCACAGTTGTAAGTAATAGTGGTGCAGTGTAATTAAACAATACGTAATGTTAATCGTGCTGTGCTGTGGCAGCATAATGACTATGCTGTAATTACATGCTGTAACTACTGTACTGTAACAATATTGTAGCTTTTTATGCTCAGAACTGTACTGTTATTGTGCTACAGTAGTGTGTGTGTGTGTGTGTGTGTGTGTGTGTGTGTGTGAATACATATCTAACATGCAGAAACATACTTACAAATCTTCCAAGCGAGAAGGCCTCAACCCCAGAAGGTTACTATGATTCTGCCTCACCTCGCCTTACTTTACCTGACACGTGGCGAGGCAGCTTATGTCATTCTGTCAGCTGTGGTGCCTCCCTGATACACACCTGAGTCTCCCACACACCTACAGCTTCTGGTGTACAATGTTGGTGACGTTCATATTATAAATTATTTCCTTGTTACCAAATGAGTAAAAATATTAGAAATTCAGTTTATTGGATTGATATCAACAGTCACCCACGTAAACGTCTCTTTTATGCATACGCTAAAAGAATTATAATTTTGTGTGTTGTAGTGTGAGTTAATGACCACTATTAAGATGATAAATGATCAGTTCTCCTCTGTGTCCAAGACTGAGTGTGATGCTCGTATGGATGTGAATTTCAGTATAAATATGTTATATACGTGTACAGCTCTACAATGACGCAGCTCTATTCTGTATATATTGTATTCTAGTTGAGGCAATGGGTATGGTTAGGTTAGGTTATACTTGCTAAGGTTATGATCACGTTAGGTTAGGTTAGGTTAGGTTTGGTTAGGTTAATCTAATGGTTTAATAATTTTTCCTCACGTGATCATTAACATACAGTAGACACCTGGTTCGTTAATAAGAGTATTCGTGTTCTTACCCCTCCCCCCCTCCCCTCCACCCCCCATCAGAAGAGACGAAAGACTGTAAAAGCCTTTCCCTCGCCCTGTGGTGTCGCCCTGTCTCCCTGGGGCGTCGCTGGCTCTACTTAAAGCGTCTGTTTTGATGATCAACAGTGCATCCGCCAGGGCCAGACGCCCCCTACACACCACACACCCAAAATAAACATTACACTCCATTGCAACTTATCGTAAAGCCGCCGACCCTCCTCTGGCTGTATCGTAAACTAGCCCCTCTCCTCACCCCCCTCACCCCCCTCTCTCAATACAGGACACCCTAATCTTTCCCTTCCTACCTCCCATACCCCCTTTTCCCCCCTCCTCCTTGATTTTTTTTTCCTCTTGTCTGCTACCTTCACCCTTTCTCTCGTCTCTTGGTGCTTTCTTCCTCTCTCTCCTCTCATTTTTTGGGTTACTTTCTCCTTCTCTTTTCTCTCACCTTTTGGTATTTCCTTCTCCACTTATTTCCTTATTCTCTCTCCGTCCTCTTGCAGTGTTATTCTTACTTTTCTTTCCTCTTTTCACCATCTGTTCCCTGTCACCATCTATCTTTGTATTTTCCTTTTACTTCCTTTGTCTTTTCCTTATTCTAAATTTGCTTTCTCCATCTTTCCTTCTTTTCCTCTCTTTTTCTTCCTCCTCCTCTTCTTCCTTTCCTTTCTTCCTCCTCTTCTTACTCCCCCTCCTCCTCTTCACCTTCTTCCTCCTACTGTTTTAAAAGTTGACTTAGGTAGTATATGTAAATGTCACTTCCGTGCTACCCCCAAGAGGCGACCATACTGTGTGTGTGTGAATCATTGAGTGAGGCCACCTGCCGCTCGCCGCCTTTCAGAAACCGTCAGCAAAGGTCATCTATCACACAAGCTAAACTCCCTCCCTCCCTCTCCTCCGTCCGTGCGTCCGTCCGTCCTCCCACCCTTTTACCTGCCAACACACATGCTCTCGTATTTCTGGCCCAGATAAACTTCCGCTTGTGCAGAGTCTGATGGAGGTTCCTCACAACTGGGCCTTTACTGGTTCAAGTGCTGTGACTTACCATGGCAGTCGTCTGTGTGTATGCTCGCGTGTGTGTGTATTCGTGTGTGTATAAATGTATATGTGTTCCTTGTGTATACATGCGAATGCAAATAAGACATTAAAAGAGGGAAATTTTTATTGTGAAGAAACTTGACAAATGGATCAGTTTTGGAGATGGCCAATTAGGGGTCAAGGTGAAAGGTAAAAAATCAGTGGCATCACAAGTCTATGGTAGGTGAACCTATCCCTTAAGACCCTCACATTTAACTACTATGTCTGGATCAACTTGGGATAAGGTCATACAGCCCCCGTCCTTACCCACGAAGACACTGACTTGCTTGAGATTCAAACTCGGCTACAGCTCTTGAAGTCCAAGGTTAGCGTAGGTCACTTAACCACTCTGCTGAAGCGTATAATTAAGATAATTTATGCCGTTACATAGAAATGTCTGTCGGCCATCTTGAGTGTTTGCCTCTGATACTTTGTTGTTGTTGTTTTTCTTCCAGAGGATGAACACCAGCCAGACTAATTTAATTTGAATGTTTACAATTTTAATATCTAGCTACACCCACCATGTGATGCACCCTCCATGTGATGCACCCACCATGTGATACACCCACCATGTGATACACCCACCATGTGTTGCACCCACCATGTGATGCACCCACCATGGGATACACCCACCATGTGATACACCCACCATGTGATGCACCCACCATGTGATACACCCACCATGTGATACACCCACCATGTGATACACCCACCATGTGATACACCCACCATGTGATACACCCACCATGTGATACACCCACCATGTGATACACCCACCATGTGATACACCCACCATGTGATACACCCACCATGTGATGCACCCACCATGTGATGCACCCACCATGTGATGCACCCACCATGTGATGCACCCACCATGGGATGCACCCACCATGGGATGCACCCACCATGTGATACACCCACCATGTGATTCACCCACCATGTGATTCACCCACCATGTGATACACCCACCATGTGATACACCCACCATGTGATACACCCACCATGTGATACACCCACCATGTGATACACCTGATTGTTATTAAACACCGAATATAGCGCTCACATAGTCTAATCTTAATCTTCCTTCCCTTCCCTTCCCTTCCCTTCCCTTCCCTTCCCTCCTCACCTCGTTCCTCTCCTCTCCCTCCTCACCTCCTTCCTCCCCGCTCCCCTTTCTCCCCCCCTCCTCTCAGCCTCACCAGGTAGCCCAGTCGTGTTATTGTTG
>CAUDMG010000831.1:2115000-2117500 GCA_958450375.1 Homarus gammarus
CCACTCAAAGCCATACTATCTCCGGGTTATCAGGCGGTGGTGGTGGGGCTATCTGGTCTGGTTTCAGTGTGGCCTCTCAATGACCCTTCTTTATTGTGCACACTGGCGGAAGAGGCACCCACCCATTTAGCGTTGAGAGGGTGGGGTGTGGGTGGGTGGGTTGGGGGGGGGGGGGAGCTGAGATTGTAGATGGGTGGGTGGTTAGGTGTTAGTGGACGGGGGGGGGGGTTGATGGCTTGAAATAGCTGACTCTGGGGTCTTATAGAGGGATGTCATTCAGTCACTCAGCCAGTCAGTCAGTCAGTTAATCAGTCAGTCAGTCAGTTAGCCAATCAATCAATCAGTCAGTCAGTCAGTTAGCCAATCAATCAATCAATCAATTCACCAGTCAGTCAGTCAGTCAGTCAGTCAGTTACAACAAATCACAAACTGCTTTCTTATCACACATCAAAATTATCAGCTGACCAAAAAGCCTCATCCCGACCCATGTGCCTTTAGCTGTGGGTGAAATTTTATTGTGTTAATGAAGTTTGACTTTTAAAAATATTGCAGAAATTTTAAGAAGTAAATTTAACATGACATAGCAATTAGGCTGGAATATTTTTAACCCTGTATTCGTTACGTTTATGGTTAGGTTAGGTTTGGTTAATGTGTAATTTTTCTCCCACGTCTTTTGTTTATTTTATTCTTATACTTGTTTATTGTTTATCCTTTTTTTTCGTTTATTTGGTGTTTCTCTTTATTTTTGTTTCTGTATTTTTTATAGCTGTTTGTATATTATTATTATTATTATTATTATTATTATTATTATGATTATTATTAGTATTATTATTATTGCTCCTCACGCCTGTCTCTTCATTTATTTTATATTTTTCATGTTAGTAAATCACTGGTCATAAGTGAAGGTCAGAAATCAAGGTCAGAGTTCGAGCTCACGGTGTCAAGATCACGGGTCAAAGGTCAAAGTCTTAGATCAAGGTCCTGTGTCTGTCTGTCTTTATGTCTTTGTGTTCCATATCATCTTAAGTCACAGTGGGTGTTAAAATAAATTGTTAAATATAGTTAAAAACGTCGTAAAAGATCAATGTTATTATCTACTCTATATCTCTGGTGGTGGGGCTGTTAACTCCTTGTACCTGCAGCGATGTTAATTTGTTCCTGTGTTATTCCCCTCACGATGGTACTGTTAATTATCTACAACCAAAAGTAGTTTCTCCCTCTTCCTTAGATAGTTCAAGTTGAGGTCTCCTTGACGTACCCTTGTTATGTGTTATGTGTGTGTGTGTGTGTCTGTGTGTGTGAGTACATGTATATTCGCCTCACCTGTAAACAAACGAACTTAATAACTTCATCGTCAATATAAACACATTCCTTTAAAACATTTATTAAAAGCAGAAAAACTGTTTTGTATTACTGTTTAACATCTGCGTAAAAAGAACAAACACAACGAACTCCTTCAGTACAAGAAAAAACATTATTTACTCCGAACAAAGCGAGAATCTTACTCCACTGTCTCTCACACCACAACCTCCTAACTGTCTGTCTGTCTGTCTGTCTTACCACCAACAACTTTGTTTTCCCCGTCTCTCATATCTCACCTGTGCGCCTTAGCAAGTGCATCTTTATTAAACTCCCCGCTCCTTCCCCCACTAACAACCCTCCCCTTCCCTTCCCCCCTCCGTCTTCTCCCCTCTCCCTACTCCCCTTTCCACCCCTCCCCATCCCTCTCACTCCCTCACCTCTACCCCAACTGCATGATGATTAGGACCCAGTGGTTAAATAAAAAGAAAATAACAAAGACTAACAAATTTACCCTCACGGAGTTCACAGTACAGCGGCGTGTAGTCAAGGAGGAAGGGACCTCACACCAAGTAGCGTTCTATTATATCCTACTTGATACGTCTATACATACATACAGTTTGCTGGAGGATCGTCATTACACGTCGTGGTGATGGAAAGTTGTATTCTGTGGGCGTCATAGTTGTCTTCTCTCCCCGGTGATTATTGCAAGCTACTGTGGCTTTATTATATTAAGCTTCCCTTTGTAGTTGCCGACGTAATTAGGGACCTTCTCCAACCCTAATTAGCCTAATTCCAGGTGTCCTCTGCATTTAAGCAACAATCGTGGCCGCTCTGTGTACTAATGTGTCACCAATGTGGGGTCGGCGGAGTTTAGGTACTGAGACTCACCAATTTCTCTTTCCTTTTTCTCTTGTCAGTAATATTTTTTTTGAACGTTGCTAAAATCATATTTATTCTCCTCTTTTCCTCTATACCTTTCCGTTATCGTCTGTCACTCATTCTTAATCTATTCCCTCCTTTGTGTGTGTTTTATTGTCTTATCTCTTATATCTTCATGTTTCTGTGTGCTTTTAGTCTCGGATAATCTTTGTAAATATCTGTTGTGCTCTTTCCTCATTTTGCTTCTTCTTCTTCTTCTCCTCCCTGTGCCCTAATTCGTCTCCGTTTGTGTCTTATATTTCCTTGTTTCTCAGTAGAG
>CAUDMG010000831.1:2120000-2148825 GCA_958450375.1 Homarus gammarus
GGGGTGGGGAGATAGGTTGCGGTGGGGGGGAGGAAGGATTTAGTATTCAGTGTGTCGCGGTTTCGGAGCGGCGGACCACACACAGTACTACTTACACGTACATACATTTACATAGCCGCGTTCTGGCCCACTCACATGTTGGCTGGTCCTGTGTACGTACGCACACGTGCACTTGACCTCATGTACACACACGAGCATTCTTACAGACAATTAAAGCCGCACATGAACTCGGTCGAGACAAGGCAATATAATCCTGCTTAAGGCGGTGGATGAACTTTTGAGTGCACGCACGCATGTGCTAATGCTTAGCACGCACGCACGCATATTCTGGACCAAAAAATAACATGCACGAGCGTGCACTTGCGTGGACACAAATGTGTAACACTGATAGTACTAAACAAACCCAGCACACACACGTGTTCTTTAACACACACACACACACACACACTTCCATGTAAAGTCGGAAAAAAATTACCGTTGGAAGTCGGACAGCTTCTTGAGGCGAGAGAAGACGTGTCCGAGTTGAAAATAAATGATGAACATCCGGTCGATACCCAAGAGGTTAACGCAGCGGCAGGCAGGTGTTGGAATACCTTTGACCAGCGCCGTACTTTGCATAGGAGAAAAGAGTGAAGAAAGTCCCAGCATTCTATAGAGGATCTGATGCTTTATAAAGAAGTTTTGAACGTCTTTGTACAGGATTCAATGCTTTTTGAGGAATCTGGACCGTTTATAAAGGAGTTAATGTCTCGTAAATCCGATTTACGAGACATTAACTCCTTTATAAACGGTCCAGATTCCTCAAAAAGCATTGAATCCTGTACAAAGACGTTCAAAACTACTTTATAAAGCATCAGATCCTCTATAGAATGCTGGGACTTTCTTCACTCTTTTCTCCTATGCAAAGTACGGCGCTGGTCAAAGGTATTCCAACACCTGCCTGCCGCTGCGTTAACCTCTTGGGTATCGACCGGATGTTCATCATTTATTTTCAACTCGGACACGTCTTCTCTCGCCTCAAGAAGCTGTCCGACTTCCAACGGTAATTTTTTTCCGACTTTACATGGAAGTGTGTGTGTGTGTGTGTGTGTTAAAGAACACGTGTGTGTGCTGGGTTTGTTTAGTACTATCAGTGTTACACATTTGTGTCCACGCAAGTGCACGCTCGTGCATGTTATTTTTTGGTCCAGAATATGCGTGCGTGCGTGCTAAGCATTAGCACATGCGTGCGTGCACTCAAAAGTTCATCCACCGCCTTAAGCAGGATTATATTGCCTTGTCTCGACCGAGTTCATGTGCGGCTTTAATTGTCTGTAAGAATGCTCGTGTGTGTACATGAGGTCAAGTGCACGTGTGCGTACGTACACAGGACCAGCCAACATGTGAGTGGGCCAGAACGCGGCTATGTAAATGTATGTACGTGTAAGTAGTACTGTGTGTGGTCCGCCGCTCCGAAACCGCGACACACTGAATACTAAATCCTTCCTCCCCCCCACCGCAACCTATCTCCCCACCCCCCTCACAACCTACCCCCGTATACTAACTGACTAGAGGGGGTTGGGAGGTATGCTGGTATGTGAGGGTATGGTAGGAGGAGGAGAGGTTAGGGGGTGACGATACTACAACACGTGGGAGGGGAGGATACTGGCCAGGGGGTGGGGTATTTATGGGGGGAGGGGGAGCTGAGGAAAGGGAAGGCATAGGAGGCGTAAACAGGGGTAAGGGGGAACCTGGGGAGAGATAAAAGTGGGGGGAAGAGTATGAGAGTAAGACCTGGGGAAAAGGAATAAATGGGGAGAATTAAGGAAGGGGAAGAATGTGAAAGGGAGAAGCTAGGGAAGAGGTTCTGGGAAAGACGGAAGCTGGGAGAGGAGGTTGAGAAGGGGTGAGGCTGCGAGAGAGAAGAAGTGGGGAGGGAGGAAGAGAAGAAAGGGGGAAGGGAGGGGGGAAACTGGGAAGGGGTAAACTAGGAAAGGAAGGGGCTGGTAGGGGAGACGGGAGGGAATAAGCTGGAGGGATGACGTTATGAGCAGGAGGGAGGGAGGGAGGGAGGGAGGGAAGGAGGGAGGATGAACTGTTGGTTATTGGAGGGAAGGGAAGGTAGTAGGTGTTGGGAGGGAAGGGAAGGGAAAGTAGCAAACTGATGGCAAGGACGTGATGGGAAGGTAGTGGGATAATGAGAATGAAAGGAAGCTACGAGTAAGATGGGAGGGACGGGAAGGTAATGTGGTGATCCTGGTCGTGATATGAAACCCCTGGGAGTAAATTAACACCACATACCACAGCATTATACAAGCAATTAACACCAAATTCTCTTACACTATTTACATTCCTGAGCAGAACAATGACATTCTCTCCCGTCTGCATAAGAATTAGACCCCCCCCCCCCCCTCCCTCCAATCCAAATCTCGGAATCACAGACAAATATCAAAGAAATTAATCTGTTTGCAATAAGAGTTAAGATGCAAATCACAAAAGTTATCGTATGTTTACACTGCCATTAAGGTACACGGGCCTCTTGATTCACAGGCAGGCAGGCACGCACGCACGCACGCACACACACACCACACACACACACACACACACACACACACCACACACACACACCAGATAAAAATCCTATTCACGCTAAAATGAATTCACAGGTTTAGAGTGTATACCAACATGTACAGGGCCGTGGGTACGAACCACGATACCTGAGCCCAAGAGATGATATCCACCGAGGCTGAGGTTCACTACGGTGCCCAATAAGGAACTTTACATGTGGGGTGTTTAAGCAAGGTTTAGTGTGTTCTCATCCAGCGGCGGCGTGTGTGTCCCATGGTCAGGTCTCACACTCCCTGGACCGAGATTGGGAGACGAAATATCAATTATTTTGAGCTCGGGACGCTGCAGGGGGAAGAAGATCTCAATGGGCTAGACTTTTAAAATAATGTTAACCCTAAAATGAGAGAGACTTTTAGAAGCAGCATCAATCTTGAACGAGAGACTTTTATACGAGACATCAATCTTAAATGAGAGATATTTATGGGAAATCATTCGTTTGTGGAGAAGACTTTTAGAGGAAATAAAATACTTAACAGCGAGATTTATATGAAAGAAATCAGTATTAAATGGGACAATTTTTTACAAGAAACTTCAATTCAAATGAAGGTCAACATACACACACACACACCTGGTTAAATACTGTGTTAGGACTCAGTTAAAGCAGCCACATGCTAAACGAGTCACTGTGTACCGTAGTGGAGCTGTGGACTGACTCTGTAATACGGTAGCACAAACACGTGGGATGGCATCACAGGTACCACACCCAGGTAACTCTTGACACGGTGCCAAGTTCCAATCCTCGCTACTAAGGAAATATTAAAAAAAAACCGATTTGCTGTGTCAGTGACGAAAGTTTTGGATAATGTAGTGGGAGGGAGGTGTAGAGTAGACGTTTAGTTCAGTGTTAATTATTGAGATATTTAAAATTGTGTCATATCTTCATAGAGACGCACATCAACACGGGGCTCAAGGCATTAAAAATTAAGCTTTGTGTGAAATGAGTCACTAAGTCACAGTAGACCAAACGCCAAGGGTGAACATGTCGACCAGTAAACATTCCCCTGGCAGCCATGAACCACAGTATATGCAAATTATCCATAGGACTTGCTTACAACTGGGTCACGTAACATAAGATTTTATCCCAACAATATCAATTTTTAACAACATTAGATAACGACTTAGTTTTGTTTTATTGATTAACTGATAATTAAAGCGTAACACCTCCCCGCCTCACACACACACACACACACACACACACACACACAGGATACATAATTATATAAATATTAAGAAGGGAATATAAGCAAAAAAACACAAACAAAATAAGGTTAGAGGGAACATAAAATAAAGAAAGACATAGGAAACAGAGAGAGAGAGAGAGAGAGAGAGAGAGAGAGAGAGAGAGAGAGAGAGAGAGAGAGAGAGAGAGAGAGAGAGAGAGATAAAGAAGTGACACAGTGAGACAAACTCTACTGAGAAACAAGGAAATATAAGACACAAACGGAGACGAATTAGGGCACAGGGAGGAGAAGAAGAAGAAGAAGCAAAATGAGGAAAGAGCACAACAGATATTTACAAAGATTATCCGAGACTAAAAGCACACAGAAACATGAAGATATAAGAGATAAGACAATAAAACACACACAAAGGAGGGAATAGATTAAGAATGAGTGACAGACGATAACGGAAAGGTATAGAGGAAAAGAGGAGAATAAATATGATTTTAGCAACGTTCAAAAAAAATATTACTGACAAGAGAAAAAGGAAAGAGAAATTGGTGAGTCTCAGTACCTAAACTCCGCCGACCCCACATTGGTGACACATTAGTACACAGAGCGGCCACGATTGTTGCTTAAATGCAGAGGACACCTGGAATTAGGCTAATTAGGGTTGGAGAAGGTCCCTAATTACGTCGGCAACTACAAAGGGAAGCTTAATATAATAAAGCCACAGTAGCTTGCAATAATCACCGGGGAGAGAAGACAACTATGACGCCCACAGAATACAACTTTCCATCACCACGACGTGTAATGACGATCCTCCAGCAAACTGTATGTATGTATAGACGTATCAAGTAGGATATAATAGAACGCTACTTGGTGTGAGGTCCCTTCCTCCTTGACTACACGCCGCTGTACTGTGAACTCCGTGAGGGTAAATTTGTTAGTCTTTGTTATTTTCTTTTTATTTAACCACTGGGTCCTAATCATCATGCAGTTGGGGTAGAGGTGAGGGAGTGAGAGGGATGGGGAGGGGTGGAAAGGGGAGTAGGGAGAGGGGAGAAGACGGAGGGGGGAAGGGAAGGGTGGGTTGTTTGTGGGGGAAGGAGCGGGGAGTTTAATAAAGATGCACTTGCTAAGGCGCACAGGTGAGATATGAGAGACGGGGAAAACAAAGTTGTTGGTGGTAAGACAGACAGACAGACAGACAGTTAGGAGGTTGTGGTGTGAGAGACAGTGGAGTAAGATTCTCGCTTTGTTCGGAGTAAATAATGTTTTTTCTTGTACTGAAGGAGTTCGTTGTGTTTGTTCTTTTTACGCAGATGTTAAACAGTAATACAAAACAGTTTTTCTGCTTTTAATAAATGTTTTAAAGGAATGTGTTTATATTGACGATGAAGTTATTAAGTTCGTTTGTTTACAGGTGAGGCGAATATACATGTACTCACACACACAGACACACACACACACACATAACACATAACAAGGGTACGTCAAGGAGACCTCAACTTGAACTATCTAAGGAAGAGGGAGAAACTACTTTTGGTTGTAGATAATTAACAGTACCATCGTGAGGGGAATAACACAGGAACAAATTAACATCGCTGCAGGTACAAGGAGTTAACAGCCCCACCACCAGAGATATAGAGTAGATAATAACATTGATCTTTTACGACGTTTTTAACTATATTTAACAATTTATTTTAACACCCACTGTGACTTAAGATGATATGGAACACAAAGACATAAAGACAGACAGACACAGGACCTTGATCTAAGACTTTGACCTTTGACCCGTGATCTTGACACCGTGAGCTCGAACTCTGACCTTGATTTCTGACCTTCACTTATGACCAGTGATTTACTAACATGAAAAATATAAAATAAATGAAGAGACAGGCGTGAGGAGCAATAATAATAATACTAATAATAATCATAATAATAATAATAATAATAATAATAATAATAATATACAAACAGCTATAAAAAATACAGAAACAAAAATAAAGAGAAACACCAAATAAACGAAAAAAAAGGATAAACAATAAACAAGTATAAGAATAAAATAAACAAAAGACGTGGGAGAAAAATTACACATTAACCAAACCTAACCTAACCATAAACGTAACGAATACAGGGTTAAAAATATTCCAGCCTAATTGCTATGTCATGTTAAATTTACTTCTTAAAATTTCTGCAATATTTTTAAAAGTCAAACTTCATTAACACAATAAAATTTCACCCACAGCTAAAGGCACATGGGTCGGGATGAGGCTTTTTGGTCAGCTGATAATTTTGATGTGTGATAAGAAAGCAGTTTGTGATTTGTTGTAACTGACTGACTGACTGACTGACTGACTGGTGAATTGATTGATTGATTGATTGGCTAACTGACTGACTGACTGATTGATTGATTGGCTAACTGACTGACTGACTGATTAACTGACTGACTGACTGGCTGAGTGACTGAATGACATCCCTCTATAAGACCCCAGAGTCAGCTATTTCAAGCCATCAACCCCCCCCCCCGTCCACTAACACCTAACCACCCACCCATCTACAATCTCAGCTCCCCCCCCCCCCCAACCCACCCACCCACACCCCACCCTCTCAACGCTAAATGGGTGGGTGCCTCTTCCGCCAGTGTGCACAATAAAGAAGGGTCATTGAGAGGCCACACTGAAACCAGACCAGATAGCCCCACCACCACCGCCTGATAACCCGGAGATAGTATGGCTTTGAGTGGCTCGCTGCCTCCCTCCGTCTCTCTCTTCCTGGCAATCATCTCAACTCTCACCTAACCTAACCTAACCTGACCTAACCTAACCTAACCCAACCTAACCTGATACAATACATAGGAGTTGAAACATTATTTTGATTATGTTAAATATAAATTGGAAAGAATTTTTTTTTAATAATTGTGTAACGATTGAGTCTAAGTTATAAACACTTTATTGAGGGTAATAATTTTTTTTTTTTAGTTAAGAAATAAACACAACAAAATATAATATACCATTTGAACTGTATAATATAGTTAGTATTCTCCTTTTAGCGTTAAAGTATCTCTTATGAAACATCTTCTCATATTTAAACGTATAATAAGAGTGCCAATAATATCCAAGCCCCGGGGTGTGACTGGTAGTGAAGTGGTGTATAGGTTACGAGATGATAAACAGGAATAACCCGACGAGAGAGAGAGAGAGAGAGAGAGAGAGAGAGAGAGAGAGAGAGAGAGAGAGAGAGAGAGAGAGAGAGAGAGAGAGAGAGAGAGAGAGAGAGAGAGAGAGAGAGAGAGAGAGAGAGAGAGAGAGAGGAAGGCTTATCGCGGTCATAATAATACTTCATAAGGACCCCCACTCACCCCAGGCCTCCTAACACACCTCCTTCACCAGCCTCGACGTATAGGAGGCCTGAGATAATCCTTCAGGACGACGCAGGATTACCCAGGAATGCAGGACTCCCTCACCATGGTTGTATTTTCGTGGTGTTTTTTTTTATGGTACTAAAGTTGGTAATTAAAGAAGATGCACAGGAGAAAACCGAGACGGACCTAGCTTAAGTGTGTGTGTGTGTGTGTGTGTGTGTGTGTGTGTGTGTGTGTGTGTGTGTGTGTCATGACCTGGAAAAATTCTAATATTGTACAGTTCTTAGTTACCAATTTGAGTCAGTATGTGTGTATGTTCTTGAGTTTATGAGTGTTATTGTGCATCTTTGGTTCAGATACAAAAATGAGAGAGAGAGAGAGAGAGAGAGAGAGAGAGAGAGAGAGAGAGAGAGAGAGAGACTCCCCCTGGTTGTGAAAGCCTCGCCACCCGTGTTGAGAATGTCAGGCAGATGAGATCAGACGCTCTAAGTCGAGTAGACATTATATAAACGTGTACACACCTATAAACCAACACACACACACACACATACACACACACACACACTTTTCTCCTATCTCTCTCTAATACACACACAAACATACACACAGTCTCTCTATCTATCTCTCTCTATCACACTATCATCCAAACACGCGCCTCTCTCTCTCTCTCTCTCTCTCTCTCTCTCTCTCTCTCTCTCTCTCTCTCTCTCACGACCCCGGAAGCATCACACAAGAATCAATAAGTGTGTTGCCTCCACCAGTAGTGTATATCCGTGTAAATAACTCACTATTAACCCGAAGGAACACAGCATACGCAACAACGGTATATAAATGATCACTTTAATCAACAAGAAAGAGTAACAAATAAACAAACTGTTCCTTGAGACGTAACAAAGAGATCCTTAGTAAATAATTAAAGAATGTCTGAGATCATCTGAAGATTAAGCCACCCTGGATTATCTCACTTGGGGATTAAATATTCTAAAGCTAATCTAACCTAACTTAATCTAATCTAATCTAACCTAGCCTAACTCATCCAAGTATTATTTTGGTTTTTGTTGTTCAAGTGACATAAACTAGGGGGTGTCTAATCTTCAGGTGACTCTGTACGTTTTAGTGTTTGTCTAATTAGCTACCTATTGGTGAGTCTGCTCCGTTATGTTAGATATTTCTTAAAGGTTCTTAAGTTAAGTCATATCTTTGTTTTGTGATTTAGTGAACTAATTAGACGCGTACTCATAGCGGGGGGGGGGGGGGGGGGGAGGGAAGAGAGGGAGGGAGGTGGGAGGGAGGAGGGAGGGAGGAGAAGGGAGAGTAGGGAGGGAAACATGAAAGGAGGTAGGGAGAGAAAACAGGAGGGTGGGAGAGAGGGAAAACGATCTATCTTGAGGAACGTTCACAGAGCCATTTAGACGCATTCTCACATCTCAAGTCAGGAGAAAAATTTTAACGTGAAGGAACTTGAAGAATACGAGGCTTAGTTTATGACCCGGAGTTATCAGGGGCTGGTCGACTCCATCCCTCCTCCTCTCCCTTTCTTCCACACCTCTCTCTTTTACTCCATCCCTCCTCCTTTCTCTACCTCCTCTCCTTCTCTCCCTCCCTCCCTCTCACTAGTGATAACCCACCACAACTCTCATCCACCACCACTGATAAATAAATTTTTCAATAAACGTTAAATAAATTACACAGGGTCATAAAACAAGCTGGAGATAATGTACTCCTGTGAGTGGTTTACACACACACACACACACACACACACACACACACACAGGCAGAGCAGCTGTTTTTTACATCATTAATGCAATCATCAAATCAAATATCATTACGATGTCTCAAGTGGGACGGGGTATTTAGCTATCGCGGTCATCTCTCCCACAGCCATTATCCTCACAGCAACAATAACACGACTGGGCTACCTGGTGAGGCTGAGAGGAGGGGGGGGGGGAGAAAGGGGAGCGGGGAGGAAGGAGGTGAGGAGGGAGAGGAGAGGAACGAGGTGAGGAGGGAAGGGAAGGGAAGGGAAGGGAAGGGAAGGGAAGGAAGATTAAGATTAGACTATGTGAGCGCTATATTCGGTGTTTAATAACAATCAGGTGTATCACATGGTGGGTGTATCACATGGTGGGTGTATCACATGGTGGGTGTATCACATGGTGGGTGTATCACATGGTGGGTGAATCACATGGTGGGTGAATCACATGGTGGGTGTATCACATGGTGGGTGCATCCCATGGTGGGTGCATCCCATGGTGGGTGCATCACATGGTGGGTGCATCACATGGTGGGTGCATCACATGGTGGGTGCATCACATGGTGGGTGTATCACATGGTGGGTGTATCACATGGTGGGTGTATCACATGGTGGGTGTAACACATGGTGGGTGTATCACATGGTGGGTGTATCACATGGTGGGTGTATCACATGGTGGGTGTATCACATGGTGGGTGTATCACATGGTGGGTGCATCACATGGTGGGTGTATCACATGGTGGGTGTATCCCATGGTGGGTGCATCACATGGTGGGTGCAACACATGGTGGGTGTATCACATGGTGGGTGTATCACATGGTGGGTGCATCACATGGTGGGTGCATCACATGGTGGGTGTAGCTAGATATTAAAATTGTAAACATTCAAATTAAATTAGTCTGGCTGGTGTTCATCCTCTGGAAGAAAAACAACAACAACAAAGTATCAGAGGCAAACACTCAAGATGGCCGACAGACATTTCTATGTAACGGCATAAATTATCTTAATTATACGCTTCAGCAGAGTGGTTAAGTGACCTACGCTAACCTTGGACTTCAAGAGCTGTAGCCGAGTTTGAATCTCAAGCAAGTCAGTGTCTTCGTGGGTAAGGACGGGGGCTGTATGACCTTATCCCAAGTTGATCCAGACATAGTAGTTAAATGTGAGGGTCTTAAGGGATAGGTTCACCTACCATAGACTTGTGATGCCACTGATTTTTTACCTTTCACCTTGACCCCTAATTGGCCATCTCCAAAACTGATCCATTTGTCAAGTTTCTTCACAATAAAAATTTCCCTCTTTTAATGTCTTATTTGCATTCGCATGTATACACAAGGAACACATATACATTTATACACACACGAATACACACACACGCGAGCATACACACAGACGACTGCCATGGTAAGTCACAGCACTTGAACCAGTAAAGGCCCAGTTGTGAGGAACCTCCATCAGACTCTGCACAAGCGGAAGTTTATCTGGGCCAGAAATACGAGAGCATGTGTGTTGGCAGGTAAAAGGGTGGGAGGACGGACGGACGCACGGACGGAGAGAGAGGGAGGGAGGGAGTTTAGCTTGTGTGATAGATGACCTTTGCTGACGGTTTCTGAGAGGCGGCGAGCGGCAGGTGGCCTCACTCAATGATTCACACACACACACACACAGTATGGTCGCCTCTTGGGGGTAGCACGGAAGTGACATTTACATATACTACCTAAGTCAACTTTTAAAACAGTAGGAGGAAGAAGGTGAAGAGGAGGAGGGGGAGTAAGAAGAGGAGGAAGAAAGGAAAGGAAGAAGAGGAGGAGGAAGAAGAAAAAGAGAGGAAAAGAAGGAAAGATGGAGAAAGCAAATTTAGAATAAGGAAAAGACAAAGGAAGTAAAAGGAAAATACAAAGATAGATGGTGACAGGGAACAGATGGTGAAAAGAGGAAAGAAAAGTAAGAATAACACTGCAAGAGGACGGAGAGAGAATAAGGAAATAAGTGGAGAAGGAAATATCAAAAGGTGAGAGAAAAGAGAAGGAGAAAGTAACCCAAAAAATGAGAGGAGAGAGAGGAAGAAAGCACCAAGAGACGAGAGAAAGGGTGAAGGTAGCAGACAAGAGGAAAAAAAAATCAAGGAGGAGGGGGAAAAAGGGGTAGGGGAGGTAGGAAGGGAAAGATTAGGGTGTCCTGTATTGAGAGAGGGGGGTGAGGGGGGTGAGGAGAGGGGCTAGTTTACGATACAGCCAGAGGAGGGTCGGCGGCTTTACGATAAGTTGCAATGGAGTGTAATGTTTATTTTGGGTGTGTGGTGTGTAGGGGGCGTCTGGCCCTGGCGGATGCACTGTTGATCATCAAAACAGACGCTTTAAGTAGAGCCAGCGACGCCCCAGGGAGACAGGGCGACACCACAGGGCGAGGGAAAGGCTTTTACAGTCTTTCGTCTCTTCTGATGGGGGGTGGAGGGGAGGGGGGAGGGTAAGAACACGAATACTCTTATTAACGAACCAGGTGTCTACTGTATGTTAATGATCACGTGAGGAAAAATTATTAAACCATTAGATTAACCTAACCAAACCTAACCTAACCTAACCTAACGTGATCATAACCTTAGCAAGTATAACCTAACCTAACCATACCCATTGCCTCAACTAGAATACAATATATACAGAATAGAGCTGCGTCATTGTAGAGCTGTACACGTATATAACATATTTATACTGAAATTCACATCCATACGAGCATCACACTCAGTCTTGGACACAGAGGAGAACTGATCATTTATCATCTTAATAGTGGTCATTAACTCACACTACAACACACAAAATTATAATTCTTTTAGCGTATGCATAAAAGAGACGTTTACGTGGGTGACTGTTGATATCAATCCAATAAACTGAATTTCTAATATTTTTACTCATTTGGTAACAAGGAAATAATTTATAATATGAACGTCACCAACATTGTACACCAGAAGCTGTAGGTGTGTGGGAGACTCAGGTGTGTATCAGGGAGGCACCACAGCTGACAGAATGACATAAGCTGCCTCGCCACGTGTCAGGTAAAGTAAGGCGAGGTGAGGCAGAATCATAGTAACCTTCTGGGGTTGAGGCCTTCTCGCTTGGAAGATTTGTAAGTATGTTTCTGCATGTTAGATATGTATTCACACACACACACACACACACACACACACACACACACTACTGTAGCACAATAACAGTACAGTTCTGAGCATAAAAAGCTACAATATTGTTACAGTACAGTAGTTACAGCATGTAATTACAGCATAGTCATTATGCTGCCACAGCACAGCACGATTAACATTACGTATTGTTTAATTACACTGCACCACTATTACTTACAACTGTGCTGTATAATGTCGCCCTTATGTGCCCCAAAAAATTTCTCGATAACTGAATACACTCAGGGCTTCACCGCAACCTCAAGGTGTTCAGTGTGGTGAGGGCGAGTGTGTTACCCATACACACACACACACAGCCGCAACCAAGCCGCAACACCACGGGACTCGTTTTCAAAGCCGCATCCCGAAAAAAAGTTGATCTTTAAAAAGATTGCGGCTTAGTCACGATTTAATAAAGTTGATGACGGTATTTGTCTGATCTATTATTGTGGTTTTATTTGTTATGTCCCTTCACCCCTTCATCCCTTCACCCCTTCACCCCTTCATCCCTTCACCCCTTCATCCCTTCACCTTAACTAAACAAAAGAACCATCACTCACACCTTCTCTGCAGGTAACAAGATGCCACCCGTCCTAACATTAAAGAATCACTACACCAGCATTGTGATAACTTACATGAGGATCCTCCCTTTACTCAGCCCTTCCTCCCTACCTCACAACTCTTAATTTCAGCAACAGGTGAGTTTTATTGTCCCGGGTCAACAGAGCTTGTGGCTGCTGGTTGAGGAATGTCAGGTATTCTTGGTGGCTCGATAAATGGTGTTGGATACCCCCGGATATTAAGGGGCGGCCAACCACCAGGAGCATTATAGTGTTGCCAACGAATAACTCTCGAGTGATAAGGCTGCTCGTTGTCACCCCCCAGCGGGAGGTCTTTTGCAGGAGTCCCGGTGGTACATCTGTGGGGTCGTCTCAAGTAGTATAAGGTCGTCTCAACTGGTGTGTGGTCGTGGTAAGTGGAATGAGGTCATCTTAAGTGGTGTGAGGTCGCCTGAGTAGTGTGTGATGTCGTTTTTAAGAGCATACTTATACTGCCATAAAGAGACTAAGGATTCATTAAGTTCTGTACAGGTTCGCTGAAGGTGGAACCAAGTATTGTCCCTCAGTGTGAAGAGCCTTAACCCCTTCACTACGAGGAAGCCATTTTTATTATTTTATTTGTTTAACGCCAGACGATTACATTCAGCACAAAGACACCTTGTACACGAGGGGTTAAGAAACTATCGCCACTATACACTACGAAGTCGTCTCAGAAACTACGAGACCGAGTATTAAATGTCAATAACAAACTCGAGTCACTTACTGGGACTTTCTAAATATCTTTTTTATATAGTCCAGACACACAACCTTATAAATTGAGTTGTAAGGAAGAGAAAAAACTTTAACACAAACTAATGTCTCTACTTCACCATGAAATAAGTGAGAAAACCTAACCTAACCTAATTCATATCAACACGGGGGCAGTCAAAGAATACACTCAACCATCTCCAACCACGAGAACACACTTAGTCTGAAATCCTTAAGTATATCCAAAGATAACTAGGATTACTATCATTTAAATCCACAGGGGCCTTAAATAACTCATCGTGGTTTAATATAATCTGAATGTAGAAGTAAAGAACAAGGTGAAACAACTCAGAACACTTAGAAATGGTCAGGAGATTTATATCACTGTGGAACGGGTTACAACTCTCTCTCAGCTTCACTCAACAAGACATGATACAAGACATGATACAAGACATGAGTCCGAACACAGAGGAGGTGCTAGAGGTGGGTGCCCAGAGTCCTAACGCACCCAAGATAAAAAGAGGCTCTATAACTACCCCAATTCCTAACACACCCTACATATATGAGGTGCTAAAACTGCTTCAAAATAGACTTTTTTGGGGTCGAACCAACAGCGGATGGTACCGATCGCGAGTGTTCCCCGAGAGTGTCCAATATATCTCTAGCATCACGTTATCCAGCTGATCCATAGGCAGTGGTTTATGATGCCAGATTTTTTTTATATGACACAACTGATACTTCTTAATATATTTTGAAGTTACTACAGCTAAGTGTATCAGTAAATTCCCTTAACTACTGCATAGAAAACTCACGGTAAGTTATTAAACACTACAAAGAAACATTCAATTCATCGTTTAAGATTAACATGAATTTGGCAACCTTGATGAAACGCCTCCAAAGACTTCAACAATAAGTAGTGCATCAATAATAAAAAAAAAGGCTAACAACTTCTGATATGACCCGAAGAAAAACACGAGATCCCTTTCAATATTCTTAACAGCCACATACCAGAAGCTCTCAAATTGCTAGACGGTGTAACTATGAGAGCGATCCAATAGTGATTACTGATGTGTTAAAGCGACCGTATTTTTCTAACGTCGCTCTAGAATGTGTGTGTGTGTGTGTGTGTGTGTGTGTGTGAAACAGGTTATAACGCAGCGCTGTCCAGTCAATAAATCATACAACTCTAGGTATAATGTAAGGCAAATGCAACTAATACCACAGACTAATCCATATGCTAGGTTAGGTTAGGTTAGGTTACTCATGTTCTGAAGTAACCACGACGGGGAAAAAGTAATAATGTTGTTTACAGCCACGTCTCATTAGTGGTGTCAAATAACAGGTCTGGAAAAGTTTATTGTATCTAAATTCCTCTCCATATATTAACGTTACAAACAGGTCTCTAAAGGTTTCTAAATCTATGTACTAATAAAAAGATGTCAAACTGACTTTCCTCATAAGTTTCTCTACATATTCGTTACTTGTAGGTTTCTTAACACGTGTTCGAGGGAGGTCTGTAGGAAGTCACTTTTACAAGCCAGTCTGTCGAGTACATATCCAAGGGGCCAAAATCTCTGCTGTTATACACGGAGTCATTCTGCTAGTGTATACCTGTAAGCTCCTGCGACCATTAGGAGCAATATTCATTAATTCAGACTAGGTGAAGCCGCATCTAAAATACATCTTGACAACGATATGCAAATGAGCCACGCCATTTAGGAACACCTCAGAGGACGGCGGCAGGAGGGAGCTATAGGAGAGAGACTCACAAGGTCGGTTTTCATTTAAGAATAGTAATGGGTAGTGGGACGTATTAGTTATGAGGGAGATACCGCTCTTGATTGTGTTGTTTGAGGCCTTTACATTGAGGGCTTGTGACGTGTGATCTTCCCTTGTCATATAGGAGGCTTATTATTATATAAAGCGGCAAATGGTAGATAAAATGCTGTGTAATATGAATGAAGATAAAAATTATTAGTTAAAGCTACATATTTCTTATTATACTTTATAAACCCGGTATATAATATATTACATTATATCATATATTATTTTATATATCAATTATATAAAATGTAACGTAAATGTAGACATATAAATTAGGTGATGCGCTGTGGAGTCCCGTGTTAATGTTTTTTACTATATTGATGATTAAATATTATTAGTTCGAGAGTTATGAGGGAAATTATAGAAAAATTATGAACAATATAGCGGCAGGTAGACTCTTACTTAACCCTGACTATAATACCTTGATCACTTTTACTCCTCTGTTTAAATATTCTCCAAAACACTTGATCATAATGTATCAAGCAGACAACGCCATCAGTACTGTACCGTCTTTGTCTAGAACGATATTCGGTCCACATACAGCAGCTGGGTCGACTGAGGGCGCCCAGCACTATAGAGTCAGAGGTAAGTAATGTAAACACTCGGCCATCAAACTCCTTAAGAGTGTGTTTGGTGATGGAGGCAATGGAGCTATGAACCTCCGCCAAGACTTAAGATGTGAAGGGAAGAAATGCATAAGGCGGAGTTTAAAGTGTTCCTCCTTACACTCGTAATGATCTGTTGTCTGGATTACTGTCTACACCTTGGTTAAGTGACTCTCTCTCTCTCTCTCTCTCTCTCTCTCTGGCCAGTCCCTTGTTAACTTTACGATGTTATTACTGCACTTCAAACTACTAGACCTATAAGAGCGTTATAAGGATAGCACTTTACGTTTGTCCAGAAACAACTAAAATAATGATACAACATTCTCTACCCCCCCCCCCCCTCATACACAAACCCTACGTTCACTACAGTACATTTAGATCCCGGTAAGTCTGTCTGTCAGTCTATTCGTAAGTCCGTCAGTTTGTCAGTTCATCCATCCATCAGCGCCCCCTCTACCAACACCCTCCTCTCCCTCTTAGCCTGAGTACCCTCCAAATATTGTGAAGATAATTAAAACACACTTTCCTGTCCAAATACACAACCCAAGAGGACACTTGTTATGAAGAGGCGAAGGAACGACCCAAGTCTTCATTTTCTCAACCATAAAATTTGTCGACAGATACTTGAGCGAAAACTAAACTCTGGCCACTTGAGAAATACCTTGAACTAAATTAACGTACACACACATACACACACACACAGACACACACACACAAACGAGTATTACCATTTCGTTAATATAAACAAACTGGATTTAATGAACCTTTTATACACAAATATTACCATTTTCTTTGCATAAATAAACAAATTACAATAAAAACACTGCCATTTTCTTACTATAAAAAGGTGGATTTTAAGGGGCGTTTTATATACCAATATAGTATTATAATTTTATCAACGTAAATTGACGGATTTTGAGGAACTTTTGCCTCTTATGGACGTGGACGCAGCCAGCCCTTCCATGCCTCGGGTTAATTCACTGTTGATGGGGAGATAATGGTATGAATAATTTAAAAAAATATTCTTCTGGAATGTTTTTACGATGCAGCCTGTTTCAAAGGCCTGTGTGTGTGTGTGTTACTCCGCTAGCCTAGTACATAATGGGAGAAAAATATAAGCTTTAAGTTTACCTTCCACGTGGCCTTTAAAGAGAATAAGTCTCCAATAAATAAACAAAAATAAATGTTCAAACCAGTGACAATTATGGCTGAGGTATACAAGACAGACGCATTGAACTCACTCGTCTGACTTTCTTATATTACAAATTTACAAACACGATAGAAATGTTGTGGTACATATTTGAGTACCTACAGACAGACTCTACCATTACTCACTGTCTTGAATTAAATAAATTAGGTCTTTTAACAATTGAGTTTCAAGACCAAATTAATCACAGAGTATTTTAAATTATTAGTAAGGAGATAAAATAGTCATAATGAAATAGATTAATAAAGCGTTATCATCGTACTCACCAGACTGTCGCGTGCCGTCAACAAGGTGTAAATATCCCGTTTTCTATGACACTTTTTGATATTCCAGACCAAATCTTTAAATAATTCAGTTAAAAATCGTAATTTCTCTTGTTCTCTCGTTATTCCCACACGCTAAACCAAACAGTACACTCATTGGTGATATTTATGCTTCAGTCACTACTCACTAGAGATAAACACTGAAAAAATATCCAGAAAAACAAGACACCCGTGACACTTCAAGCGACGACGTGCAGTGTGCTTCTGGCTACTCCGGAAGTGACCCCCATCCGACTCCTCCACCCTCCCCGCCCCTGATTGGTTAACCCTCGATGGTTCTAATGGTCGTTCTTACTTTTCCTTCACCCTGATTCGTTACTTCCTTCTCGTTCACCTTTATATATGTTACCTGTACATTTTTACTCGTTATCAAGTCTATGTACGTTAACTTTACTTTATCTAACCTGTTAATTGAAATGCTGCATCAAAATACCTTAGATGGACAGCCTTCACTTCCACAACAGTAAAGTAAGTTACCCATTTACAGAAGGGTGAATTAGGGGTGGGGGGAGGGAGGAGGGGTGACCTTGATGCTAACCAGTGACCGTGATACGAGATGCGAGCTCTGTATCCACTCAGCCACCACACCTTAGAATAGAGTGACGTACAGGAAGAATATATAAGCAAAGAGTAATGTACAGAAGAGAAGCAAAAACAAAGTAAAGGTGTATGAAAAGAAGTAGACAATCTTAAAGGAGAAGAGAGGAAAAAAAAATAAAAAGAAACAAATTTTGAAAGGAGGCGAGAGGTTAGGTTAGGTTAGGTTAGGTTAGGTTAGGTTAAAGGTGATACAGCTATACATATATTACTTTTAACCCTCCACCCTCAGTCACCATACACGGAGCTTATCTTGTTTTCAATAATCTCATTTATATATATATATATTCGTCTTTACTAAGCATGATGCATATGTACAAATTAGAACCTTCCATCTTCTCTCGCCACATTCCCGGTCAAATTAGAACCTTCCATCTTCTCTCGCCACATTCCCGGTCAAATTAGAACCTTCCATCTTCTCTCGCCATATTCCCGGTCAAATTAGAACCTTCCATCTTCTCTCGCCATATTCCCGGTCAAATTAGAACCTTCCATCTTCTCTCGCCATATTCCCGGTCCCGTACAGGTGTTTCCTCCGAACTTACGTAGTTCATTCGATCAATATTCTACTCTGTGTTGTTTGACAGGTAATTTTAAACCTTAAGTGGCCCGGACGGCAAGGGAAGTGAGAGGTGAGACTCGAAAAATGAAAAAAAATTGAGGCTTCACTGAAAACTGAGCCTGAAAATTAAAATTGTGGCCAAAAAAAATGTACTTCACGTCTGAGCCTCTCGGTAGACTCTTTTTTTTTTCCTTCCCTAAAATGTGTAAAAATCTTTATGACTTGTAAAGAATTGTATGTATTGTGCCCCTCGTGTGAACAAAGGTAATTACAGGTGAGTTAAGATATATTCTCCACCTTAGAAAAATAACTAGTATAAGCCAACTGCCTCAGAAAGTCCCAACGACAATACTGTTACGGAAGAAGAGGAAAAGGAAGGTGGGTAGGATAGAGGCTGTCTGCCCCAGGACCCCAGGTATCGTGTTCACCTGGCGACTTTTAATCAATTATGTCCTTATGTTACTCGCTCGTTCACTGAAGCCTTAGTAAGACAGGCCAGCGGTCACGGCAGTCTGGAGTAATTAATAGAAAAAAAGTGTATGGTGAATGTGGTGAATCTTAAGGCTTTATAAAACATTGAGATTATTCCGTGAGTTAGACACAGCTACTTGATCGACTCTGTCCTAGGAGACGTAATTGCTGGTGTTCAAGTATTCAACAGGTGTAAAAAAATTAACTAGAAAACAACTTTTAGATCTTACAAAATTAATCTAGAAAAAATAATCATATATCCTCTAGATACCTGTAGCTCCCCCCCCCCCCCTCACTGTAGATGGCAACACTCGTCTCATATTATGTTACTTATGGCCACAAATTAGATGAGGTAGAATATGTAACCGTATCTGTTTCCTGTAGACGTACGTATGTGTGTGTGGGGGGATGGGGGTGGTCACTGTTTACCAGACTCTTTATATGAAGGTTGTGACTAGGCAGGTGTGAGGTGAAGGTCACAGGTGAACATTCTAATAAAATCATTACGATATTTGCTGGTCAGAATTTTTAAGGAGAAATAAAAATCTAATTTGTAATTAAACGATAAAACTCTTACAAACAATTCAACAATATCCTTACGTTTTGTTCTGTCATTTGCATCTCGAATTACCCCCTCCCACCCCCTAGGTTTTGAACCCTTGTGACCTTCTGTGACCTTTGAAACAATATCAACAGCCTCTAGTAACAGTTCCACACAAGGCAGCATTAGGTCGAAGTTCAAGACTCGATATTAATTTGTTCCTGATTTATTATATTTTTTACTCCGACGACGCCATGGAGGGACATGACCAGAGAGACACACTTCCTTTGAGGCTTCACTTCTTGATGACTGATGTATTATTTTTACTCATGAATTATACGAGTTTTAAGACCTTAGTCGTTGAAGAGCACTAATACATCATAACAGCAACACTCGCCACATAGTTAGGGAGAAAAATAAAGAACATACTCCTGGTGACGTTATGACCGGCGACACTGGTTAATATTATTGTTGTTTCTACATGTCAAGTTTGGGTAAGATTTAGAATTATTGGAGTACTGTATTCTTAAGACACAGTCACAGTTTATTCAATCTGGCCAAGATCCTGTTGGGTGATACTAAAACACCGAGATTCACTTAGGAATGTGTTGTAACGTTCACCATGCCGGACACAAACACACGAATATGCACTAACGGACACACTTAGCTCACTTATAAGGAGGATGCCAATATCAATATTTCTCTGACGCCGTGGCGGGGCACCGACAATAATTCTGGCGGTCATTCATTAACAAAATAAGCATTATTATATCTACCAAAATAAATTTATTTACCCGCATCAAAAGCGCCGGGTCTAACTCGTAAACCACGACAGGCACGTACAGTCATATTTTCAAAATACTTCAGTCAGTGTTTTTTCCCTGAAATTACGGTGCAGAAACACAACAACAACACTGGAAACATTTCACAGAAGAATTTTTTATGGTGGTATAGATAACAGAGGCGAGGCTGTGGCCACCCGCCTCCATCCCGCCACACCAAGTGATTAAAACATCAAGAGAATGAAGGTGACTCCGGCAGCCTGAGGGAGGGAGACAGTCCTGCAGGTAAGACTGGTGTGGTAGAGGGAAGGAGAGGGAGAGACAAAAGTCCTGTGAGACGGGGAGTGGATGACACGAATGGAGGAAGCAGGAGAAAGGAGGGATAATGAACTCCGTAAAGATGAAGACGAGGATTGCGTCAAGGAAGACATAGAGGAAGACTAATGAAGAGATGGATGGATGGGGAGAATTTGGCCACCGACAGACAGATCCAGAGAAGAACTGACCTAAAGACCAAGAAGAGGGCGCCTCCTGCTGGCGGAGTAACACCTTTATATATAACAACACGAAGCGAATAAAAAAAAGAAAATATAAGAAAAATAATGGAATAATTTTTTTTTAGTAAGTTATGTCATGACAGGTGTTGAGCACCTGCTGGGTAACCCCTAACTCACTACACTACACTACACACCTATGTACGTATACCATGCAAACAAACAAGCCCTTATCTCTAAAAACAAATAAATAAATAAATAAAAAATAATTAAAATGAAAAAAAAAAATTAATCCCCACGACGTGACAAATGCGAAGGTAACCATTCTCTTCTACGCAGACAGAAGACTTTTGTTTTACATCTGAAATAAGTTTACCTTTCTAGACTTGTGGATAATTTCAGACCCAAAGATTTACTTTTTTTTTCTCACACGGAATCAACAAATCTGAACTACCCTGACGTCCATTTGTTATTCCGGTTACACTGAACTTAATTATATTCTACAGTCTTGTGCGAACTTGAAATGTCACAGTTAATGAGCCGTACGAGTGGTGTCTGACTGTATCTTCACTATCTCTGCTGCTTACACCCTCTAGCCACAACAAAGTCAAATGATTAGCAACTCAAGGGGAAAAATTATTCATTATTTTGTTGCTATTGCTGTGGTGTTTTTCTTCACGATGTAGATTGAAAGGTTTATATATGAATAATCTTCATTCATCCGTTTATGTAAAGTCATTCATCCATCTGTACGTTCATTCACCCACCTGTACGTTCATTCATCCGTCCGTACGTTCATTCATCCATCTGTCCGTTCATTCACCCACTTATCCATTCATTCATTCATCTATCCGTTCATTCATCCATCTATCCGTTCATTCATCCATCTGTCCGTTCAATCATCCATCTGTCCGTTCAATCATCCACCTACAGACAATACATCAGGCAAAACAGGTTCAATCTAATTTTTTATCTCTTCATGTTTTGTTTTACAGCTTATTAAAACAAGGAGGCAATCTTAAGCGTGAGCCAGTTTTTCCTCTCTCAGATAAGATGATGTTTGACAGCGATATCCGGTGCTTGGTGACGCATACTGTGACACTGTTTTGATCTGGACACTTCACCTATCTCCCCTACCTCTCTGGCAACACTTTCTTGCATTCTCTTTTATAAATTCTATCTTATACAAATATTGATCATGCGTATCTGGTACTACTACTACTACTACTACTACTACTACTACTACCACTGGTCCTACTAACAATAATAATAATAATAATAATAATAATAATAATAATAATAATAATAATAAACAAATTAGCAAATTAATGATCACCTGTTGTCTGGTACATTTTTATATTTTAATTAATGTCAAAGGGTGAGAGATTCGTCACCCAGGTGTGTCTTTGTTCTCTACAGGTGGAAGTTGATTAGCCCACAGGTGATGCTAGTTACAGTAAACATGAAAGAGACAATCAGTAATAACGAATAGATATCTGTAGTATTGATCTCTTGTCTTTTATAATGGAATACTCGATGACTATACCTGTGAGCTTATAATTACCCAGCACACCTGGATAATATAAACACGACCGAGTGGACTTGATTCTCTGCTCATCTGTTTATGGAGATCACAGAGACAGAAATGAGTAATTATCTCTCTCTCTCTCTCTCTCTCTCTCTCTCTCTCTCTCTCTCTCTCTCTCTCTCTGTCTCTCTCTCTCCCAACCTAAGACATAATTAACATTAATAGCCATCTTTCCATACTGGGCTAAATGATTGAAATTTGGTGGATAATTTTGCAAGTGTATAATATAATGTAATGTGAGTGAGCACCCATCGGTCGGGCTCTCGCAAATCTAGCATCACGTCATTACTCGGTTGTGTATGGGTGATACTACCTATAGTGTGTGTGGTACAGTAATGTTTCTTCCGGCATACACGGTACAACTAAAAACGTGTGAGGACCGTCTTGGCCAAGGTGTGTCACAGTACGGTGGAGGGGGCATAAATGGCATACAAACACTAAATGAGGTCTTGTCTTCACCTTGATAAGCCCTTTTGATGGGTAAAGGTCTTAAAAATACTGGTTGACATACCCTTTGACATACTAAGGGTTTGGAAGACGTGTATATACCCTTTTGTAGTCTAAGGGTTTTTTGTATGATAATATACCCTTTCTAAATGCAAGGGTTTAAGGGTAATCATACACCCTTAAGAGTTTTACCATTAGGGACACTCAAAAAAACCCTTTTCTTACCCTTTTCATCTTACTGTGCATTGGCTGCTGAGTAATAATAGCAGGATAGGTTGGACATGATGTAAGATCCTGCTGTAGCGTTCGCCTCTTTAACCTATCTCAAATTTATTTATTTATCCCAATCAATATCCATGTTAACTTCTATCTAAACAAAAGCCCTAAACAATAATTATCTTGATAAACAATAACAGTCATTAGTATAAATTCGATTATATTTTTCTCCTTACCTTGATGCGTAATTAAGAACCAATTTTTTTTAAGATAGATTACAATGTTGATAACTAGATTTTGATTTATTTTTTTTATGTTATATATTTATACAACAACAATGGCAATATTAGTGAGCATTTATTATTAGGATTAGGTAATTGATTATATGTTATTATACCTGAGTGAGAGGTAAGAGCCGACAGGTGTGGATATTTGATGTTTATAGCGTGGGATGTGTAGACGAAGAAGTGGGTGTGGTGGGTGTGGTGGTAGGTGTGGTTGCGGGTGTGGTGGTAGGTGTGGTTGAGCATCAGTGCCGTCAACTAAAAAAAATTATCAAACTAAATATAAGCCACCCAACTAACAATCCAAACAAACAATCCACCCAACCAAACAACCAACGCATCCAACCCAACCACCCAACCAACCCAACCACCCAACCAAACAATCAACCCAACCAACCCAACCACCCAACCAAACAATCAACCCAACCACCCAACCAAACAATCAACCCAACCACTACTCGATGATAATGACAAATGAGACGTTATATTAGTACAGTAATTCCCCGTCTGTCAGCTGACCCTACCAACAATTTAGAGCTGATGGTTCTCCCTACAGCGCCTTGGGTTATGAAGGGAGAGGAAGGGAAGGGAGGGGAGGAGGAAGGGAAGAGAGGGGAGGAGAAGAGGAAGGGGAAGATGGGGAATGAAGAAAAAGTGAACTGGTAGAATGGGAGAGAAAGAGAAGGAAGAAGTGGGGAAAACTTGAAGGAAGGGAGTGGGGAAAAGATTTGGGAATTAGAAGTGAGGAAGTGAGAGGAGTTGAGAGAGAATGGTGGGGAAGGAAGGGAAATCCAGAAGGTATATGGAAGGAATGAAAGAAGGATTAGAGGAAGGAGTAAAGGAGGTAGGAAAAAAAGGAGTGGAAAGGGAGGAGAGAAATGAGGGACGAAAGAAAGGAGTGAAAGAAGGAGAAAAGGGAAGAAAAAAAGGAAAAGAGAAAAGAAGGAAAAAAAAACAGGAATGGAAGTGGAAGAAGGAATGGAGGAAGGAGAGGAGGAAGGAGAGGAGGAAGAGGTAATTTTTCAAGGGAGAGAAGTTATGGGTATATCAAAGAAGTGGGGAAGAAGTATTGATGATGAAAGGGAAGCAGAGGAAATGGGTGCCAATGGGTGAATTTAAGAGAGGATCCTAAAAAATGGGACGAGATAAATTTGATGTGTAGTGATGGTGAACGTGATGGTGATGGGTTTATTGGGAGTGGTGGTAGTGGTGGTAGTGATGGTGGTGGTGGTGGTGGTAGTGGTGGTGGTGGTGGTAGTGATGATGGGGAGTAATGGTAATGGTGAAAGTGATGATGAACGTTTTGGTAATAGGAAATGGTGGTAGTTGTGGTAGTTGTGTGAAAATAAAATGGTAGTAATTGTGGTAGGGGTGTTAAGAGCTGGTTGGTGGTGGTATGGGAAAATAATGGTAGTGATGGTGATGAGTGTGATGAGATAGAAGTAGTTATGATGGTGGTAGTCTAGTTAATAGTTCTTGGGAGGTGATGGTGAGATACAGTGATTGGTTAGGTTAGGTTGATACGGTAATAGTGACAATATATTGACAACACATATATTCACAAAAGAACCAGAACGACAGAAAGAGAGAAAAGAAACAGAGAGAGAGAGAAAGAAAAATACAGAGACGAACAGATAAATAGAGAAAGGAGAGACATTGATCGAAAGAAAGAGAGAGAGAGAGAGACAGAGAGAGAGAGAGAGAGAGAGAGAGAGAGAGAGAGCAACAAACAAAACACCAACATCTCCCTCTCTCTCCCTCCCTCCCTCTCCCTCATTCTCTCCCCTACACAGCCATAGGTCTCCCCCTCGTCTCCCCTGGGCATAATAATAATTCCATCATAAGAGGAAACAAATTGAATGATCTAACAGCATACATTATCTTCACTACAAAAGATATGGTGTTTCCAGACAACCTCACAAACATCACGTAGATTCATTCTTCTTCTTCTTCTTCTTCTTCTTCTTCTCCTTCTTCTTCTTCTTCTTCTTCTTCTTCTTCTCCTTCTTCTTCTTCTTCTTCTCACGATGTATAACAGATTTATAAAGCATAGTAATATTGGTCTCGTCTTCCTCCTCCCTCACTCCCAATAGGGCTAGTCTTCCTCCCTCCCTCACTCACTATAGGGCTAGTCTTCCTCCCCCCTCACTCCCAATAGGGCTAGTCTTCCTCCCTCCCTCACTCACTATAGGGCTAGTCTCCCCCCTCACTCCCAATAGGGCTAGTCTTCCTCCCTCCCTCACTCACTATAGGGCTAGTCTTCCTCCCCCCTCACTCCCAATAGGGCTAGTCTCCCCCTCCCTCACTCCCAATAGGGCTAGTCTTCCTCCCCCTCACTCCCAATAGGGCTAGTCTTCCTCCCTCCCTCACTCCCAATAGGACGAGTCTTCTTCCTCCTCACTCCCAATAGGGCTAGTCTCCCCCCTCACTCACTATAGGGCTAGTCTTCCTCCCCCCTCACTCCCAATAGGTCTCGTCTTCCTCCCTCCCTCACTCCCAATAGGGCTAGTCTTCCTCCTTCCCTCACCTCATTTTAGGGCCAATCGTCCTCCTCCTCCTCCTCTCACACCCGCTACACCACCAATCTTCCTCCTCCCCTTATTCTCAACCATCAGGCCATCGTCTCAACACAATCACCAATGAGCCGAAGAGTGAAAGGAGTCTAACACATATTAACTTACAGTACAAAACGAAACAAAGAAGATATACGATTTTAATGGTTACTATATGCGTTTAATTCAACTGGGATTTATGACTTGAAAACGAATATAGAATCTAACTGGATTTGTTATGTTTTATGATGTTATGGTATGTTATGTTATTCAATTTTGTCTTAATCCACTTTATGGATTTTTTTACTATTGATCTTAATCCTTTAATCCTAATTTTCTCGTCATTGCAATCTGTTTAATCCTCTCTCTCTCTCTCTCTCTCTCTCTCTCTCTCTCTCTCTCTCTCTCTCATCACATAGTTTACTGAACATATAATCCCACCTTTTAAAACTAATCTTTTTTTTTTCCTTTTATCTCTTAATTGACGTGGGTCTTATTGAGCTTCTATTATACGAAGATAAGCCTCGCTGGGCATCGTGGGAATCACTGGGACACGAGACATAATCATCCGACGGTGTAACAAATCCCTGTGTGATCTGGAGGTAAAATAATTAACTTCAGATGACAGGTGAACACATACAGGTGACCAGGTAAGGTACTCATATAGCCCACTCAACCCTAAAGCCACTCTAATAACGCTCTATAAACACACCGTCCCAACACACTCATCACTAAAGCTCTATCTCCTCACCACATACTCGACCGAACTCTCAAAACACACCCACCCCCACCAATACACACAGCTGAGGTAAAGCTATAGACACACACACACACACACACACACACAGGACAACAACAAAAGACATTCCTCAGTAGGGCCCCGCGGGACGATAGAACCTAGTGTATTATAGAACCTTGTGTATTATAGAACCTAGTGTATTATAGAACCTTGTGTATTATAGAACCTTGTGTATTAGAGAACCTAGTGTATTATAGAACCTTGTGTATTATAGAACCTTGTGTATTATAGAACCTTGTGTATTAGAGAACCTTGTGTATTATTGAACCTTGTGTATTATAGAACCTTGTGTATTATAGAACCTTGTGTATTATTGAACCTCATATACTACCCTCAGATGCTCAAGGTCGCGTCTCGTTTTTGTCGCAATTAACGAACAAATTCAAACCGAAACAACGAAAAAAAAAATATATGAAAGAAACTCCGTCCTCTTTCATCCTCAAACATCAATAGCATCACAGATTTGTATAGCAAATACGGCGACATACATCAAACATGAGCAACATTGTCACAGCAAACAATGAATGCACACGGAATTCACTTTTCCAATTCATCTGCTCCAACGGGCCAAAATTCCCACCACGAATCAAAATTCATATAAAAATAAGGGGACACAAACCAGCTTGAAATTCTAATATGTAAGAGTCTAATTCCAATATTCCCCAAAGTAGTAATCCCCAAAGGTAAACTAACAAAATTCAATAGCTGGACACTTCCCACGTCCCCCACCCCCCCCCCCCCCACAAAACCCCCCATCTCACTAATACTCCCTACTCCTCCCTTAAAGCCCCCCTCCTCCCCCACCCCCAACCTCCGCGATTACAAGCCAGCGACTGCATTTTGGTCCCAGTGAATATTGCATCCAAAAAGCCGAAAATCCCTTCCTTGCTCCACGTTATTGGCTTAAAGACAACACCAGACTCGCGCCATCCAGATGAAACCAAAACACGTCCGTGCCCCTGGGACGTCATATCGGCGGTGAGAGGAAGAGGGGAGAGGGGGTAGGGGAGGACAAGGAAAGGGAGAGGAAGAGAAGGGGGACAAGAGGGACATTGAGGGAGAGTCAGCAAGGGGGGGGGGAGGGATAAGAGTAATATACGGTAAGCAGAAGAGGGAGAGAGAGTGGTGATGCAGGAGGGAGGGAGAGGGGGAGGGAAGGACAACAGGGGGAGGGGTAAGAGTAATATGAGCATGGAGAGAGAGACAGAGAGAGTGATGAGGTAGGGAGAGGGAGAGAGGTAAAGGACAAGAGGGGAGAGGTAAGAGTAATATAAGCACGGAGAGAGAGAGAGAGAGAGAGAGAGAGAGAGAGAGAGAGAGAGAGAGAGAGAGAGAGAGAGAGAGAGAGAGAGAGAGAGAGACTAGGCACTGGGAGACTTGTAATAAGGATAAAAGGAATAACAAGGGACAGTATTTGGTAATTTACTCGTGTGCAAATCCCATCACCATCATCATTAGTAAGGTGAAGACGTCGAACTGATGGTGGTAGTTAATAGATGCTGCTGCTGTTATTAATGGTGGTGGTAGATGGTGGTAGTGTGGTAGATTCTGGTAGTGTGGTAGATGCTGGTAGTATAGCGATGGTGGTAGTTAAAAAACGATGCTTCATAGATCCATATGAGAGACCTGTTGGGTGTTAACAGGAAACAAAAACACATCGCGAACCACCCATACTGTTGAGTATAGCCAATACCACAGTTCCCCGCTCTACCAGTCTGTCTCGCCTTCACACACTCTATTGTCAACACCGACACCTGCCATACACCGTCAGGCAAGAGTCGTGACACCTGTTATATACCTATACCTTATACACCTGTCCAGAGGCTTAATATGTCGATGGATCAGAGTGGAGAAATATGTATCGTTTGTGTCTGATTATTTTTAAATTTTGGGGGCAATTTTAAGATATCTGTGAAAGAAAATCGTATTTATATGAAAAACAACAACATCAATATCTGTGTTGTGTGGTAGTTATTCAGACGTCAAGGAATATACAAATTAGAAGCCGAATGAAATAAACTTTGGGATTTCAGATACAAAAATAAATAAAAAAATCACTTTACACCGTAACCTCTAATTTACAGACAAGGATTAAGTCTCTTGATACATAATCCTCACACGTTGGAATTTGACCGACTTACCAGATGAAATTAATCTATCTAATTATCAGGAA
>CAUDMG010000832.1:0-13876 GCA_958450375.1 Homarus gammarus
CGGCGGTCGACAAAATTAAGAAGAAAACCCAGAAATTCAAGACGTGGGTTGGGTCAAACGATGAGCAAGACAGGAGGATGTATGCAAGAGCCAGAAACCAAGCAAAGATAGAGTGTAGGAGGGCTGAAAAGGAGTTCCAAAGGCTGGTTGCACGCGAGGTCAAGTCAAACCCAAAGGCGTTTTACCGCTATGCAAAGTCGAAATTGAAAACGCGAGTAGGAGTATCAGACCTGAGGCTTGAAGATGGTAGTTACGCAGATTCTGACCAGGATAAAGCTGAGGCATTGAACAGCTTCTTTTCCTCAGTGTTCACAAGAGAGGATGCAACTAACCTTCCTGCGTTTGAGGACAGACGGTTCGACACAGCACTGACCCACATTGTGTTCACAGAAGAGGGTATTAGAAATAAACTGTCCAGGCTAAAGGTCCATAAGAGTCCTGGACCTGACATGGTGCATCCTAGAGTGCTAAGGGAGCTGTGCAACGAGCTTGCAGAGCCCCTGAAGATTCTGTTTTGTAAATGCCTGGATGAACAAATGGTCCCCAGTGAATGGAAAGTGGCTTATGTGAGTCCTATCTTCAAGAAGGGCGATAGTCACTCCACGAACAACTATAGACCGGTGAGCCTGACCAGCATAATATGTAAAGTACTTGAGAGTATTATCAGAGATGCAGCGATGGAACATCTACTACGAAACAACCTTGTAAAAGATTGCAAACACGGTTTTATGCCGGGGCGCTCTTGCTTGACACAATTGCTCAAGGTATTGAATATTTGGACCCATATTCTAGAACGGGGTGGTAATATCGACAATATTTACCTAGATTTTGCCAAGGCTTTCGACAGTGTACCCCACGAAAGGCTGAAAATCAAACTGGAAGGGTACGGAATTCGGGGAAATGTCCTAGCGTGGATAGACTTTCTACATGACCGCAAGCAATGTGTGGTGATTAATGGCACGAAATCGTCATCTGTACCTGTAACAAGTGGGGTACCGCAGGGTAGTGTATTGGGCCCGCTGTTGTTTGTTTGTTTCATAAATGATATACCTGACGTTGTACACTCCTCCATACAAATGTTTGCCGATGACGCCAAGTTATTTCGGGAAATTAAGAACCAAGCGGACTGTGAAGAGCTGCAGAAGGACCTCTGTGGGCTCCAGGAATGGTCGAAGGAATGGCTGCTGAGATTCAATGTCACGAAGTGTAAGAGGATGCACCTGGGGCGTACCAACGGTAAGGAGGCGTACCATATGTCCCAACGGGATGAAGAAAATGTACTAGTTGAGACTGTGTGTGAGAAGGACCTAGGTGTGTATGTTGACAATGAGCTGAAGTTCTCGGGCCATTGTGAGAAGAAGGTAAATCAGGCAAATAAATTATTGGGTCTTATAAGAAGGTCGTTCAGATATCTAGACGGTCCGTCCCTCGTGACGATCTTCAGGAGTGAAGTGCTTCCCCATCTGGAGTACTGTCACCCCATCTGGTCCCCTAGATATGCTAGGGACTGTCAGTTGGTTGAAAATGTTCAAAGGAGGGCCACCAAACTGGTGCCTGCACTTCGGCACCTCAGCTACCCTGAGAGATTGGAGCGCCTGAACTTGCCTAGCTTATACTACAGACGGGCAAGGGGGGACCTAGTTGAGGTTTATAAGCATCTCAGGGGGCACTACTCAGTTGAGTGTCCTTACTTGGAGCTGGCGGACGCTCGCCCCACAAGGGGTCACAGCTCAAGATTGAAGAAGCCGCAAGTCCAGAAAACCGTGAGGGCAAACTTTTTCGGAGTGACGGTTGTAAACTCTTGGAACAATCTACCAAAGAGTGTTGTGACTGCACCGAGTGTGAGCTCTTTCAAGAGAAGACTTGACCAACACTGGAGCGGGTTCAGGTACATTCAGGAGCCGGTGCATGCCCAGTATTTGCCAACAGTGCGTGACAGAGACGTGACCGATCGCCCGGGCGGCTAGCGAGCCGACCTTTTGGTGAAGAATATAAAGGAAAAGAGACGTGACCGATCGCCCAAGCGGCTAACAAGCCGATCAGTGGCGAAGAGGATAAGAGTAAAAAAAAAAAAAAAAGTAAAAGCAATTAAGTAAAAAAAAAATATTCCAAATTGTTAATGATTATAATTATCATCATTCTCTCTCTCTCCCCCCAAGCTATTTCAGTAAATCAGTGAATACAAGTATATATGTGTAGAGGTTTTCAATTTATCAATATGGCGACCAGATATATTATAGATGACAAGGCTATACAACAGTTTCAAACAACAAATAGGTACTTGTCTTTCCACACCCGGTGGAAATCTAAATTTAAACCTGCCAAAGGCTTTCAAGTATTGCCCTTTTTCCTGCTGCACCTTATATGTTTGCAGCATGCACAATAAAATCCACTTTTTTCTGTGTTTAATACTTTGAAAATCGATGAAATATCAAACTTTTATCATGTAGTCTGGAATTTGATATGCATCCAGATACGACGCATTTATCAGGCACTCACAGACCCTCGCACCAGGAGAAGCCAGCTGGTAACTGACGTCTCACCCAGGCCACCCCCTGAGCCGCGAACCAGATGACGTCACGCGCGGTGAAGGACGAATTTTCGAATCGAAGTGGGTTGACTTGGTTTAATTCGACTTTGACAATGCCATCATCCTTCCATGTTACGAATACCTTGAGATTTTAAAACCAAAGACTAAAACCTTTTCCTACCTCACCATTCCATTCATAACTTTGACATGAAGGCTCAAAGATCTGTCTCCCGCTTTCACTAAAAACCTCTACGACGATATAATCATCTTTCCATGCTACGAGTACTCTGATATTTTCAAGATCAAAAACTCGCAACTCTTCCTCCCCAACATGCTCCATCCATCTTTGACATCAAAGCTTACAGACTTTACCTTCGCTTTTCTTCAAACAACTCATACTACCACAAACCTACCTATCGTTCTTCATATCTTTATTGCCATGGTGTGGCCGCCAAGACCTGAATGGGTGCGAACCTTGGTGTTTTTTGGGGCTCCAGCTGCGTTCATTGCGGTGACGGTCTTCCAAAGGAAACCCAACCCTTTGCTCCTTCCCCTACTGAGTAGACCAAAGTTCCTCAGCTCAAGTAACGGGGTGACATTGTATCGCAGTTTTGTATGATGATATTTTGGAATAGCTATTCTAATAACCTGAAGAATCATCACCTTAAGAGTTTCCACCTGAAGAATCGTCATCCCAGGTTTTCCCACCTGAAGAATCGTCACCCTAGCAAGCTCCACCTGAAGAATCATCACCTCAGAGTGTACGTGAAGAATCATTACCCCCTCAAAATAAATAAAAACTGCATGGTTAGGTTAGGTTATCATTATGGTGTTTAAGCATCATGTGAATCATCTCCCTGTCAAACTCTGGGGTCACAATTTTTCAGGTAATCCTATGTTTTTCCACTTATTACTGTTTTCATTACCTCAGATACATACACTTATCACCACCAGGGTCATTATCATAAAATTATCCTGGAAGTCACAAGAGAAGTCTAAATTACCTAAACATTAGAATCATTTACGTTCACTAGAAATGCAAACCGTCACACATACACGAAGTCAGGTCAGGCCTACAGCTCAGGCAGGTCCTAAACCAGCTAACGCCTGTAGTAAGTGCTGGGACGCTGGAAAGTTTTAAAAGGAGGCTAGATAGATTCATGGACGATAGAGAGTGGTTGTAACTCCCGACAGGAGCTGCCACGAACAGGCCAACCGGCCTATTGCAGACTCCATATTTCCTTGTCCTTATTGCTCCTGAGGCATTACGGTCGTGAGCATTATAGATGGAGCCCATTAAAATTGGAATCCATTGGAATCAGTATTTACTGGTATCGGAATCAGTTATTACTAAGCTCCAATCCCAATGGTTAGGTTGGGTTGTTACCAATTAGGGCTGGAACCTCTTTGACGAATCAGCAGCTGATAGAGAGGACATGACGCCTCCAAAACACAAAGCCGATTAGCTAATAGCCTGTAAAGCAAGATAATGAAGCCATGATAGCATAGTGAGGGTCACTTTACCTCAGTGTAGCAAGAGCTTTCCAGGAGAGATACCGATGCCTCTAAAACAGGTGAATGTGATCACTATACCCACTTAAGAGGTAAGGCTCTGACGGGAAAGTTACCTTCATAGACGGCGTGAGGAAAGTGGAAGAGGAGACTTTCATATAGACCGCGACGGGACCACAGGCGACTACAAAGGTGGTGCAAGGATGAGGAGTGGGTCTGACGTCCGTGTGAACGAGTGGGGGCATCACGTTGACTCATTGATAAGGGAAGGACACTGACGTCCTCAAAGATGGGGGGGAAAGCGAAACGATCCTTTGAAATTGATGTGGGATGCGAAGGACTCTTAGACTTAGCTGGAGGTACTATACCTGAGATATGGTGTGTTAATGTCCTTCGAAGAGCTGTTTTAACTCGCACTTACCTGGAAAAAGAAAATGAAAAATCCAGTTGAGATTACGCTCTGTGGTAAAGGTGAAGAACACGGTTATCAGTAGAAATAATTTGTGGAATAGAAACAAAACTTGTGGAGATACTATTTGAATGATGTTAAACACGAAAATGGAAACGAGAATGCACAGAACCTAACTGAACCTGGCCTAATCAACCAAACCAATGGAACCTACCTAACATTACCTAACCTTCTAGTCGGGGAACCCAGTTTTTCTTTATTTTCTTTAAGGGTATTAGCCCACCCGGGCACGGGTCATTTTTAATGACCCACATCAAGGCCCGGGGGGCAAAAATATAATAAAACAATAATAATAATAATAATTATGCCAATGATGATGATAATGGTAATAATAATAATAATAGTAATAAAATTAATATAAATATATTTAAGAAATAACAATTATAATAAAAGAAAATAATAATAATAATAATAATAAAATTAATAACAATATTTAAAAAAAATAATTATAATGAAATAAAATACACATACAGTAATAATAAAGGTCTATAATAATAATAATAATAATAATAATAATAATAATAATAATAATAATAATAATAATACACCCTGTAATAATAAAGAGCCATGAATAAATTCATAAACAAAAAATAAAAATATCAATAGTGAGAAATGATATATGTATGTTGTGTTGTGTTGTTAATAGTAAGAGAAACAATTGAGACCCTGCAATTGTGTGTAAATGAGGCAGAAAGTCAGATCAGCAACCTGGGACTTGGTCACAATTTTTGTGATGCCATATGGCAGCAGGGTCTACCATTAGATAACACATTATGCTTCTAACATCTTCCCAGATGGTAGTACCTCCCTGTTTGATAGCTGCCTACTACCTACAGTTGCAATGATCACAGTCATAAATGTTATTTAACGTAAAATCAGATGATTAATATTACGTTCAATAGCCCATAAAACATGTAACTATAACTTGTTCGTGATTCCCCTTAATAAGACGTCCGTTTACTCGCTGCTTCAGTAGCCTGGGATGCCCGTTTTCTCTAATATGTTTTCGAGTTTCTCGTATCTCATCATTCATATGTTGATTTTTGCAGATTTGAAATTATGAATGAATGCGTATGCGTTACATTAAGTTAGATATACCTCGGTACAGCTGAAAAATTCAAGATCCATTGTGAGTGATGTTGAAAGCTTCAACTGTGTTTACTCAAGTAAGTCCTTGTATTAGAGTTTGCAATAGAGACGAGAATCGTATTCCCTGCCCTGTACGCGGACCAGCTTTCCATTTGCCACTGAAGTCAGATTGTTTTGATTCCCAATCATCAAAGAATCTGATAACTGTATTAAAATTATTGTCAGTTTTATATTTACATATGTCATCAATCATTTGAAAGAAACTTGGCAACTCCTTATCGCCCTAAAATCTAATGGCGAGAGAAGAAACGTTCCTTGTCCCTTTTTTGATGATGCTGTATAAAATACTATTGCCAGCCTGTGTGCTTGACATCAATTTGATTATTGCATTGCAAGCTCGAACACTAATTAGATTGTAAGCCATAGTCTTAAAAATTAATCTAACCCAAAACACTGATTTTCATAGTTAAAAGAATATGTATGTAAATTCGTGAGGCAACACCCTGATGTGCTAAAGTTGCCATAGGGTCGCATATAATGAGTGTACGAGAGATGGGAGTCACTTCTCTTGACTCGTCTCCTCCATCATCTCTCAGGTATGTACTCCCTCCCACACTTCCACTTGCTACAGTCAGTGTTGCCAATCCTTGTCTCCGAAGACGTGAACCATGAGAATATGAACCCACGTCCAAAGCAATTACTCCTTCAGTTTATAGGGTGTTTTACCCAAATATGGACTCTCAAATATGTAAAATATAATTCCTTTGCATTTTTGTATATGTCCTGAATGTGGTACATTCACTAACCAAATGTCAAGATTTCCAGTTGTCAATCCTAATCTCCTGAAGTTGTGAACCACGGGAGTATGAACCCGCATCCGAAGTATTCACTCGTGACGTGGAGTGGGAGACCGGGGGACGGTGTGAGAGGAGGGTGACAAGCTAGTGGGGGTGAGGAGGGTAGGAGTGAAAGGTGGCAACAGGGACATCATACAGTATATAACTGACCATGCAGGAAGTAAAATATATGACGACAAAGACAAAGAACCCATATTTAGGGACATATGGAGGAACATCTTCCGAATCACAAATGAAGAGAACAGGAGCTCGTCCTTAATGAACTCCGGGGCTAGACACACAGCACTCAGCCTTCCCCTGAAATCATATGGGAGGACCTGAGAGTGGACAGCCCACTGTCCAAACCAATCACCTCGAAAAAACTCAACACAGCCATCTCCAATACTAAAAATAAAGCCCCTGGTTATTCAGGCATCACCAATAAGATCCTCAGCCACACAAACAACCCGGCCATGGAGATATTGAGAACCACGATGAACGCTTGCCTGGCCTCAGGTTACTTCCCAACTAAATTCAAAGAGGCCATTATTACCCTAACACCAAAACAAGGAAAGAACCCCGCCGTCCCACTAAACTACAGACAGATCTCCCTCCTCAAAGTACCTGGAAAAATCCTAGAAAAAATCATCAATAACCGTCTGAGAAGTCACCTGGAAAAAACAAACAGAGTCAACTGCAGACAATTCGGGTTCAGGAAAGGGAAGTCCACCACAACAGAAATAGCCCTGGCAGGTGAAAACATAGCCAGAGCCGCAGCAAGTGGTAGACAATGTAATCTAACTCTCCGGGATGAAGCGATGTCATGGTCACGTTCAATGCTAGTCTGTTTTAACTAATGATTCTTATTACACTCCACGGCCGCAAAACATGAATGGGTAGCTAGTTAGCTATCCCTAGGAGAAGACGTGTTTTTCCCCCTCGACGCTTATACTCATGATCCCTCGCTGAGCCCCGCCTTTGTTAAGACAGTTGTCAATACGTTGTTATTCCACCTTCTACTGGCAAGCTCAATCTTGAATTAGTTTATGTAGATCAACTTTAGTAATTCGCCAGACCTTTGTCAACTGAGGGTCATCATTGAATGAGTAACAGTTGATTTGTTTGTGATTTCTGTCATTGCGTGAGTAGCGATCGCTGGCAACTCAGGGGTATATAAACACAGGTAATAGGGAGATAGCGTCCTCCGTGACGCTCTCCAACTTCGTTGTCCTACAGGTATGTAGATGTGTTCCCTAGCCATTCAGTTTGATTTAGTCAATGCAGTGAATTATCATTGTTCATGTTGCAACAGTGAGATCGTCATTCACCCAGTGTGAGAAGTAATATAAAGCAAATGTCGTCTGACGTTGCGAGACGAAGGATTTGTTGTGATTGTGTTGTCCATGCTGCTTCCCGTAATGCTCCCCAACTTCGTTGTCCTACAGATCCAGGGTGAGCTTATTTGAACATTCACCGATAGCCCCGGAGCCAGTGGGTGTCTAGCGAGATCATTATATCGACGATGTCGTTGATTCGACATGATTAACTTAACTGCAGGTCCGCCTCTTGGGCTGGACCCCAGACTGTCAACACGTGTCAGTGTATAACCGACCACAACAGCAATCGTCAGTGTTACAGGTGCCAGTGCTATACCCTGGGACATGCCTTGGAGTTATGGCCCACAGTGTTGTTGTATATGTTTGGGGATAATTAACTGGAAATAATTATCCCTTGTTGGGTAGTATTAACGTGTATGTTGTGAGTGCATCTCATATGCACTACCAACAGTCTGTGAAGTATCATAAGTAAGGTTGTCTTGTAACTGTACTGTAATGCCACGTACCACCAGTAGGTGTGAGAAGTAAAGTAATCTGCAAGGAGTTGTCATGTAACTATGTAATGTGAGTAGGGCCACGGAACTGGTCCTGCTATGTAATGTAATGTAACACCAGGAAGGTTGTGTGCAGTAAGAGTATAATATCTGAGTCATTTGCAGTTGAGTAAAGCGAGGAGTTGCACCTTGAGTTATATGTTAATAATGTCTCTTCTTCCCTTTGATTTCATATTAATAAACCTGTTCTTAGAGTATTTTAGGAGTATTCATTTTTCCCACAGTGTTCACCTTTATTTCCGTCCAAGTGACCCTGATATCAAAATTACAATACCCATATGCCTTAGACCCTCGACATACTACCAGAAAGAACTAAGGTTATGCAGTAACCATTGAAGTAAGCAAAAAGAACAATTGAAAAAACTAAGACAAGAAAGTATGAGTAAGATAAGGTAGGCAGAGTGAGCAAAGAGAAACCGCCGCGCTTACAGCGAAGGCATTTGACAAAGTCTGGCAAGACGGTCAAAGATATAAGATCCTCCAACTCGGACTTCCCACCAATATTAAGAAGTTGCGTTGCAATTTTCTTGACTGCAGAAATGCCAGACTGAGGATAGGACAACACACAGGAGAGACCTTCCCACTCATGAGGGAGTCCCTCAGGGGAGCGTCCTCTCCCCCACCCTATATATTATCTACACAAGTGACACCCCGCCTCCCACTAGAATAGGTAACGAAGATATTATGTATGCAGATGATACTCAAATAACAATACATCAAGGAAAATCGCAAGCGTTACAGGTCGACAACACCAGGCAGAAATTGGAAAGGGTAAATACTTACGAAAAACAATGGAAAATCCAAACCAGTCACCCGAAGTTCACAATGACACCCTTATGCAAAAGAAAAACCCATCCATTAGTAACCAATAATGCCCAGATAGAATACAAAAGCAGAGGCACCCTCCTAGGCCTGCATGTATCCACGACAGGTTACTCTCATCATGTCCACACCAGGAAGGAGAAGGCAAGAAGAGAGCTGAGAAAACTATACCGCTTTAAAGCACTTCCTGAGAAAATAAAACTCCGCCTGGTGACATCATTTATCACGCCAATATTAACTTACCCATAGTACCTCTTCATACTATGAGCACCGCTCAAATAATAAAATTACAGGTGGTCCAAAATGAAGCCCTAAGATTTGTCACTGGTGAAAGATACCCCTTCACCAGAATCACAGCCGAGATACATAGAGACCTGAGAATAAAACCCATCAACCAGCAACTGCACACCCTGGCCAGCAGAATCTGGCAAAAGATAGCACGATCAGAGCAAGAACTCCTTCAAAGACTCCCACCAGATAACGACAACAACCATACATGGTTCCCAAAAAGTTACCAAACCATAAAAGGTCCATTACCACCCCCGATCTACACGGCCAGGCAATAGACAATCTCCCGAGACCAGCATCCGCCAGTAGGGTAGGCGGAATATGACATAAGTCCCTCAAAATACCCATATACGGGACAGGGTAGGATGTCTAGTGCCTGTACCGACAGACAATAACTAACCCATGACACAACCCTAACACACTATTAGCTTAGCTAGGCGGTCAGCCCGCCCTCTCTTACCTCCTCCTAAATTCCTTCAGTTTCCAAACTATAGCTTCCTTCCCCCACCTCTAATCTTCTTTCATCCCTCCTTACCCTACAAAAAAATAAAATATAAATAAATGCTTCAGACGCGGATTCATATTCCCATGGTTCACAACTCTCTGAGACGATGATTGACAACACTGACTGTCCCAGGTGGAAGTGTGGGGGGCTGTACCTTCCTAGTGCCTCACACCCGCCATATTAAGTGAATTTAGCTCAGTTGAACTTTGTTGAATATATTAGTTTTGATGTTAAGATAACGTACCTAAACATTTGCGTGTGATATTTTGAATTTGAATTTAGACTAACCTTGACCCATCTCCATCATCTCTCAGGAACTGTGGGTGTTTTGCCGCTACCGTGGATTGGTAGCCACCTACTGCCATGATGTCCGATGGAGGATGTCTTTAATACAGCGAGATTAAAATCTTTGTGCAGGGCGTGCCAGGGAAAGGGAGTGAAGGCGTTACACTAAGCCCACGGCGCCGGAGTTTAACCGACACTGCTGCCAAGCTGCAATTGTTTCTTGTTTGTTGTTTTAAATACCAGCGGTGTAAGCCTGGTGTACTCACTCAACTGTATGTATTAATATTCTTGTAAATTCTTTAGGATAATTATTGAGAATATAATTGTCCCAGGTTGAGTATGAAAACCATAAATATGGCTATTACCAGTATTAGAGTTTGTTATATGATGTGATTAACCATCTTTGTATACTCACAGCTAAGGTGCTGGTATATGTTTCATGTGATAGCATGTTGCTCTAAAATACTATTATCATTCTGTGCTATTGACGTTTGTGTAGAGTGACCAATTTAGGGTGACAATAAAAAGTGAAAGTTTTTATTTTTAGATGGCCATTTGTCCAATACTGCGTACCCATGAAAAAAGAACACAGGCAAAATCCTGGGTCATTTGGACAATATTTAGAGGTGGCTCAAGCCATTTGAAGTTAACACTACTGAAATTATTATTGATTTTTTCTAATTTCTTTATTTATGAACCGATTACTATGAAACTTTGCAGGTATATGTAGAATGCAAATTCAAACTAAAGTTGTTCCTAACATTTTTCTAAAAATGAGTTATGAGTATTTTGGCTGGTGCAGCTATTGGCAATGCAGAGGGGAGGGAGAGGCGGGTGTCAGTCGGGGTAGGGGGAAGAGGTTGTGTGCCAGTGTCTGACTGGTACAGTAGCATCAGTTGTGTGTGAGACGTGACGGTGGGTGTGTGTGCGTCGCTCTTGTTGCAGTATTACGGTTAGTACCATTGTCTTTGTCTAAAATCAATGCATCAATTTAGGTATATAACACTTTAAAAACTTTATACAAGTGATCTTGCATGCCGTATGCTTTATGGGTGCTGTTGTTTGCATAACAGTAACAACATAAGTTACATAAATGTTTTTGTTTGTTTCAGGTTCAATGGCGAGTACACGTTCAAAAACTGAAGTTTGGCTCATTGGTCAACACATAACCGAAATCACGGGTGCACAACTTCCTTCAAGAGGAGATGTTCTACATCTGTTTTTCCACGGTCACAATGAACATAAGAAAACAGTGAATGATTCTGCGAGTGAAGTTGCAGCATCGGTTATTAGTTTCTGGAATAAAGCACGGATTCCTACCATAACTGAGAAGAGTATTGGACGAAAGGTAGTGGATCTTTTTTTAATGTGGAAGGGACTTAAGAAAAACTGCACTCGCACTACAGACACACAACGTAAGAAAGAGGAAACTTTTTGTGATGAGTTAGAGGACCTCTTCGATGTTGCCCACCCCAAGGCAATGCAGCTCTTGACCATCAAAGAAGACCGAGCATTCCTGGCAGCGCAACGAGAAAAAGGGAGAAGAGGTGTAATGGCAGGAGTAGACAAAAAGATTGCTTGTTCCATGAAGCGTCGGGAAGAAAGCAAGAGTAAGCAATCTCTACAACAGAATTAAGCCAGTTCTGCTCTTGAATATGATGAGTTGGGTTCTTCGTCTGAAACAGAATCACAATCAAGCTCGTCATCATCTACAAGTTCCCTAGCGATATCACCAGTGGTATCTTCTTCCAATCGTAAACGTGCTACTCTCAAAGTTATCACCCCTGAATTGTCAAGTACATTGGACCGCACTGGGATCAGTCACCGCTCTGCTCTCCGGATCGTCAGTGCCACGGCTGCTAGTCTAGGTCATGACCCAATGGAACTAGTTTTAAACTATGAGACAGTGCGTACTTCGCGAGCGACCCACCGTTCTGGGATTGCCAACGAAATTAAAGAAAAATTTCAACCTAGTGAAGTGCTCACTGTGCACTGGGATGGAAAAATTATTCCTGATGAACAAGGAGCGAGTGTTGACCGAATCGCCATTCTTGTTTCCGGAATCAATACTGAAAAGCTGCTTGGTGTCCCGAAACTATTGTCAGGGACTGGACAGGCCATTGCTACAGCAGCCAGTGCAGCGCTGGAAGAGTGGAAAATATCAGAGAATGTTTCAGCACTCAGTTTTGACACAACAGCTTCAAACACTGGGCACTTGTCGGGGGCATGTGTCATTCTGGAGCAGAAACTCGGCCGCCGTCTTCTGCATCTCGCATGTCGTCACCACATCCTTGAGCTTGTTGCCGAGAAAGCGTATGTGGAATGCATGGGGCCTTCCTCTGGACCAGATATTACTCTCTTCTCTCGCTTCAAGCATAAGTGGAAGGACATCAGTCAAGATGACTACAGCCCTCTCTCAGACCTCCCTCCAAGTTTGTACAAGAAACGAGATGACCTCATCTGTTGCTGGAAACATCATCTGGGCAAGAAGCAGCAGCCACGTGATGATTACCGTGAGGTACTGGAGCTAGCAATCAGGTGTCTCGATGGAGCTCTACCCAAGTTTAATCTCCGACGGCCCGGAGCACTTCACCGAGCACGGTGGATGGCTAAGCTCATTTATGTCATGAAGATCCTGATTTTTTGCTAATCAGTTTTAACTAACTGCTCGTGAGACATTAGGCTTGAAACGATTCACATTCTTTGTGCTAGAGGTGTATGTCAGTGCATGGTTCACGGCCTCCGTTCCATCCTCTGCTCCTGCTAATGATTTGCGGCTCCTCCAAGACCTGTCAGAGTACCACGACGTCAAAATATCAAGAACATGTCTCACAGTCTTCGGTCGTCACCTGTGGTACCTCAGTGAAGGCTTGGTGGGTCTTGCACTCTTCGATCCACAAGTTAATGCAACAATGAAGACAAACATAGTTCGGGCAATCGTTGAGAGGAAGGCGACCGAGGATTCACCAAAACGTGCTGCTCTTCCTGCCACATCTTCCCTTCCCACAAAGCAGCTCTCAGACTTTGCTTCTAGAGGATCAAAGTTTCTATTTGAAAGTCTCAAAATGAAGACTTCTTTTTTGTCCAAGGAACCTGACACATGGTCTGATGATGAAGACTTCAAAACTGGCGTCGCAGTTGTGGGTGGTCTCAGAGTCATCAACGACACTGCAGAGAGAGGGATTGCCTTGATACAGGCATTCAACAGCAAGATCACGAAGAGTGAAGACCAGCGTCAACATCTGCTGCAGGTTGTTGAAGAGCAGAGGCGGTCACAACCAGGGACATCAAAACAGGACCTTACAAGCAAAAAGCGAAAACAATGAATGGGTTGTCCACACCTCTCCCACCCATTGATGTAAGCGTGTTCACTGCAGTTTCATTTTAAAAAGGAATTAATCATTTATATGTACAGTGTACACATAAACTTGCTCAATATGTAAATTTTAAAATAAACCGGCATATTATGAATATTAGTATTTTTTGCCTATAAGGATAAAACTTCAATTGACTTGAGCTACCTCTAAATATTGTCCAAATGACCCAGGATTTCGCCTGTGTTCTTTTTTCATGGGTACGCAGTATTGGACCAATGGCCATTCCATATAATCAATTTTAGAAATTCACCCCTATGCACTATTGTCACCCT
>CAUDMG010000833.1:0-10938 GCA_958450375.1 Homarus gammarus
ACCAAGTTGGATCTCCTCCAGGGCTACTACCAGATAAGACTGACTGAACGCTCCAGTGCCATCTCTGCTTTTGTCACTCCTGAGGGGTTGTACCAATTCACAGTCCTTCCGTTTGGTATGCGGAACGCCCCTGCAACCTTTCAACGCCTCATGAATTTCATCACGTCTGGTCTGGAAGGTGTCCGCTGTTACCTAGACGACCTTATCGTCTTCAGCAGTTCCTGGGAAGATCACATGAGTCGTCTACAAGCCCTCTTCTCCGTACTGGTTGCAAGCAAGCTGACGGTGAACCTCGTCAAAACTGAGTTCGGCCATGCCCACGTCACTTTCTTGGGGCATGTGGTCGGACAAGGGGAAGTCCAGCCTATAGCAGCCAAAATTGAGGCAATTCAACAGTATCCAGTGCCAGGCGATAAGAAGAGTGTGATGAGGTTGCTGGGTATGGCAGGGTACTACCTCTGTTTTTGTCCAAACTTCTCCTCCGTTGCCTCTCCCATGACTGACCTGCTGAGTGGCAAGAAAACCTTCAAGTGGACTAGGGCTTGCCAGGAATCTTTTGAGAATCTTAAATCCCTGCTGGTAAATGCTCCTGTACTACTTGCACCTGACCTCCAGAAACAGTTCACTCTCCATGTCGACGCCAGTGAAATTGGCGCCGGTGCTGTGCTTCTGCAAGAGGCTGAGAGTGATCAAGTGCTTCATCCGCTGTGCTATTTTTCTAGAAAGTTTTAATAAATATCAAAGAAACTATGCCACCATTGAAAAGGAGGCTTTATCACTGATCATGGCACTAGAAAACTTCAAAGTATATATTGGCAGCACTGCATATCCCATTCAAGTGTTCACTGATCATAACCCACTTACTTTTGTTGACAAGATGAAACATACCAACCAAAGTCTTTTGAGGTGGGCTCTATCACTTCAGCCCTATAACTTGAACATTTCCCATGTCCGCGGAGAAGAGAACTTGTTGGCTGATGCACTTTCTCGAGTCTGATTATTTAGAAACTATGTCTATATGCAAAGTATTTTTTGTTATATTGTCATTGAGTACCTTGTGTTTATATTATGAATTATTTTGCTTCATATTGTTTTAAACCAATTGTGTTAGTTATTGCTTTCACTGTGTAGCTGTATATCCCTTTTCTCTTCGAGTTAGCTGTATGCTCACTTTTTTGGGGGAGGTGTCACGTGCCTGAGCGCTCGGGAACTCTCATAGCGTGAGGCATATGTTCACGCCTACATTTCATTCGAGCTATTAATAAATTGTTAATTGTACTTATTATATTATTATTGTTCTTAGTAACTTAGGTTAATTGTATATTTATGTATGTTATTAATATGCATCATTGTCTTACTCTGTTAAGTTAACTCAAGAGTAATATTAATTAATTATATAAAATATCCAGCAAATGTCCTGAATCACGTGATATGAGACGCTCTCCTCCCCTCGTGGGCACGCTTCCGCAGTAGCGAAAAACCGTGGCATAGGTTAGACGTGTCCATTCGTTCTCTAGCCTTGACCCTTGTCTAGTGCTTTATCCAGTCTTCTGCAATGCCCTAGGGGTATCAGGTATTAGTGACACGTTTAGTTAGGCCTAGGAAGGGATCCTGTTGGTAAGGTATCTCCTGTTTGGTAGGGATAATCATTTTGTAGTGATTGTTTTATATATATACTTCGTATGTCTGTGTAATATAGTAATGTTAAGTAATATGTGTTTGGTCTAACTCCTTACAGTATATTTTCGCCCTTCCGGCATCACTCTTATTTTATTATACACTTACTTATTCCCTTAAATTCATGTTTGCTAGTCATTACTCCCTTTAGAACATAAATTGAATTAATTAATTATCTTCCCTTTTGTGTTTCACTTATTTCAACTGTTCTTACTTTTTCAAGTACATTTAGTTGAGTAGGTTTTGGTGAGGATAATTTTTGCCGTGTTCCCTATTTGTACCTTTATTTGTTAATAACTTGGGGTAGGATTCACTCCCCAAGTATAAAGGGTAGTGGGATCGCGACAATCTGGTATCTGGTTTCCCTGTTTACATCTCCTATACTGAGTACTTTACATTTGTCCACATTGAATTTCATCTGCCATTTTTCAGACCATTCGAAAAATTTATTTAGATCTTCCTGTAGTTTTGCGGAGTCCTCTTCAGATTTAATAACACAACCTATTTTAGTGTCATCAGCAAATTTACTTATGTTGCTGTCTATGCCGATATCTATGTCGTTTATGTATATAATAAATAATAATGGTCCAAGTACTGAGCCTTGGGGAACTCCACTAGTGACGTTGCTCCAATGGGACTTAGTGCCGTTAATGCTCACTCGCTGTTTCCTGTCCTGTAACCACGCCCTAATCCATTTAAGGATATTACCTTTGGTGCCCTGTGCTTCTACCTTTCTAATTAGTTTTTCGTGGGGGACTCTGTCGAAGGCTTTGCTAAAGTCGAGATATACCACATCATAATTGTGCCCTTCGTCCACCGATTCGAAAAGTGATGAAAAGAATGTTAATAGATTAGTTAGACATGAACGCCTGCATATGAAGCCATGTTGGGACCTGTGCTTCTCCAGATGGTTTCGAATAGAGTTTGAAATGATTGATTCTAGTAATTTGCCTACTATTGATGTTAGGCTGATTGGGCTGTAGCTAGAGGATAGTGATCTATCCCCCTTCTTGAAAATCGGTATTACATTCGCTATCCTCCAGGATTCTGGTACTAAACCTGTTTTTAAGGACATGTTAAACAGCTTTGCTAAGGGCATACTAAGCTCTTCCTTACATTCCTTTAATACTCTGGCAAATATCTCATTGGGACCAGGTGACTTATTAGGCTTTAGTTTGTCTATTTGCTTACTAACATCGCTACTAGTCACTACTATCTCGCTTAATTTGTTTTCTTCACTATCTCTGAATAGAGTCGGTGCCTCGGGTATCATGTTTACATTTACTGTGGTGAAAACTGTTGAAAAATATTTATTCAAATTATTGCTCATTTCTCCGTCGTTGTCAGTGAGGTCGCCGGTATCTGACCATATTGGTCCAATCTTCTCTCGTGTTTTAGTTTGATACATTTGGTAGAATCCTTTGGGGTTTGTCTTTGCCTCCCTTGCTATCCTTACCTCATTATTCCTCTTGGCTTTCCTCATCTCGGTTTTAACCCTACTCGCCAATACCTTATAATAATCCTGGAGGTAAATTTCGCCATGATTTATCCTTCTACATATAGCCTTCCTTTGGCCAATGATGTTCTTTAAATAATTATTTATCCATTTAGGGTCATTGTTGTGTGATCTGAGTTTTTTGTATGGTTTGTTCTGCCTTTGTGCATTAAGCAACACATTATTTAAAATGTCGTGGAACTCGGCTATCTCAGATCTCGTTATCAGGTCCGCGTCATCTGTCAGGTTCATGCCCAAGTGCGACACTCCTTCTCTCAGCTGCCTCTTTAAACTGTCAAAATTTGCAAGTTGGTTTCCTACCTCAACATTGCTAATGAGGTTTTTTCTGTTCGACAGAACTAAATCGAGAATATCACTACCCCGGGTGGGTTCGGTTATATGTTGACTTAGGAAACAGTCTTGGATCGTTTTGAGAAAATCCTCTGATTCTGAGTTACCCGTAAGGTCAGTCCAACCTATTTGGCCAAGGTTAAAGTCGCCTACTATACAGACTTTGTTGTGTATAGAAGCCCAGTGCATTTCATCACAGATAAGTCTCTCATTGACTCTATCAAGATTGGGAGGTCTACATATTACTCCTGTGATTAATTTTTCCCTACCGTCGAGTAATTCTATCCAAATTGTTTCTGTGTTCCGCTCAGTTTTTATTTCCTTATTTATTTCGCACTTCAGATTATTCCTTACATAGATTGCTACTCCACCTCCTTTCCTAGTCTGCCTATCAGTATGGAACAATTTGTAACCCGCAATTTGGTATTCGACAGGTAACTCACGTGAGTCTAGGTTGATCCATGTTTCAGTGTCGATTTTTTCGGTACATACCAAGGCCCTAATATCATCCATTTTGTTTCTCATACTTCTACTGTTCGCGTTGTAGACATTTAAGTTATTCATGTTCTGAGGCCTCCCTTCACCGCGTTTAGGTTTAAACTCCCTGTCTGCTTTAGTTTTGTCGTCATTCCTAACACTATTTCCTTTTTTTCTTTCACTTTGTTTACCCGCTTCCACTGCATTCTCCTCCACCCCCGTGCCCTCATGTTCCCCTAGCAGTTTAAAGACTTCGATATCTTTTGAACTGCCCCCTCTAGAGATCCAGCCAGGGTTGCCACCCCCTCCCGGGACAGGTGTACCCCATCCCTAGCATAAAGGTCCCTTCTGCCGTAGAAGTTGTCCCAGTTGTCAATGAATGGGACTGATGTTGACTTGCAATATCCGTCAAGACGGCCGTTGACACCAACTGCCCTTGACAACCATTCATTGCTAACTATCCTTCTAGGCAGGACACCACATATGATAGGGATCCTAATACGATCTATAGCTGTCTTGAACTTATCAAGAAGCTCTTCACACTTACACAGGCAAATATCGTTGCCTCCTGCACTGAGGCAGATAATAGGTTTGTTCCCATTACCAGACAAGATATTGTCCATCCTGTCAACTATATCCCCCACCCCAGCCCCTGGCAAACACACCCTCATCTTTTTTTTATTTTTACCACAAAAGGCTCTGTCCAAGTACCTTACCTGTGAGTTACCAACAATTAAAGTTTTTATACCTTCCTTGTCAGCCCTGTACCTGACTGTACTAACGTCCATTTCGTCTATCAAGGGACTAAACGAGTTGGTACACTTAGCTGTTGTTATCACTGTTGTATCCTTGGTGTGTTTCTTAACCACCAGCTTGGTAGTCCCTCTCCTCACAACCTTCCATTCGTCATTCACTGGCTTTCCCTGTCTCGTTTCTTCCATCATTTTTGCTAACTCTTCCTTTAATTTCAAGATTTCTTACTCTATTTTCAGGGCTTTTTCCTTGGTATTCTGTAACTTGGTCCACAGATGGGCATAACCCCGTTTACAAGTAGCACTAGCCATATCTGGTAATTATCCCTGGGAGCTGAGTTAAGCTGCAGTGACCTTTCCCCTAGTGATGTCAGAACACAACAACATCATAGCAATCACCGAAACTTGGACGAATCTGGCGAGCAAGACCTTTTTATCAGAGTACCACATAGAAGGGTACAAGGGAGAGGGGTCACACTCTTCGTTAGGGATACATTAAAATGTTGCATTAATAATTCAATAAGGGGTAAAATATGAACGGAGTCTGTATGGGTATAAATTAGGGAAGGAAGAGAAAAACTAATTATGGGAGTGATTTACAGGCCCCCAAGTTTGGGAAAGAAGCAGCTCAGCTCATATGGCAGGAAATGAGTAGGGCAGCAAAATATAACAACCTGTGCATTATGGGGGATTTCAACTTCAGAAATATTGACTAGGACAACATTGTAGGTATGAATCTGAATTCTTCCAAGATGCAGTACAGGACGATTTTTTACAGCAACTAATTACAGAACCTACTAGAAGTGACAATATATTACACCTAGTATTAACAAGTAAATAAAATATTATCAGAGATATCACAATAAGAGAAGAAGTAGGTAAGAGTGATCACAGAGAATTCAGGTTCACCCTAAACTGGGAAACGAAAAACAATGACATTATGGTCAGAGTCACAGACTTTCGATTGGCGGATTATGAGGGGGTAAGAAGGTACCTAGGTGAGGTCGCCTGGGAACAGTCAGGTCAGTCCCTGGTAGGAACGGGTGAGATCACCGGCGACACAACAATTGATCATGATTACAATATATTCACTAGAATACTAGGTAAAGCACAGGATCAAAATATGCCATATAGAAGAATTAGGTCAAATAAGAATGAGCCAAGGTGGATGACCAAAAAACTTAAACATGGCATAGGAATAAAGAAAGGGATTTATAAGAAATTAAAGGGAGGGGAGGAGGTTCTCAGAAATAGGTATAATGAAATATCTCGGAATGTTAAGAAAAGTGTAAGGAAGTCAAAGAGGGACTACAAAATCAGGATAGCAAGAGAATCCAAGGCGAATGCCAAGGGATTTTTCCCGGTATATAGGACAAAGGTCAAGGGCAAAGTGGGGCCTTTAAAGTCAGAGAGAGGGGAAGTGATCCATGATAGTGAGAAAATAAGCAATGCATAAACAGCTATTTCTTATCATCTTTAATAGAAGAAACTCACGAGGACATGAGAGAGGTGGAACTGATATTTAGGGGAAATGAAGAAGAGAAATTAAAGAATATTATTATCAGAAAAGATAAATAAATGAAAGAAGACAAAATCCCCAGGACCGGATGAAATTTTCCCTCGAGTTTTGAAAGAGTGTAAGGAACTGATTAGCAGATCCCTCGTAAATTTATTTACAAAATCATTAGACATGGGAGTTGTGGCAGACTTGTGGAAACAGGCAAATGTAGTGCCCATATGAAAAAATGGGAGACAGAGAATCAGCGTCAAATTACCGGCCGATTACTTTAACGTCAGTAGTGGGAAATTTCTTGAATCAATTATAGCAAATAGCATCCGATCGCATTTAGATAAAAACAAATTAATCTACGACTCTCAACTTGGATTTACAAAGAGAAAATCTTGTTTAACAAATCTGCTGACATTTTTTAGGAAAGTCTATGAGGGAGTAGATAATGGCGAAAATTACGATGTTATTTATTTTGACTTTAGCAAAGCATGTGACAGAGTATTGCATCAGAGGCTTCTGAGAGAAGTTAAGGCTCATGGTATCGAGGGGAAAGTTTTAAATTGGATAAAATCATGGCTCACCGATAGAACACAGAGGGTCAGCGTAGATGGTGTTAAATCTGAGTGGGGCTGTGTAACTAGTGGGGTTCCACAGGGGTCAGTACTGGGACCACTCTTGTTCATAATCTACATAAACGATCTACTGTAGATACTGGGAACAGCAGTGACATAAGCAAGTTTGCGGATGACACCAAAATAGGGCGGCAGATTAATTCAGGGCAGGATTTAAATAAACTGCAGGAGTGGTCAGGAAAATGGCAAATGATATTCAATACCAGCAAGTGCAGTATACTTGATATGTGAAGAACAAATATTGTCAATGTACTTTATACAGCCTTAACAACATCAACCAAGACAAGACGACTTGTGAAGGAGACCTAGGGGTACTTGTAGGCCCGGACCTAAGGCCTAGAAAACAGGGCATTAATGTTCGAAATAAAGCAAACAGAGTATTAGGTCTTATATCTAGAAGTGTAAGTAATAAGAATACGGAGGTCATATTGCAACTATATATTGCGCAAGTCAGGCCACACCTCGATTATGCTGTTGAGTTTTGGTGCACTTATTATAAAATGGATATCAATTCACTGAAGTCGGTGCAGCGAAGAATGACGAAAATGATTCCGGGACTTAGAAACCTTCTATATCAAGATAGATTAAAGAAACCTAACTTGTATTCCCTAGAAAGACGAAGAGTGTGGGGAGATATGATAGAAGTATTTAAGTGGGTGAAAGGAATTATTTAAGGAGATATAAATATAGTTCTTATAATATCCGGGCAGGATAGGACTCGTAGCAGCGGATTTATGTTGGATAAGTTTAGGCTTAGGAGGGAGATAGGAAGAAAATGGTTCACAAATAGGGTGGTAGACGAGTGGAACAAGCTTAGCAACTTTGTAGTAAGTGCTGGGATGCTGGAAAGTCTTAAAAGGAGGCTAGATAGATTCATGGATGATAGAAAGTGGTTGTAACTCTCGACAGGAGCTGCTAGGCACAGGCCAACCGGCCTATTGCAGACTCCTTATTTTCATATGTTCTTATGTAGTAAAATTAATTGAAAAATACTGTATGTATCTTTTAATTAATGTTATGTTTTGTACGTACAATAGAAATGATCAATGAATTGGTAGAGAAAAAAAGTGAGACTGCGCGGGAGGCCAACATTTATACGCATGCACTCATGGAAACAGTGTCATTTATCTTATGTACACACACACACACACACATACACTACACTACATCCTTGACCAACTCCCTCCCCTCCACACAGGAATATCAACAAGTTCTCGCCAGAAGTCACAAATTCATTTTGGAAAGGAATGGAACCAGTGTTGAACAGAGGTGAACAGTGGTGAACAGTGCTTGTCAGTGAGAACAACTCAACAGTAACAGCCTCACCCTTTGAGGTCCCAGGTACCCAGTGATAACTGCCCTTGAGACCCAACAACAACCAGCGATGTGTTAATCCGTCTACGATAGGAAGGCCTGGGACCACACCTCACTCATATTACACCACCTGTGAGGGAATTACTACACCACGTGAGGTCCCTCGTTACACCATCTGTGAGGGAATTACTACACCACGTCAGGTCCCTCATAACACCATCTGTGAGGGAACTACTACACCACTTGAGGTCCCTCATAACACCATCTGTGAGGGAACTACTACACCACATGAGGTCCTCATAACACCATCTGTAAGGATTATTACTTCACAACGTGAGGCCCTCATAACACTATTTGTGAGGGAATTACTACACCACGTCAGGCCACTCATAACACCATCTGTGAGGGAAGTACTACACCACGTGAGGTCCCTCACAACACCATCTGAGGGAATTACTACACCACGTGAGGTCCCTCATAACACCATCTGTGAGGGAATTACTACACCACGTCAGGTCTCTCATAACACCATCTGTAAGGTGGCATGTGCCCATAACCCCAAAGCAACAAGCATGTCGTGTGGTATCTGTTTACGCCTCCACTCCACACAAGCTATTAATAACTTGTTATTTTTACTATTATCTTATTGTTGTTCTTAGTTACTTTGGTTAATTGTTTATCTATGCATGTCATTAATATGCATCATTTGTGTTACTCTGTTAAGTCAAACCAAGAGTAGTATTAATTAGTTATAAGACTATTTGGCAACTGTCCTGAGTCACGTGATCTAAGACGCTCCTCACTCATATGCTGGTCAGAGACTCTCCCTCCAGTAACCGTTGGTATAGGCTATAGGTAGGACGATTCCACACCAACCCAGTACAGACGTGCTTTGTTCAGTCATCTACAATACCCTAGTGTTATCTGGTAATTAGTGGCACGTTAACTTAGGCCTAGGAAAGATTCCTGGTGTTAAGAAATCTCCTATTTGGTAGGAATTAACCAGTTGGTTGCGATTGCTGTATATATATTGGGATGTCTGTGTTTAATATAGTTAATGTTAAGTAGTACTCATTTGATTTAACTCCTTAACGGTATATTTTCACCTTTCCGGCATCACTCTTATTTTACTATACAATCACTTATTCCCTTAAATTCCATGGTTGCTAGACAGTACTCCTTTAAGAACATAAATTGAATTATTTAATTATCTTCCCATTTGTGAGTCACTTACTCCAACTTATTCTTATTAATTCAAGTACATTCAGTTGAGTCGGTTTTTGTGGGGATAATTATTGCTGTGTTCCCTGTTTGTTCCTTTATTTGATGATAACTTGGGGTAGGTTTCAATCCCCACGTATATAGGATATTGGGATCACGACAAGTGGGGACCTGTCCGGGAGTCGAGGTCTTCGGTCTATCACCCTCAGTCACAGGGAGCGGTAGAGAGGTTTCACCAAACACTAAAACTCATGTTGCGCACCTTCTGTCTGGAGACTGGGAAGGATTGGGACGAGGGAGTTTACCTGCTTTTGTTTGCTGTTTGGGACATTAAACAAGAGTCGCTAGGATTCTCGCCCTTCCAGCTCGTCTATGGATATGAGGCGTGAGGGCCTTTTAAGGTGTTAAAAGAGTGTTGGTTGAGTGACCAGAGGGCGACGCCCTTAGCTTCATATGTGGTCCAATTGAAGGAGAAGTTGCGTCTGGCTATAGAACTTGCCCAGTCCAACTTAAGGCGTGCTCAGGTGAAAATGAAACTGCATTTTGATAAGGCCCATCAGGCAAAACATAGAGAATTCCAAGTGGGGGAGCAGGTGTTGGCCTTCCTGCCCTTACATGATCACCCTTTTAAATCTAAATACAGTGGTCCATATGAAGTACTAGAAAAACAGGGGGCCTTGAATTATGTAATTAGCACCCCTGAACGACATAAGAAAAAACCCCTTATCCATGTCAATCGTTTAAAGTCGTATCATGTTCGTGACGAAACCCTAGGAAAAGCAGTTGCTTGTGTTGATCAATCCTTGCCAACTTGTATCATTGTGCCAGAGTATAAGGATGATAAAGATCAGCGTATTTCTGAAATAATGAATGGGTCTAGTGTAAAAGTTGAAAACTCGACTATCTTGGAGGACCCCAGTGCTAAGTTGTGCCATCTCTCTAGTGACCAAGCCAATAATATAAAATCTCTATTACAGGAGTATCTTATTATAGTTGGTGATCACCCACACTCCTGTTCTGTGTTGGAGCATGACGTCAGAGACCAGGGGAGCCAAGCCAATCCGACAGCATCCCTACCGTCTTAATGCCTTCAAGCGGGAGTGTGTGCTAGCCGAGGTGCAGCGTCTTCAAGAGCTGGGCCTAGTGGAGCCCAGCATCAGTCCATGGGCATCCCTGTTGTTCTAGTTCCAAAGCCGAATGGGTCGATGCGGCTGTGTGTGGATTATCCCAAGGTGAATGCTGTCACTGAACTAGACGGTTATCCCTTGCCACGCATCGACGACGTGATCGACGATCTTGGACAAGCAATGTACGTGACCAAGTTGCATCTCCTCCAGGGCTACTACCAGATAAGACTGACTGAACGCTCTAGGGCCATCTCTGCTTTTGTCACTCCTGAGGGGTTGTACCAATTCACAGTCCTTCCTTTTGGTATGCGGAACGCCCCTGCAACCTTTCAACGCCTCATGAATTACATCACGTCTGGTCTGGAAGGTGTCCGCTGTTACT
>CAUDMG010000835.1:0-180000 GCA_958450375.1 Homarus gammarus
ATAAGGCAATTGTTGCCATTTTTTGTTTTCGCCCCTCTGCTGCCATTAATCACATATAAGGCAATTGTTGCCATTTTTTGTTTTCGCCCCACTGCTGCCATTCATCACATATAAGGCAATTGTTGCCATTTTTTGTTTTCGCCCCACTGCTGCCATTAATCACATATAATGCAATTGTTGCCATTTTTTATTGTCGCCCCTCTGCTGCCATTAATCACATATAAGGCAATTGTTGCCATTTTTTGTTTTCGCCCCTCTGCTGCCATTAATCACATATAAGGCAATTGTTGCCATTTTTTGTTTTCGCCCCTCTGCTGCCATTAATCACATATAAGGCAATTGTTGCCATTTTTTGTTTTCGCCCCACTGCTGCCATTAATCACATATAAGGCAATTGTTGCCATTTTTTGTTTTCGTCCCTCTGCCACCGTTAATCGCATATAAGGCAATTGTTGCCATTTTTTGTTTTCGCCCCACTGCTGCCATTAACCACATTTAAGGCAATTGTTGCCATTTTTTGTTTTCGTCCCTCTTCTGCCATTAATCACATATATGGCAATAATTGCCATTTTTTGTTTTCGCCCCACTGCTGCCATTAATCACATATAAGGCAATTGTTGCCATTTTTTGTTTTCGCCCCACTGCTGCCATTAATCACATATAAGGCAATTGTTGCCATTTTTTATTGTCGCCCCTCTGCTGCCATTATTCACATATAAGGCAATTGTTGCCATTTTTTATTGTCGCCCTTCTGCTGCCATTAATCACATATAAGGCAATTGTTGCCATTTTTTGTTTTCGCCCCTCTGCTGCCATTAATCACATATAAGGCAATTGTTGCCATTTTTTGTTTTCGCCCCACTGCTGCCATTAATCACATATAAGGCAATTGTTGCCATTTTTTGTTTTCGCCCCACTGCTGCCATTAATCACATATAAGGCAATTGTTGCCATTTTTTTTTTCGTCCCTCTGCTGCCATTTATCGCATATAAGGCAATTGTTGCCATTTTTTGTTTTCGCCCCACTGCTGCCATTAATCACATATAAGGCAATTGTTGCCATTTTTTATTGTCGCCCCTCTGCTGCCATTAATCACATATAAGGCAATTGTTGCCATTTTTTGTTTTCGCCCCACTGCTGCCATTAATCACATATAAGGCAATTGTTGCCATTTTTATTGTCGCCCCTCTGCTGCCATTATTCACATATAAGGCAATTGTTGCCATTTTTTATTGTCGCCCTTCTGCTGCCATTAATCACATATAAGGCAATTGTTGCCATTTTTTGTTTTCGCCCCTCTGCTGCCATTAATCACATATAAGGCAATTGTTGCCATTTTTTGTTTTCGCCCCTCTGCTGCCATTAATCACATATAAGGCAATTGTTGCCATTTTTTGTTTTCGCCCCACTGCTGCCATTAATCACATATAAGGCATTTGCTGCCATTTTTTATTGTCGCCCCTCTGCTGCCATTAATCACATATAAGGCAATTGTTGCCATTTTTTGTGTTCGCCCCTCTGCTGCCATTAATCACATATAAGGCAATTGTTGCCATTTTTTGTTTTCGCCCCTCTGCTGCCATTAATCACATATAAGGCAATTGTTGCCATTTTTTGTTTTCGCCCCTCTGCTGCCATTAATCACATATAAGGCAATTGTTGCCATTTTTTGTTTTCGCCCCTCTGCTGCCATTAATCACATATAAGGCAATTGTTGCCATTTTTTGTTTTCGCCCCACTGCTGCCATTAATCACATATAAGGCAATTGTTGCCATTTTTTATTGTCGCCCCTCTGCTGCCATTAATCACATATAAGGCAATTGTTGCCATTTTTTGTTTTCGCCCCTCTGCTGCCATTAATCACATATAAGGCAATTGTTGCCATTTTTTGTTTTCGCCCCTCTGCTGCCATTAATCACATATAAGGCAATTGTTGCCATTTTTTGTTTTCGTCCCTCTGCTGCCGTTTATCGCATATAAGGCAATTGTTGCCATTTTTTGTTTTCGCCCCACTGCTGCCATTAATCACATGTAAGGCAATTGTTGCCATTTTTTATTGTCGCCCCTCTGCTGCCATTAATCACATATAAGGCAATTGTTGCCATTTTTTATTGTCGCCCCTCTGCTGCCATTATTCACATATAAGGCAATTGTTGCCATTTTTTATTGTCGCCCTTCTGCTGCCATTAATCACATATAAGGCAATTGTTGCCATTTTTTGTTTTCGCCCCTCTGCTGCCATTAATCACATATAAGGCAATTGTTGCCATTTTTTGTTTTCGCCCCACTGCTGCCATTAATCACATATAAGGCAATTGTTGCCATTTTTTATTGTCGCCCCTCTGCTGCCATTAATCACATATAAGGCAATTGTTGCCATTTTTTGTTTTCGCCCCTCTGCTGCCATTAATCACATATAAGGCAATTGTTGCCATTTTTTGTTTTCGCCCCTCTGCTGCCATTAATCACATATAAGGCAATTGTTGCCATTTTTTGTTTTCGTCCCTCTGCTGCCATTAATCACATATAAGGCAATTGTTGCCATTTTTTGTTTTCGCCCCTCTGCTGCCATTAATCACATATAAGGCAATTGTTGCCATTTTTTATTGTCGCCCCTCTGCTGCCATTAATCACATATAAGGCAATTGTTGCCATTTTTTGTTTTCGCCCCTCTGCTGCCATTAATCACATATAAGGCAATTGTTGCCATTTTTTGTTTTCGCCCCACTGCTGCCATTAATCACATATAAGGCAATTGTTGCCATTTTTTGTTTTCGTCCCTCTGCTGCCGTTATCGCATATAAGGCAATTGTTGCCATTTTTTGTTTTCGCCCCACTGCTGCCATTAACCACATTTAAGGCAATTGTTGCCATTTTTTGTTTTCGTCCCTCTTCTGCCATTAATCACATATAAGGCAATTGTTGCCATTTTTTGTTTTCGTCCCACTGCTGCCATTAATCACATATAAGGCAATTGTTGCCATTTTTTATTGTCGCCCCTCTGCTGCCATTATTCACATATAAGGCAATTGTTGCCATTTTTTGTTTTCGCCCCTCTGCTGCCATTAATCACATATAAGGCAATTGTTGCCATTTTTTGTTTTCGCCCCACTGCTGCCATTAATCACATATAAGGCAATTGTTGCCATTTTTTGTTTTCGCCCCACTGCTGCCATTAATCACATTTAAGGCAATTGTTGCCATTTTTTGTTTTCGTCCCTCTTCTGCCATTAATCACATATAAGGCAATTGTTGCCATTTTTTGTTTTCGCCCCACTGCTGCCATTAATCACATATAAGGCAATTGTTGCCATTTTTTATTGTCGCCCCTCTGCTGCCATTAATCACATATAAGGCAATTGTTGCCATTTTTTGTTTTCGCCCCACTGCTGCCATTAATCACATATAAGGCAATTGTTGCCATTTTTTATTGTCGCCCCTCTGCTGCCATTAATCACATATAAGGCAATTGTTGCCATTTTTTGTTTTCGCCCCTCTGCTGCCATTAATCACATATAAGGCAATTGTTGCCATTTTTTGTTTTCGCCCCTCTGCTGCCATTAATCACATATAAGGCAATTGTTGCCATTTTTGTTTTCGTCCCTCTGCTGCCATTAATCGCATATAAGGCAATTGTTGCCATTTTTTGTTTTCGCCCCTCTGCTGCCATTAATCACATATAAGGCAATTGTTGCCATTTTTTGTTTTCGCCCCTCTGCTGCCATTAATCACATATAAGGCAATTGTTGCCATTTTTTGTTTTCGCCCCTCTGCTGCCATTAATCACATATAAGGCAATTGTTGCCATTTTTTGTTTTCGCCCCACTGCTGCCATTAACCACATTTAAGGCAATTGTTGCCATTTTTTGTTTTCGTCCCTCTTCTGCCATTAATCACATATAAGGCAATAATTGCCATTTTTTGTTTTCGCCCCACTGCTGCCATTAATCACATATAAGGCAATTGTTGCCATTTTTTATTGTCGCCCCTCTGCTGCCATTAATCACATATAAGGCAATTGTTGCCATTTTTTATTGTCGCCCCTCTGCTGCCATTAATCACATATAAGGCAATTGTTGCCATTTTTTGTTTTCGCCCCTCTGCTGCCATTAATCACATATAAGGCAATTGTTGCCATTTTTTGTTTTCGCCCCACTGCTGCCATTAATCACATATAAGGCAATTGTTGCCATTTTTTGTTTTCGCCCCACTGCTGCCATTAATCACATATAAGGCAATTGTTGCCATTTTTTGTTTTCGTCCCTCTGCCACCGTTAATCGCATATAAGGCAATTGTTGCCATTTTTTGTTTTCGCCCCACTGCTGCCATTAATCACATATAAGGCAATTGTTGCCATTTTTTATTTTCGCCCCTCTGCTGCCATTAATCACATATAAGGCAATTGTTGCCATTTTTTGTTTTCGCCCTACTGCTGCCATTAATCACATATAAGGCAATTGTTGCCATTTTTTGTTTTCGCCCCACTGCTGCCATTAATCACATATAAGGCAATTGTTGCCATTTTTTGTTTTCGTCCCTCTGCTGCCGTTTATCGCATATAAGGCAATTGTTGCCATTTTTTGTTTTCGCCCCACTGCTGCCATTAATCACATATAATGCAATTGTTGCCATTTTTTATTGTCGCCCCTCTGCTGCCATTAATCACATATAAGGCAATTGTTGCCATTTTTTGTTTTCGCCCCTCTGCTGCCATTAATCACATATAAGGCAATTGTTGCCATTTTTTGTTTTCGCCCCACTGCTGCCATTAATCACATATAAGGCAATTGTTGCCATTTTTTTATTGTCGCCCCTCTGCTGCCATTAATCACATATAAGGCAATTGTTGCCATTTTTTATTGTCGCCCCTCTGCTGCCATTATTCACATATAAGGCAATTGTTGCCATTTTTTATTGTCGCCCTTCTGCTGCCATTAATCACATATAAGGCAATTGTTGCCATTTTTTGTTTTCGCCCCTCTGCTGCCATTAATCACATATAAGGCAATTGTTGCCATTTTTTGTTTTCGCCCCTCTGCTGCCATTAATCACATATAAGGCAATTGTTGCCATTTTTTATTGTCGCCCCTCTGCTGCCATTAATCACATATAAGGCAATTGTTGCCATTTTTTGTTTCGCCCCACTGCTGCCATTAATCACATATAAGGCAATTGTTGCCATTTTTTATTGTCGCCCCTCTGCTGCCATTAATCACATATAAGGCAATTGTTGCCATTTTTTGTTTTCGCCCCACTGCTGCCATTAATCACATACAAGGCAATTGTTGCCATTTTTTATTGTCGCCCCTCTGCTGCCATTAATCACATATAAGGCAATTGTTGCCATTTTTTTTTTCGCCCTACTGCTGCCATTAATCACATATAAGGCAATTGTTGCCATTTTTTATTGTCGCCCCTCTGCTGCCATTATTCACATATAAGGCAATTGTTGCCATTTTTTATTGTCGCCCTTCTGCTGCCATTAATCACATATATGGCAATTGTTGCCATTTTTTATTGTCGCCCCTCTGCTGCCATTAATCACATATTAGGCAATTGTTGCCATTTTTTGTTTTCGCCCCACTGCTGCCATTAATCACATATAGGCAATTGTTGCCATTTTTTATTGTCGCCCCTCTGCTGCCATTATTCACATATAAGGCAATTGTTGCCATTTTTTATTGTCGCCCTGCTGCTGCCATTAATCACATATAAGGCAATTGTTGCCATTTTTTATTGTCGTATCAAATATTCCATTAAAATAACATCCAGCAAAAAATAACAGAAAAAAAAAGAGACAAAAATAACTCCCAGTTTAATTACAGTTATCATTTTTCTTGTAGATTATTAAAAAAAAAAAAGTTTATATATATTTTTTTCAGATTTACCAAATAGGATTCCATATTCTAAACCTTGGCAAGTTTGTTTTGGCATGAGAACAGCGTCGTGGTTATTGTGGCTGTTGGTATGAGGACGACGGCCTGAGCCAACACAAAAGACTCACCATCACTTCATCACCAGAGGGAAATGTTTTTACCCTGAGTACAGACACAGCCAAACCCTGAGACCCAGAGCTGCGCCTGGAATTATTTTGCTCGAGAGGGTAAAGTTGTGTGGAGTCCCAGCGTTCAAGACATTTTCAAGGGAGTTTAGTTTTGTACCACGGTGCTGACGAGAGGGAGAGAGGGAGAGAAAGAGAGAGAGAGAGAGAAAAGATTGGGGGAAAAAGAGAAAACAGAGAGCCAAAGCGTATATATTTGTTTGTGCGTACGTGTGTATTTATACGAATGTCCACACTAGTGAGTATATTCTCTGGCGCCCCATTTCCCTGGCTATCTGGCCACCCTATTTCCCTGGCACCTTGGCACCCTATTTTCCTGGCTATCTGGCACCCTAGTTCCTTGGCACCCAATTTCCCCGGCACCTTATTTACCTGGCACCTTGGCACTCTGTTTTTTTTTTGGGGGGGGGGGGGGCGGAGGGAGGGGGGGAGGGCTCTGGTGAAAACAGTTTTGGAAGATTACACACACACAAACACACACACACACACACACACACACGAAGCAGTTCACCAGTACATTTTTCTCTCCGCCTTGAGATACGGAAGATCGCATGTTAAGGAGCCCATAAACATTCAGTCAGTGTGATAAGAGCACCAAACTTGTCACAGTGTAGCTAAGATGAACCATTTAGAAGCAGACTGACTATTACCAGCAGAAATTCCTTAACCCCCTTTTGGCTGCAACGTTTGTATTCTAGGTTAAGTGAGACAGTCAGATGTTTTCCCCCATCTTTAGAGTCAAATTTATCCTGGAAAATCTTTGTAAACGTCTGGGTGTACAGGGAGAGGTGCAGGGAATGTCTGGGTGTACAGGGAGAGGTGCAGGGAATGTCTGGGTGTACAGGGAGAGGTGCAGGGAATGTCTGGGTGTACAGGGAGAGGTGCAGGAAATGTCTGGGTGTACAGGGAGAGGTGCAGGGAACGTCTGGGTGTACAGGGAGAGGTGCAGGGAATGTCTGGGTGTACAGGGAGAGGTGCAGGAAATGTCTGGGTGTACAGGGAGAGGTGCAGGAAATGTCTGGGTGTACAGGGAGAGGTGCAGGAAATGTCTGGGTGTACAGGGAGAGGTGCAGGGAATGTCTGGGTGTACAGGGAGAGGTGCAGGGAATGTCTGGGTGTACAGGGAGAGGTGCAGGGAACGTCTGGGTGTACAGGGAGAGGTGCAGGGAACGTCTGGGTGTACAGGGAGAGGTGCAGGGAACGTCTGGGTGTACAGGGAGAGGTACAGGGAGCGTCTGGGTGTACAGGGAGAGGTGCAGGGAACGTCTGGGTGTACACCCCGTAGCCTGGGGACAGAGCTTGTTTGCGTATTCCACCATATCCAAGGGTGGTTCATACTGTACTTCCTGTGCCCGGCTATATAAGGGAACACGGACGGAAAGAAGAAAACTTATTAGTTCTATCAATGTTTCCACATTTTCCCGTGGCATATCACCCCGTGAGTTGTACCAGCCTGATGACCGGAAGGTCGCTTGCATGTCCTGGCGAACCTCGCCCGCGATGTCAACAGCGTCAACGGGTGTTTCGTTTCGTATACCTGGAATACAGCCATCAAACCATCTGAAGATCCATTGCAGTTGGCCCAGCTGTGACCTACCCTCAAAAAGCCCAATTAGCGTTCGCTTGAACTTTTCATAGTCAGGGCTTTGTAAACCAAACGCATTTAAACGACTGCCTGCATAGGAACCCTGCGTATATGGGAACGTACATATGCTTTGTTTTCTTCGTCAGTCGTTATGTGACTATTGCGCATGCTATCTTCACATGCACGAACAAAATGTGCGACCCTATAATCGTCTTGTCCCGTGAAATTTCGAACATAATCACCGCGCTGCATGATATTAATGACATTATCAGCTTTAGGTGTGGTAGTAGTACTGGTGTGAGGGTTAGAGGACGCCATTGTAACCGAAGGCTGGGTTAATAAGGTTGTTACCGATTTAGCAACAGACACACTATCACCAGTAACAGGGGTAACTGCTTTAGTATACTTAGGTGAGGTACTATAGTGATTACCAGACCGTAGGGTACGACGGTTTAAGTCGTCAAATGATTCGTCTATAACTTTCTCACTACTTCCTACCGACTCATTTAACTGTGTTCCATACTCAAAATCTATGTCAGTCTGGGCTTGATCATTGATGAGTTGGTTATCAGCAAACAGTTGCACTAGGCGTTCGATTTCATCTACATTAGACATGGGAAACTTAGAAATTATCTATTAGCCCCCTTGGGTCAATGAATACTTAACAGTAAGTAGATCACTTGCCTCTCATTTACAAGACAAATGAATATGTTTTGCAGTTAATTATTAAACTATCAATAAGTAGACAGACACTTACAAACTACTGTAAATTATAGGATTTCAATACATTAATCTTACATTCGACACTTTATCATTGAAATAATCCTATCCGATGAACCTATCGGTGTGAAGATATCTCTCGAACGTGTTCATGTGTGTAGAACTATGTAATTTAAATACCTATTTATACAGAGTAGTACGTCTGTATAGAAAATGTGATCCTTCAAGAGTTCTGAGTGGAATGGTGGGTGGAGTGTGGGTGGGGCCTCTTCCTAGGATGCATGCCCTGCTGCTGGTTTCCTTGGCAACGAGAAGACGCTTCGCTTTGGTGAGATATGAGTCCACTTGAATTAGGTGAGTTCCTCCTCCGGCGATCAGAAAACTGATGATTGGTTATCACACTGGTCGTGCTGGTTCGCTGGCGAAACTGCCGTGTGCCCAGTCTTCACAGTCCACGTATATATGGAGATCTGTATGATGACACCGGAATTCGTAATTCGCGCTGACGACACAACAATACTGCCCAGCTGCTAGTGAAATACCAATTGAATTCCAGGCTACGTAACTGTTTTTCAACACTGCAACACTGTAATATCTAGGGAATGCTAAGTGGAGTCTATCTCAACCGGCTCAATCTGGATATGTACCAACAGGCTGTAATATTTGTATATTACGAATTCTGCACGTATTTGTTTGTGACAGAGATAAGGAGCGCTCACTACATATCGTCTCAATACGGGATATAGTTTTAAACACTCGGATTATGTAACGCGTCACTGCTGTGTGGTTTCTTGTTTTTCACAAGACACAGACGGATGATACGACTACCAGTTTGAAGAATCCGTACACACCGCTTGCCACCTATATGAATCGGCTGCTTGTCCAATTAACCAGTCCGTTCACACATATTTATATTTGGGTTTTAAGTAACGAAACCCAAACAGTAGTTCCTTTGTTTTATTATAAAAGGTTGTATATATAATTCCTGAGTGTATATCAACCGTAAGTCTCACTGTCTAGGAGTGAATGAGAAAGGGACGGCGTTTATGTATGATAAACGTTAGGTCACGTCCTTACGATATGAGTTGAGGTGAGCTACTGAAGCTTAGGGGCATCGCAGTGCGTGCTTACAGAAATGCTGAGCTATGGGTCTCGCCCTCTTGGGTAAGTTGCCCGCTCACGTGTCAATCTCATGTCTTACTCATAGACAGTGGAAAGTTACAGGGTGGTGAATCTGAATATAATATCAGATGTATTGACGCATTTATATAATACGTTCTGTTGATGAGACAGGGGCCTATTACATAGTTCAAAACGTAAAGTGTGTGGACAGTTAAGAGCCTCATGATAGAACGCTGTGTCGTGGATTATAAGAAAATAAATCCTTTTGGGACAACACATTATGCCCGACGTCATACATTAACCACTGTGTATAGATTCTGATAGTGTGTATTAAATGAGCTCTTTATATTCCGGTGCTACAATATCACCACTGAGGTTTAATGAAGACCCATTGTAACCAGTGATCTGTAAAAGAAAATTACCTCACAAATTTTTATATATGCGACCATATCATTGAAGTAGGGACAGTAATATACAAGTTGATCTGAGAGTTAATCTACCAGGGCAGACAACACCGTACAATTATATACGGTGGGAATTATCTCATTGATGTGCTCACCTGTGATCCATTAAGAGGGGAGAGCGGACTGAGCATTAACCAATGGCCTCGACTGACTGCACCTCCCCCCAGTTCATCAAGGTTACTGCAGAGTTCATCTATATCCTCAGCAGTTGCTAAATCATATATAAACTGTTGAAATTTACCCCCAAAATATTAAACAATTCACGTTTCTTCTTAATGAGGGAACGTTTTTCACCCTGTTCGTGGACTGGCTCTGATGGAGAATGGAATCTAGTACAGACATGACATCGACTAGAGAGATTTGTCAGCGTAAGAATATGCGTCAGGGAGGTGGTCATAGTCTAGTCTGTGGATCATGACCGTGAGTTGCTGCCAGTGAGGTAAACAACGAAGCAATCAACATGAGCACCATCCTGTAAGAGTGTAAGGAGAAGCTGCCTTATGGGGTACTGATCCACATTATCTCCTCTTGTCTCTTGAATTGTAAAGTGGAGAATTTTGTTGAGAAGACGGAGGAAAATTCTGAGGTTCTCCCTCGCTCATATAGGAGTTGTCCTCACCTCACCCCTGCATCCCTGAGATCCCGTTATGTGAGTCAGAGGAATCACCGTGTTCAGTCCTCACAATACCTTAATGACCCACTATGGGCTTACAAAGAGTGCACCTAACCTAACCTACACCCATACCCTCGGAAATATTCTTTTGACACGTGTGCATGTCATTAGTACTGTTCATTTCTTTCTTCATTATCTGCTGAACCAATTGAGTTTGTCTGTCTGTCTGTCTGTCTGTCTGTCTCTTTTTTTTTATTCGATATTATTTTTCCCCTAAAGTTCCATCTTCTCACTGATTAAAACCGCTTGTGTGTGAAGCTACATGTTAGCCACTACTTTCATAAGTCTCGTCAATGATAACAAACTAACAGTAAACTTTCTCTAATTTTAGTTGAATGGATCATTGAACACTGCCAAACTCTGATCTGTTCTGGCTGAAGTCAGTCGTAGGTAATTCATGGTTTGTTTTAGGCAGAGTTTACGTAACTGAGTAATGTAAAGAGTTTGTAACCTAACCTAACCTAACCTTGTATATGTATTAAAATCTTGTCATAGATGGTGCTACCGTGAGCATTATATCCAAAACAAAGGGTTGGTGGTTGATTGTGACTCGTTAGATTTAAAAGAAAATAAATTCCTATATACCTCGCAAAAGTGAGAGTTTACACCACCAGAGGCTCAAATTAAAGACTGCTGATCATCGATAAACAAGAGTGATATATGAGAACTGCCATAACTTTTGAACCAGTAGAGATATAAACACGTTCTTGATATCAATGTCCATTTTTTTTTACATAATATCCACGATGGAAGATGAATTCAGACATTTCAGTGTAGGTCTATGGTGTATTAAGGCATCACTGTCACGTTTAGCTCCATAATAAACAATGCATTACACTAGTCATAAGAAATAAATTACATATTGATGAATTTCACCAAGTAATAACTCATAACTGGTGTAAGTATAGACTCAGAATCAATGAATCATATATCGATAAGAGTTCCCAGTCTTATATTTGGGTAAAAAAATCCCCAGGTTCCCTCAAAGCGGTAATATATGCCATAAAAATGCTCAATAGTGACGAAGAAGTTGAAGTTTGACTCCCATATGAAACTTAAGGTCTTAGGAGAAAATTGTCAGTCAGCTCTCAATACTAAATCCTCTCTCGGGTAAAAGATGAGTCGTATTACCCGAAAATTTACCCTTTTGAATTTTCCTGATTGACATTCTTCAGGTAAAGACTTGAGAAGGTGTGTCATTATTAACGAAATGGTTTTGTTAAGGTATTACTGGGTGATCCTTGTGTCGAATCTATACTGTGTTTGTGATAAGATGATGGGGGGGGGGGGGGGGCATAGAGTGTAGCAGTTAATCTGATCTACCTGTGGTGTGTGTGTGTGTGCAGGTATGGTGGTGTAAGTGTGCAGGTAGTGGTGGTGTAAGTGTGCAGGTAGTGGTGGTAGATGTGGTGGTGTAAGCGTGCAGGTAGTGGTGGTGTAAGTGTGTAGGTAGTGGTGGTAGATGTGGTGGTGTAAGCGTGCAGGTAGTGGTGGAAGGTAGTTGTGGTGGTGTAAGCGTGCAGGTAGTGGTGGTGTAAGTGTGCAGGTAGTGGTGGTAGTTGTGGTGGTGTAAGTGTGCAGGTAGTGGTGGTGGTTGTGTGAGCGTGCAGGTACAGGCTGTTTAACACCGGGGAATAGACTCTCTGTCGCCAGCCGTTTCGTTAAGACATTTTACGGTAATTTTTATTTATTTATTATCATTGCACTGCGTCATAACAGCCAGTCGGCGTTGTCTGAAAAAGTGGCCAAGTTTACGTGACGTGTTGTGCTGAGCCCGGTAATGATGTCATGAGTAATCATATTTTTATTTCACGTCGCATTAATTAAAAGCTTATTTTATTTTTCAGTTTAATGCTTTTATAGGTTTAACCTGACTCAGCTTGATTCATGGTGAGGTAAATAAGGTCACAAGAGGAGGTATTTGTGGTGACCTGACCCCGTGTGACTCTTGGCTAGAAACTCTCTCACTAACTTGCTCCACCTGTGTACCGACCCATTAAAACTTAAATTAGAGCCAGATTTACCTGCACGAACCAACGTCAACAAACTTTTAAGAGAAGTCGAGGATGAGAACCTCTGTGTGTGTGTGTGTGTGTGTGTGTGTGTGTGTGTGTGTCAGTTTTTTTGTGATTGATCTATAAAGTTATGATAAATGGTTTATTGGGCTCCTTGATTGCTGCTGCTGTGTGTGTGTGTGTGTGTGTGTGTGTGTGTGCTTTCTCTGTCTTCCTACCTCTGTCAAATAAATAATGGTTGCTTCTCGTGTAACGAGGATGGCCGGCCCAAGGGCTACTTAGGTGTGAATTTGTTTAAGGTGTAGAAGCTGTCGCCAACAACCACACCCTGAGTTAACGAGTTGCATTACCCAATGTCAAGGAATAGTCCGAGAAGACCGGACAACTCGCCAACTGCACTGGCTAAACATTACCCGGATCACGATCAGCAAATCGATTAACATTCAGGTTCCCAATTACTGCTGGGTAGACAGAGGCAAATGGCGTATAGAAACTTGCCCATAGTTTCACCCTGCCCGGGGATCGAACCCGGGTCTGCTGGCTAGTGAGGCGAGTACGCTGACCATCACACACACACACACAAGGTTCTTTCCTGTAGACTTCCTTCCTATTTTCCCTTTAATAACAACTATACGTCACTCACTTACCTCCCCGTCCTTCATCACCTTCTCCTCCCCTTACTTACCATTCTTCTTCCCTCACTTACCACTCTCCTCCCCTCCCTTAATTCCATCACTTGTCTTTCTTCATTCCTATTGTTCTAGTCGTGTACACCCTGATTCCCCCTTTCCACTGTACCCATCTGCTTCCCCTTCACCACTGTGGGTTCGTCTGTTTCGCCACTGTAGGATGGATAGTGTCCACCCTTGTCCCGTCCTGTCGTTGTTCCGTTTTAAGCCTCGCCTTTTGTCTTGCTACTCCCTTCCCTCCTTCACCACTCTCCCCCCTACATTGCTACCCTCCCTCACCATTCTCCCTCCTACATTGCTTCCCTCCCCCACCATTCTCCCTCCTACATTGCTTCTATGTTTCCAGATATCAGAGAGAGAGAGAGAGAGAGAGAGAGTTGTGTTACATAAAATCCTCGACAACACACTATGAGTTAATGTCTTACTGTTATGTTACTAAAAATGTTTCCAAGAGTTCAAGGCTTTCGAGAAACTTAAGCTCTTACGTCCTTGAGACTCTTGACATTGAACTGGAGAGTACATGAGCTTACACCTCGTCCGTCTGGTTGGATGCAGGGGTGTTTGGTAGCCAGGGGTGTTTGGTAGCCAGGGGTGTTTGGTAGCCAGGGGTGTTTGGTAGCCAGGAGTGTTTGGTAGCCAGGGGTGTTTGGTAGCCAGGGGTGTTTGGTAGCCAAGGGTGTTTGGTAGCCAGGGGTGTTTGGTAGCCAGGGGTGTTTGGTAGCCAGGGGTGTTCAGTAGCCAGGAGTGTTTGGTAGCCAGGGGTGTTCAGTAGCCAGGAGTGTTCGGTAGCCAGGGGTGTTTGGTAGCCAGGGGTGTTCAGTAGCCAGGGGTGTTTGGTAGCCAGGGGTGTTTGGTAGCCAGGGGTGTTCGGTAGCCAGGGGTGCTTGGTAGCCAGGGGTGCTTGGTAGCCAGGGGTGTTTGGTAGCCAGGAGTGTGAGCGTCCAGTCGAATGTTGGATAAATACACCCAGGCGTGAAAATTCTCTGTTCCAGTGTATAATGTTATTTGAATAGGGAAATGGCGCAGGTGTCATGCTTGCGTCCCATCTGTTTAACCTGGCATCAAAGGAACCACCCACCATCCCTGCCTAGGTCACGGGGTGAGGAGGGGTCAATGGAAAGGTTATATTAAATTCAAGATGAAATTAACGACAATAATGACGCTAGATTTGTTTTAATGGGAGGTCAGGTCATGTGAGGTCAGTACAAGACAGTGGTTAGATATATTTTTGTTCATTAAGTTACTATGAATAACGATTAACAATGGTTATTTACTTACTGTTACTTACTTTACCAACTTTTACTTAATTTTACTTACTTTTACTTACTTTACTTACTTTACTTACTTTCTGCCATTAAACTGTGTCGGACCGTCATTTCAAAACCAAACCATGTCGAGCTTTGCTATTTTAACCTGACCTCCCGGGAAACTTGACCTGGGTATCGTGTAAATTACTTCAGAAAATATATTTATATCTTAAAATAAATCTAATATTACTATAGAATAAACTTTCAATAACTATTAATATTTTCTGTTATAAACTGTATATATTATAGCATTATGTTCACTACGATAAGAAATACACTCTCCATACAGACGGTTTATCAGATGTCGGAATATGAGAGACACCCTCATGACACACACACACATACACACATATGTACGTTTGTTCTCCTTGTGTAATTTATTTCCGATATCTGAAATTAAAATAAATTCTCTTTGTCTCTCTTTAAATTCGGAAATAAATTTAAGGAATAAGACATTTTTTTGACAGTTTCAATTAAATGTCAGAGGAATAACAGTCCGTAGAACTAGATTGTGGTAGACGTAGATTGTGGTTGAAGTAGATTGTGGTAGACGTAGATTGTGGTAGAAGTAGATTGTGGTAGAAGTAGATTGTGGTAGATGTAGATTGTGGTAGAAGTAGATTGTGGTAGACGTAGATTGTGGTAGAAGTAGATTGTGGTAGTAATAGATTGTGGTAGTAGTAGATTGTGGTAAAAGTATAAGTATTGACGCTGGTTTGAAAATCTGTATTGTTAAAATAGTAATGAAATTAGTTACCAAGTTTACAAATTTATTTTACACTCGTGACGCAACTCTGAGACTCTTTCCAGTATTTCACAGATTCGTTCACGCAGTTCGTAGATTCGTTTCAACAGATCAGCGATTCGTTTAATCAATTCGTAGACTCAGTTCAAGCGAGGAATGTGATCACTGCCCTCTGGTAATCTGCATACCAACTAAGGCGTCGGTATCGCTTTGTTTAATACCATTAATTACCAGGTGATTTATTTATTTAAATTTATTTTTATCTCCACATAAGACAACCGTAAGAATTTTTATTATACTTAATTATTTCTGGATTTTCTGGATTATTCTCAGACTGTTTATTAAATCGTTTCACGTGACCGCCAGGTGAATGCAGTGCAGGTGTTCCAGGTGCAAAGTAAACTAAGATGGGAAGCTGCACCACGAACGTCACACATTGACTATGAATCATATATTTTGTCGAGTTACCTCTCTTAGTTAAGGGCATGTCAACTCATGATCTAGTCTACCTCTTATACTCTGTGTTCAGCGTTTTGTTGACGTAGCGGTGTGAAGTACTCAGTGAGATAATATTATAACAGGAAGTATATTTTACGGCGCAGAGGTTAGAGGCAAGTCTCCGTACACTGCGCTCATGCACGGTAAGTTATATAATAGTTGTTGGAGTGATTAATGAATTACAGTATTGTTTTTACTCTCGGAAAACGGCGAGTAGTTCACAGCCTCGACGTCTTGGGGACAAAAGGGAACTGACAACAAATCCCACAGAACAGCATTTGAGTTTAACAGGAAATAACCTTTTGAGATTTGAGTTGGACAGTGTTCAGTTTGTTGCATCTCAAGGACTTATCTTTTTTGGTGGGCAAGGGGGGTGGTGGTGAGGAGGGGTATAAGGGGTGGGGGTGATGGTGATGGGGTGGGGGTGATGGTGAGATGGTGAGGAGGGGTGTACGTCAAAGCACCAAAAGCGAGGAGACCCATTTATTGTCACCGAAATAATTCATAAGATATTTTCGTATTTCCTACCAAAGGGACGCGAGGGAACGGTAAGCAGTAAGTGGTCTCTGTCTCCTCGGCGCTTCAGGGAATTGTCACAAACCATCACGCAACTCCGAGTGATGTTAGTTCTACCGACACACTGGATGACTGTAGCCCGATGAAGGGATTTTGTAATCTTGTAACTAAACACAACACACATTAAGCACAACACACCCTAAACACAACACACCCTAAACACAACACACATTAAGCACAACACACCCTAAACACAACACACCCTAAACATAATCTACAGCAAGAGGGACTGTATTCCACACACACACACTACCTTAATTGGCTGGCTTTAGCTGGCCCAACACACCTCATTTATCCCTCCTAGGTGACACTATTGAGAAGTTTACCCCCGAGTAAACTTTACACAGAAACACACCTAAACAAGTATTTACTGCTCCTTGATGTCCATAATCCATGTCTTGCTAATGAGGAGGCCTGTTAAGAACCTAATCTGATTATCACATAATTTGCAAAAGCGGGTTAATAGGCGTGTGTGTGTGCGCGTGTGTGCTTGCGGCTGTTGTTAGTAACTACCCTTACCCCCCATGACGTGTACTAATTGAGTCCTTGCCCACCATGACGTGTACTAATTGACCCTTGCCCACCATGACGTGTACTAATTGACCCTTGCCCACCATGACGTGTACTAATTGACCCTTGCCCACCATGACGTGTACTGATTGACCCTTGCCCACCATGACGTGTACTAATTGACCCTTGCCCACCATGACGTGTACTAATTGATCCTTGCCCACCATGACGTGTACTAATTGAGTCCTTACCCCCCATGACGTGTACTAATTGAGTCCTTGCCCACCATGACGTGTACTAATTGAGTCCTTGCCCACCATGACGTGTACTAATTGACCCTTACCCCCCATGACGTGTACTAATTGAGTCCTTGCCCACCATGACGTGTACTAATTGACCCTTACCCCCCATGACGTGTACTAATTGAGTCCTTGCCCACCATGACGTGTACTAATTGACCCTTACCCCCAATGACGTGTACTAATTGAGTCCTTGCCCACCATGACGTGTACTGATTGAGTCCTTGCCCATCATGACGTGTACTGATTGACCCTTGCCCACCATGACTTGTACTAATTGACCCTTACCCACCATGACGTGTACTAATTGACCCTTACCCATGACTTGTACTAATTGAGTCCTTGCCCACCATGACGTGTACTAATTTACCCTTGCCACCATGACGTGTACTAATTGACCCTTGCCCACCATGATTTGTACTAATTGACCCTTACCCCCATGACATGTACTAATTGACCCTTGCCCACCATGACGTGTACTAATTGACCCTTGCCCACCATGACGTGTACTAATTGACCCTTGCCCACCATGACGTGTACTAATTGACCCTTGCCCACCATGACGTGTACTAATTGACCCTTACCCACCATGACGTGTACTAATTGACCCTTACCCACCATGACGTGTACTAATTGACCCTTGCCTATGTAATGAGACAATATCTCACATGAAGAGGTAAGCTAGGAGGTTATAGTAGTAGAGTATTATAGTGGGAGGAAATGGTAGCGTGTCTCGAGGGTGTGATGTCAACACTGTATATTAACACAGGCACAGTACAAGTGTAGTATATAAAACACCAATGCGTGTTACAGCTTTATTTTACTAGTTCAATAGGGGGGATTAATAGGGGGGTTCGTACACAATTTATGATAGACTATGGTATTCTCGTATAACCTAACCTCACAATTAGAATGGGCACTTCACTAAGTCGATCGCTGGGGAGGTTCGGGATCACTGCACTTCCACAGACTACACAGCCAGCACTTACAGTGGTGAATCCCTCCCTGGGTGGGCCCCCCAGGGTTTGCTTGTTTTCTTCCTCTACTTGTAGTCAGGTCACTTCTGTTTCGTCCCCGATGGTGTGGTAAACACCGGCGAGGCAGATCCCGGGTGGGCCGAGGTCAGCCATTACTTGTCTGGTACCTGGTGGATCCATTCCCGGAGTGGAAGTGCGTGGGACCAGTTGACAGGTCCTGAAACGTAGGGAGCTGTCGTCTGCATCGCCACTGGGACCTCTAGTTGTTTGTTGCCTGTTGCTTGCTGCTGCTGAATTTGCAGGTCGGGGTTTCGGGATTTTTCTCCTGGGTTCCAAGGGGACGACCTGATTCCCTGCCTGGAGCTGGGAGCTGCGCTGGTCCTGCATGGCGTAGCTTGCTCAGGCTGATGGTACCCATAGATGTTGTCTGTCAGTATTGTGGGCCGTGAGGCCGTAGCCTCGGTGCGTGTCTCGTCGTTCAGCAGGCGAGCGACGAGACACAGCCCAGTGTCTTCAACCAGATCGAGGGCCAGCATTATGCAAGCCCGTTTCTGGAGCTTGGGGCTTGCAGTGTCGACGTGAAGGCGTCACCCATTCGCCGCGGGGTTGCCCGCTGCGTGTCCCGCTCGTGTCGGGCATCCATTATGAGTCAGGATGCGTTGGTCTCAGCTCATCTGGTAGGGGGTCGGCTGCAGCTGTGGTGGTGTCATCTCCGACTTTTGTGTGGAGTCAGGGAGACCTCGCCCAGGCCCGTGAAGAGCAAGGGCAGTGATGACTCTGTAGCTTAGTAGAAAGACAAGATCCCGGGGTGGGTAATCAACAATTAGAAGTGCCCCTAGACTCGTTACTGGTACAAGTGGGGCAGTAGCTTGGGGAGTTCTCTGATTATTACTTGGGGTGTGAGGCACCTGATTGTTCTGAGGAGGGTGGTCAGCTGCTGGTGGAGGGATAGGGTGTTGGGAAGGGAATGTTACTCCTAGAGGGGGCTGGTTGGTGAGGACTGATCTGTTCAAGACGTCATCGTCGACAGTTGCCAGCTTCAATCTATTCACATGCACAGTTTCCTGACGTCCCCCCTGGCAAAGCGGGGAAATAGTGAAGTTTACTTTGCTGGGTTGGGCGGTTACTCTATATGGGCCCTGCCATCTCTGTTGCAACTTAGAGGGGGTATCGGGGGAGGATGATTCGTTAGTTGGGAAGACCAGGGTACCTACGGTAATATTGGAAGGGGTGACCCTGAGGTTATAGTAGGTGGCGTTGTGTAAGTGACCTTTCTTGTTTAGTTCCTGCACCCGAGTAAAGACCGTTTGTAACCTGTTTTGCAAGACAGAAGGGTAGTCCTCGCCATAGGATAGGGGTGGGGGGTTGATTACACCAGCAGGAAGGTTTGGATCCCTACCAAAGTGAAGGAAGTAAGGAGTGTTATGCAGGGTGGTATTAATTGCGGTGTTCATGGCCAGTTGTGCAAGAGGTAGCTGATCGTCCCAACCGCCGTACTGATTATTAACCAAAAACGACAAGTGATCTTTCAACGTGCGGTGGGAACGCTCAACCATGGCATTAGCCTGTGGGTGGTAACTAGTGGTTAGATTTGACTTAGCCCGCAGCAAGTCGCACGCCTTCTGAAAGATGCCCGAGGTGAACTCTGTCCCTTGATCACTTACAATGACCCGGGGACATCCATGAGTACCAACGTATTGTAACAGGGCTTCACAAACTGTCTCTGCGCGTTTATCGGGGATGGGTATATAGGTTGCAAAACGTGAATAGTGATCGACGATGGAAACAACGTATCTGTTTCCCCGGTGTGAACGTATTGACATGTCAGTTTGATCGATCGATACCCGTTCCAAGGGCTGAGAGGCTGGTGGGAACTCCTGCAGCTCTTCCTGTCTCTTTGGGGTACCCTTCCTTAACTGACACGGCAGACATCCTTTGACAAATGCCCCAACCTTCCGCGCTAGATTGGGCATGAAAAACATAGAGCGTGCACGTGCATATGTGCGACATTCACCCGGGTGGGCTGCGAATTGGGAAGAGTGAGCTACTTCTAGGGCCGAGTTTTCCAAGGATGCGGGGATGACTACGAGTTCTGTGGGTTGCTCATCATCCTGTTTCATAGTAACAAGATACAGGACTCCGCTTAAAAGACTGAAATCACAAAGTGAGGCTTTGTTGACCTTCTTGGGGAGCGGACCCCCCTCAAGGAACTCAATGACAGGACCCCACTGTGGGTCTTCGAGTTGGTGTTGGCGCACCTCGTTAGGTGATAGGTCCCCAAAAATGGGCTGAGTCATGCTGCTAGGATTCCCGACATTATTTATAGGTAATACATTACGGCTCAGTGCGTCTGGTACTACGTGGTTCTTGCCTGGCTTATGCAAAATGGAGAAGTTATACGCATTAAGAAAGACTGCCCAGCGTGCTACCCGTGCATTAGGAGTTTTACCTTGGAAGATATATATTAAAGGACGGTGATCAGTGATTACATAAAAGTGTCTACCAAATAGGTAAGCATCAAAGGAAGTTACGGCCTTGACAATAGCCAAGGCTTCTTTCTCAGTTGTGGAGTAGCGGAGGGCAGCTCCGCTCAATTTCTGGGAAAAATAAGCAATAGGGATGGGGTTATCTTCACCACCTTGCATGAGACAGGCTCCCAGTGCTTCGTCGGAAGCGTCAGTGTGCACGTAAAACGGCTGCGTGAAGTCCGGCAGTGCTAACATTGTTGCCGACTTCAATAAGTCCTTAAGATGGTTAAAAGCTTTATCTGCCTCCCCCGACCACCGAAACTGAACCGACTTCTTTGTAAGTTTCGTAAGGGGGAGGGCCGCCTCTGAAAAGTGAGGGATGTGACGTCTGAAAAAATTGGCGGTGCCGAGGAACTGTTTCACACCCCTGGCTGTGGTGGGAGGTGGCATCTCTGCTATCGCTTTCACTTTCACCGGGTCGGGCCTAACGCCGCCATGACCTACGATGAATCCCAGGAATTTAACTTCCTGGCGCGCGAACGCGCATTTCCTAAGGGACACTTTCAGTCCGGCCGCTTTCATGACCGAGAGAACCTCATCTACATCCCGCATGTGCGAATCCATGTTTTTACTATAGACGATAACATCGTCCAGGTAAGCCATAGCGTTCCGCCCAAGCACGGGTGTGAGACTGTGGTTCACAGCCCTCATGAACGTGGCCGGTGCTCCCTTTAACCCGAAAGGTAACCTGTTGAAACAAAATAGACGGCTGCCGTCCGCGAAAGCAGTTTTGGGGCGGTCAGCCGGGTCAACTGGTATACTCCAGTACGCATCCTTACAGTCTAGAACTGTGAATATAGAAGCTCCGTTCAATTGGTCCAGTGTCTCGTCAATTCTGGGCAAGGGATAGCTATCAGCAATGGTGTCCTTATTAAGTTCCCTATAGTCTACACAGAATCTAGTTGACCCGTCCTTTTTTCTGACTAATACGACCGGGGAGCAATAGGGGCTAGTGCAAGGGGAGATGACACCACGTTCCTCCATTTGGCGACATAAGTCCCTAATTTGAGTTTTAGCCGCCTCAGGAAGCCTCCACTGCCGTACTCTGGTGGGGGGAGCGGAGCCGGTATTAATTTTGTGTGAAGCTGACATCAGGCAAACAGATCTTCATGCTGTTTATTATAGCGCGTAGACGTCCTCTAATAAGGGTGGGTAGGTGATCTATGTCAAGGGATTCTATTGCAGTGGCGAACATTTGCTGTGACTCTACGAATTCTGTGTCACTCCTAATGTTATATCTCGTAGGATCAAAATGCTCCAGATCCTCTACTTTATCGACCGCACAGACTGTTCCCACTGAATGACCAGGAGTAAGTTTAAATTCCCTGGGGGTGGGGTTTATGACTGGGACGCTAGGCTGCTGAGTGTTAATGAGCCCCGACTGCACGTATGGGGACATTTTATGAGGGGCTTCAACAAATACATACTCCTGATCCTCCGTGGGACTGTCGAACGACCTTGACCATCGAACGGGCAGAACAACACTAGAGTGGGGAGGGATGACAGTGGCACGCGTCGGGTGTAGCTGGGGGGCTTGGGGTGCGGGGGGCTGGGGGCGTTTAGGCTTAATGAGGTGGACGGGCAGACCAGACCTATTCCTAATAGGAGTACCTGCATAATCTCTACCATCTAGTGTCACGGTATACCGGCTCCCATCAAACTGGATTCCATACTTAAACCTACACAAGAAATCTGACCCAATAAGAACATCCCCTGGGAAAAGATCACCGCTTACCACGACCAGCGCGTGAACAACTATCTTATCTCCTAAGTCTACAGTTATATCTCTGGAATCCAATGTTGAGAGGCGGTTCCCCGTGACGCCACGTAACTCAGGAACTTTATGCTTTCCCCCTAGGCTCATCTTGGAGGCCACGTTCTGTTTCACCAAGGACACCGAGGAGCCTGTGTCAATGAAAGCTTCAACCCGTTTCCCTCCCATTTTCAACTTAATAATTGGCCTGTCTTCCCTAGTCACCATCAACGCCTCGCCCTTGTCTTTAGTAGTAGGGACATAACCTGCGAATGTGTCCCCACTCGGCACATGCGTAGCAACGCATTCCGGTGTATGGACACTCTCTGCGGGTATGTCCCTGGTCGCCACACCCATCGCACTGGTTTCCCTCACATTGAAAGGGACATCCGTGCACCGCGTGGGACCATGCCCCACAGGAGGAGCAGCGAAAAGGCTTCGGAGCTCTATACCAGCTATCCCGCATGGGCGGGCCCGGGCGCGCACTTGTGACTGCCCGGGGGCGGGGGTCAATCCCAGCCCGCGCCCCGCGGGTCCCTGCCCCGGACGGCCGGCCGCCCCGTGGCGCATTACCCAACGTGTTTATACCTACTGTATCTAATCCTGATTGCTCCCGCCCTTCCTCGTGGAACGATGACTGTTCCTGTCGCTTCCTTTCGTCCCGGCTGAGATTCTCCACCATCAGTCTCAAGAATTCATCCTCCCAGACAGAAGGGGTGTTACGTGTAAGGGTGGGAGGGGCGGCGTGAATTGTCGACACAAAACGGGAGGGGGGGGGGGGGGTGGGTTTCCTGAGCTGTATATACCTCTGCACTGCTTTAATTGCGTTCTCGATCGTAGTTATCCCGCTTGCCTCCATGTACGTACGCATCTCGCCGGGTAAGCCCGACAGAAAGTAAGAGAGTACTAGCTCAGGTGGGAAGAATTGTGGGTGATTCACTCTCGCCATCTTCACAGCACTCCCTATGCATGATAGGTAAACATTTAGTGATGAACACTCCTCTAGCTTGATATTAGCTAAACGTGTCGTGTGATCTTGTAATGAGTCACCCTGGCTGTAAATTTCCCGTAATCCGTTCGCGAACGTGTCCCACGTGGTAGCATTCTTTACTGTCGGATTAAATTCTAGCACGCCTTTCGCGTCACCGCCCAATCGCATACGTGCCGTCCTAAGGCGGCATTCCTCGTATTCCTGAAGGGTATCCGGGAACGCACTTTCAATGTCTCCTAACCACTGTTCCAGCCTATCGGCTGATGTCGCCGGGTCACGGCCATCGCCCTCAAACATGGGTATCTGACTGATTACTTGTGCCGCACTACTCGCTGAGACAGACGTAAGGAACGGGTCTGGCATGCTGTAGGAGTTGGGAGGTGCTAAGGTGTACGTGAGCGTGGGGGGGGGGGGAGCGGTGAGAGAGGGTGCAGGGTGGTTAAGGGGTAGGGGGGGAGAGTAGGTACTAGTGGATTGTTCAGGGAACGGGAATAAAACGGAAGTCGTTGGTGTAATGTTAACAGAAGTCATATTAGCTTGCGAGGAGGGCTGGGAAGTACTGATCGTGGAAGTCGAAATTGTCAATGTAGACGATGACGTCTGTGGGTGGGACGAGGAGGGGGTTTTACTGACACTTGCCCTGGTTGAGTTCTCGACCATTGTTCCCCGTTACCCAACAATATGTGAACTAGGGAGGGGGGAGTGGATACTGTCACCACTTGTACCACACTGAAGGACAGGAATTATATTACAAATGCTACAACCCTTGTACTGCCTGCTTCGTCAAGATAGTTACGAGTTTACTTTAAAAGGTTCTAACAATCACTGTACTGAACACTAAGGGGAAGAAGCGTGAGTATTACGTTAAGTGCGCTGCCACCATTGTAATGAGACAAAATCTCACATGAAGAGGTAAGTCAGGAGGTTATAGTAGTAGAGTATTATAGGGAGAGGAAATGGTAGCGTGTCTCGAGGGTGTGATGTCAACACTGTATATTAACACAGGCACAGTACAAGTGTAGTATATAAAACACCAATGCGTGTTACAGCTTTATTTTACTAGTTCAATAGGGGGGATTAATAGGGGGGTTCGTACTCAATTTATGATAGACTATGGTATTCTCGTATAACCTAACCTCACAATTAGAATGGGCACTTCACTAAGTCGATCGTTGGGGAGGTTCGGGATCACTGCACTTCCACAGACTACACAGCCAGCACTTACTGTTACAGGTGGAGTTGACAGCACTTTGTCGATGGACCCCGCTGAGACTTCGTTACACTTAGTGGCCGGGCTTCTCTCGAGCGGGACTGGGGACCTGGTAGCTGGCTCTCCCTGGTTACAAGACAACTCTCTCTCTGCGAATCCCTGAGGGAGGACCAGGACGTCCTATATATTGGGATGCGAGCCGTCAGGTTCAGCTGGTCGGGGGGGGGGGGGGCGGCGAAGGGTCTCCTTACATTTGACCTGGCCAATGTGAGGTCAGGTCTGGACTTTTCAGAACTATCTGGGAAAGTCATCAGGTGGGGCCGTGTGTATATTGGGAGAGCAACCGTGAGAGTTCCCCTACATGTGACCTCCCTAATGTCGGGTCAGACTGGAGTTTCTGAGATGTACGACGTATTTCCTGGAGAAGTCATCAGGTGGGGCCGTGTGACATGAGAGGCCCTGGTTGATTTGTGGCCCCTTGAGTTGGGCTCCGAGGGTTACATTTGACCTGGCTAATGTGAGGTCAGGTCCGGCCTTTGTTCAGAGAGTAGGTTCTTGTATATTGGAAGAGAGTCGGCTGGTGCCTTCTTACATGTCTGTTGTGGTGACATGTCACATGGGAGGGGAGCTAGTTGATTTGTAACCCTGGTCAGCCGCAAGAGATACCCTATACTTTTGACCTGGCTAATGTCGGGTCAAGTCTGGCTTTCCTCGCGATGTAAGCTGTGGTCTGACAACCCCTCACTACACCTACCATGATTTGTACTAATTGACCCTTACCCCCCATGACGTGTACTAATTGACCCTTGCCCACCATGACGTGTACTAATTGACCCTTACCCCACATGACGTATGATAATTGACCCTTGCCCACCATGACGTGTACTAATTGACCCTTACCCACCATGACGTGTACTAATTGACCCTTGCCCACCATGACGTGTACTAATTGAGTCCTTACCCCCCATGACGTGTACTAATTGAGTCCTTGCCCACCATGACGTGTATTAATTGAGTCCTTGCCCACCATGACGTGTACTGATTGACCCTTGCCCACCATGACGTGTACTAATTGACCCTTGCCCACCATGACGTGTACTAATTGACCCTTGCCCACCATGACGTGCACTAATTGACCCTTGCCCACCCTGACGTGTACTAATTGACCCTTGCCTACCATGACGTGTACTGATTGACCCTTGCCCACCATGACGTGTACTGATTGACCCTTGCCCACCATGACGTGTACTGATTGACCCTTGCCCACCATGACGTGTACTGATTGACCCTTGCCCACCATGACGTGTACTGATTGACCCTTACCCCCATGACGTGTACTAATTGACCCTTGCCCACCATGACGTGTACTAATTGACCCTTACCCACCATGACGTGTACTAATTGACCCTTGCCCACCATGACGTGTACTAATTGACCCTTGCCCACCATGACGTGTACTAATTGACCCTTACCCACCATGACGTGTACTAATTGACCCTTGCCCACCATGACGTGTACTAATTGACCCTTGCCCACCATGACGTGTACTAATTGAGTCCTTACCCACCATGACGTGTACTAATTGAGTCCTTACCCCCATGACGTGTACTAATTGAGTCCTTGCCCACCATGACGTGTACTAATTGACCCTTACCCGCCATGACGTGTACTAATTGACCCTTGCCCACCACGCCTTTTAGTTCACCACCCCACTCACCAAGTTAATCTAGCCAAGGCAAGTTTACGGGCGAGGTTTTGGTAGAGATGTATCCAGTGGCGCGTGAGTATGGCGGTGGCGGCATATACGAATGACTGAATTTCGCTACAAATTGTGGGTTGTGGAGGCAGCAGAGAGAGATATTAACCCCAGAGAGCTCCTTACCGTCACACCACCACAACCCTCAAAACAGGATATGGAGTCCAGTGTCTTGGTTGTGTTGTATTAAGTGTTTTTTTTTATGTTTTTCATCTAAGAGTAACTTAGTGTATGTTTTTTTTCGTTAATTTGGAGAAGGAAATAGTCTTGTTTATAAGTGAGAATGACACTAGAAATGACCAAAAGAACTAAGTAATTATTATATTATTTGTGATATACTTGTCTTGGCCCTTCTACCTGTTGAGATGTATAGAAGTGTGTGTGTGTGTGTGTGTGTGTGTGTGTGTGTGTGTGTTAACTATAAAGGTACAGGTTACAGGTCTTTTTAGATAGTGTTTTTCTCTTGCATGATGTTACGAGGGAGAAACATACATACATACATACATACATACATACAAACGATGACTTCAACCCTTGATATGAGGATTATTAATATTATTATTATTATTATTATTAATCTTGTTATTATTATTATTATTATTATTATTATCACCACTCTTGAGGCTAAGAAACAGCTCCTGCATTACGTATTCCAAAAAATAAATTCATGCATGATTTATGTAGATTGTGGAGTCATGTTTGGGGTGTGGCTTTAGTACACAGTGGCAACAGCAGAGGTTCAGGTTGTGGCCGCTACATCGTCCTCACCACCTGCCAGCGTCCTCAGGTGGTCACTAGTCCCTCCCAGCGTCCTCAGGTGGTCACTAGTTCCCTTCTATCGTCCTCAGATGTTCACTAGTTCCCCCCAGCGTCCTCAGGTGGTCACTAGTTCCCTTCTATCGTCCTCAGGTGGTCACTAGTTCCCTTCCATCGCCCTCAGATGGTCACTAGTTCCCTCCCATCGCCCTCAGGTGGTCACTAGTTCCCTCCCATCGCCCTCAGGTGGTCACTAGTTCCCTTCTATCGTCCTCAGATGGTCACTAGTTCACCAGCTGCGGCATTACCGTCTTTCACTGTTTTTTTTTTTGCCGTTACTGGAAGTGAAAATGGTTCCCGTGGGACTGATAAGCCGCTTGGAGCCGTTACGATACCCGTACTCTCACTGTAAGCCTTGAGTACATACGGAGGTCAGGTTAGGTTAGGGTAGGAGAAGAGTGCTGTATCCGTTCAGACCCCTCAACCTGTATCCTATTATTATCATACTGTATTCCTAATATTACAGCAACCATTAAATTATATATTCCGTTAGATGGAGGTTTCGTATCTAACGGACCCTCGATCTAACGGACTACTCTTTCCTATATAATCCACTAAATGGAAGCTTCACTCTACATACTTGTCTTAGTACCACAGAAACTTGAGTCAGAATTCCTTCATTATCTTCCGTAAATAAATTCTTCAGGTGGTAGAAGAGTCACTTGGTCTAGCTGATGGTTTGTTAACATCTTGGCTTTAAAACGAATTATCATGTTGTGTAATATTTGTAGACACTTCCTCTGACACTCGCCTGGCACCAACACTCTACAGCTTGATGGTGAGTGGTGAGTGTGGTGTGGTGAGTGGGGAGTTGTGAGTTGTGAGTGGTGAGTTGAGTGGTGAGTTGAGTGGTGGTGAGTTTAGAGTGGTGAGTTGATTGGTGAGTTGAGTGGTGAGTTGGGTGGTGAGTTGAGAGTGGTGAGTTTAGAGTGGTGAGTTGATTGGTGAGTTGAGTGGTGAGTGGTGAGTTGGGTGGTGAGTTGAGTGGTGTGAGTTGAGTGGTGTGAGTTGAGTTGTGAGAGATCTTGCCCAGTAAGCGTCGTGTCTCGTGTCTCGTTAATGGCTATGCAGCGTTTAATAAAAGGAAGTTAAGGAATATCTGACAAAGTTTTCGCTTTCCGTGGCTTGTTCCTCACTACCTCTGGGTCTCCTCTCGGTAAAAGCTATATTTTAATCTCGTCTTCACAAGCATAACGTCACATCTACCATCACGGAGACAACTAATCAGGTTTACTCTTACTGATGACGTTAGAATATAAGTAGGCGTCTTCCTCGTCTTATAGTGCCCGGTAGTCACATTGAACAAGTTTCCCCAACATCTCAAACTTTCCTTGATCGTCTCTCTCTCTCTCTCTCAACAAATACTCTTAATTACCCCCCCTCATTAATGGTCGTTCGGCACCCTAATGACAACAATCAGGGAAGATAATTTATTGAGACCTTCACTAAAATAATTCGTAATCGGAAGTGAGTAGTGTGTGTGTGTGTGTGTGTGCGTGTGTGTGTGTGTGGTATTAAATGTTTCCTGAGACAGTAGCTACTTTATTGTGCACCCCATACTGATCCTGTGAGCTGCAACGCAAAAAGGATTACAGAGTAGAGGCCACAAAGGGTGTGTGTAACAGTCCCCAGTGGTCAGAGTATTGTGTCGTTGAGTGTTAGAGTATTTCCAGTACAGTGTCCTTAGTTCTGACTTCAGAACAAGCGCGTTAGAGTATAAAGAGCAAGTAGTGAGGATAAGGAGCCAGTAATGTTGACACTTTCTGTGGTAGTGACTCGAACAAGGGTCAGGGCTGTGTGTATAACATTTAGTTCAGTTTGTACAGTGAAGACCCACTTATTGATTCTAACTCCCTGATATTGTTAAGCACTGCAGAGACGGGGTTGCCACTACCCCTGTCCCCTCTGAATCCGAATCCCTCTCTAAATCCCAAATCCTAATCCCTAATCCGTGTCTCCCTATCCCTCTCAACATCAGCCTTTAAAGGGAAATAGTAATGACTCCCGTACACAAACTAATCTAGGCTTACACAGCCGTCTCTTACCCGCTAGGAGAGGGACGGTGTTGGTATGTGTTACACCTATACAACGAGTGAGTCTGTAGTCCTTCCTCTGGGGTTGTCCAAAATGTGATATATTAGGAATCATTAAGGAACCTGGTGCGTGCGTGTCTCTTTATTTGTAGTATTGTTTGTTTGTTTGTTTGAGTGCAAGTGTGTTTTTGCGTGCTAGGCTCGATGACCTGAGCTGGGTATATTGTGTGGGGGAACTGGGTATGCTTTGTGGAGTTGGGTATACTCTCTGGCATATGACACGAGTGTTATTTGGTTCAGGACATGAATGTTTACTGCCAAACACTATGGAATGTTCTCTCTTCTAGAACAAGAACAAAAACATCATCTCATTATACCACACAAAAAATCATGAAGACAAAAATGATGAAGTAACGTCATAGCCGGAAACTTCAATATATTCATGAGTGAATCAGTGAACAGTGACGGTACGATGATAAGGTTTAGTGAGTCTTGGCGTGAGGCCGCTGATGCTACGTGTACACAATCTGCATATTGATTTTTGATATAATGCTCACCTCCCAGACTTCTACAAGGTGCATGGCGCTCACTGATGTACCAAGAGCGCTGAGATGTGGTGTTTTGGGTACGGTAGGAGGAGAGGAGGTAGTTGTTTGTTTATATTTTGTTATGATGAAGAACCATTTAAGTATTGGATAGTTTTCTTATGCAAAAGTCTGGGTGAACGAAGCCTCTTCAGATATAAACGATGGTCTTAGGTGAAGCTGCCAGCGCTCACTTGCCACATCGAAAACAGAACCCAGTGTCGACTTCTTCCCTAATCAGAAATTTTGTAGTTGAAGAAAAAAAAAAGATTATTATTGCAACCTATCCTAACCTAAAATAACTTAACCTAACCTAACATAATATAATTCTATGCTAACTCCACCTAATCCGACTCAATCTAATTTAACCCGACGCTAACTCAACTAAATTTCTAGTTAAGAGGAAAAATTCGTAGCTCGAGTCAGGATGAAGTTCTCTGCTTCCTGGCGGGTCCATGCCTGCGTTATCATCTTGGTCAAGCCCTGCCGCTGTCTCTCGCTAGTCCTGAGTTATGTGTACGTGTTTGGCGCACCGGAGCCAACACCATCCTACCCCGCTGGTCTTAGTCTGCCTCGTACTTTCTATCTTCACTTCATTCGTTCTGTAGTTGACTATCATGCTCTCCATCTTATGACTATTTCGCCTAAACAACTCAACAGCCTTGAGGTAGTGCAAAATGAAGCCATGCGCATCATTCTAGGTTGCCCAAAATCAACCAGAATTGTGAACATGAGGAAAGAGCTCGGGCTGCCCTCTCTATCGGAAAGGATAGCTCTACTTAATACTATGTTTTGTGTCAAAGTTTTGAAGAATAATGGTCCCCAAACTACAGCTCAAACCGAGTTGAAGTTCTATCTAAGTATTCCTTACCATCTCGTTAACCTTCCACAAAAGACTCTCTTTGGGGCGTGGCTTCATAAAAGTGTTGCGGATCTCTTGAAACTGAATGTCTCAATCTTAATCATTATAAATGTTTGGTACGATCATATGAAGAAGCTCCAAGTATCTGATTTATTGACTAACATAGATATTGATACAACGAGAAGATACATACGCTCGCCACTAAAGTTCTCGTATGCTGTGGAGAAAACGAACGAGAAATCTGAACATTGATCACTGGGGAAGTTTTATTGCAAATTATATTACTTTTTTTTCTTCTGTAGATAAAGTAAAGACGTGCAACATATATTATCACGAAACACTAAGTCACTTCTCAACCAGGCGTACCAACCACTCAGATGACAGAAGCCAGAGTGTTCATTCTGATATCTGTCGTACCCAGCTGTTCGCGGACCTTTTGTAGGGAGTGTAAATGTTACAGGGAATCTTTGTACCTAGGGATTTCATGCAATCCTTATAGTTTTAATTTTAGGGATTACATAAAATCCTTCCATTGTTACATATCTTTCCGTGTAGCTTAAACTGTATACTGCATATGTGATCCAAGACACGTTAAGATACACACACACACACGTTGTAATATTCAATTGGTTAACAAATTCCAAATACTTATTAAATAAATATCGATAAATTGATCAAAGTAAAATCCAAGGTCATGAAGTAATATTAACGCTGACACTGATTACCGATTTTGACTCTACCTTTCCCGTAATTCAGTGATATAATTAATACCTGGATTATCTCAAGGTATAAGAAATATTCCCACCGTCAGAGCTGTGGGTGCTATTGTTCTTAACCCCGCCACAAGGAGCCTCAAATTAACCCCGACTTCCACGTAGCAAAACACAGACGCTGCAGAGTCATGAATTTCACCATATGACAGTGCCACATGCCATATGACAGTGCCACATGCCAAATGCCAGTCCAGAGTATTAAACCTCATCACAATCTGTAAAACTTATATCTATCTGTCACGTCAGTCGCATTAATACTAGATCCGGGTCTTAGTATATAGTATTCCTGTGTCAAGGGGCGACCCCAGGAAGACCGGACAACTCACCAACCCGGCACGAGAAACACAATCCGGTAATCGAATCACACCCAGGTCCCCAATGACTACAGAGTACACAAGAGCCCAATAGCACAAAGGAACTGGTCTCTGGCTCCCATTCGACCAGGATTCGAACCTATGACCAGTTAGTAGCCAGACTCCTTATGCTCAGTGCTTAATATATCTTCCGACTCGTAGATGTTGGTTCAGTAGTGTTGTTGGTTGACCGGTGTTGGGTTTGGTTGATCGGTGTTGGGTTTGGTTGACCGGTGTTGGGTTTGGTTGACCGGTGTTGGGTTTGGTTGACCGGTGTTGGGTTCGGTTGACGAGTGTTGGGTTCGGTTGACGAGTGTTGGGTTTGGTTGACCGTGTTGGGTTTGGTTGACCGGTGTTGGGTTTGGTTGACGAGTGTTGGGTTTGGTTGACCGGTGTTGGGTTTGGTTGACCTGGTGTTGGGTTTGGTTGACCGGTGTTGAGTTTGGTTGACCGGTGTTGGGTTTGGTTGCAGTAACGTTGTTCCCTAAGACTATTCGTGAGTCTGAACACAACCCTTTGATTAAAATTCTACAGGAAAACTTTCTTCATTGAGTCAAGAGTTTGAAAAAGGTTAGATGATGAAGTTTGAAGAAGGAAAAATTGCCTTACCTTGCTTGCTTCACTATCTTCAACCTCCTACACTATCTTTCTTCACTATCTTCCTTACTCCCCTTATAAACTCCCTCCTTGCTTCACTATCTTCAACCTCCTCCACAACTTTCTCCCTCGCCTTTTCTCTCCCCCCCCCCCGCCCCCCTACCTCCCTCGTCTCTCACTTACCTACTCTCTTACCTACGTTCCTACCCTCCCTCCTCTACCTGTCTACTATTCGCTGTACCTTACCACCCGTCTACCTGGCTCGCCCCTCTGTCTCTCCTTTGCACCCATTGTCAAGTTTACATAGACCTGTAGAGACCAAGTATTCAGACAGTGATTTTTGGATCAGGTGTTGTGTCAGTCGATATTTGGGAGACTAAACCATCGTCTTCAAAGGGTTAAATCATCGTTCTTAAAGGGTTAAATCATCGTCCTCAAAGGGTTAAAAAAAGTCGTCAAAAGGTTAAATCATCGTCCTCAAAGGGTTAAAAATAGTCGTCGAAGGGTTAAATCATCGTCCTCAAAGGGTTAAAAATAGTCGTCAAAGGGTTAAATCATCGTCCTCAAAGGGTTAAAATATAGTCGTCAAAGGGTTAAATCATCGTCCTCAAAGGGTTAAAAATAGTCGTCAAAGGGTTAAATCATCGTCCTCAAAGGGTTAAAAGTTATTGATATCTCACCAGAAGTCAATAGTTGTAACCCACTTGTCCTCTTCGTCGGGTTAGGGGTCAGTGTTTTGCCACGAGAGAGAGAGAGAGAGAGAGAGAGAGAGAGAGAGAGTGTGTTTGCCTACTCGTTAACATGAAATAACTCTGAGATTATCTGAATTTAGAGGGCGAGTGACTGGAGGAGTTAGATTAGGTTAGTTTAGGTAAGTTACTTGTTGAGTGGCTCTGGAATATAGGTAAGTTGATTGCTTGCTTAAGATTGTTGATGGTGGTGATAGTTGTTGTTTTTGTTGATGGTGGTGGTAGTTGTTGTTAATGGTTGTAATAGAGTTGTTGTTGTTGACGTAGTGTATAGGAACACCGCACCAATAATCCATCATCAGGGCTACAACATAGTCCCGTTACTCTGGGCTCGTGTGTAGCATCATGTAGGAGTGTGTGAATTTTTTTTAATTTTGCCACGTACAGCGACTAGTTTATTGTGCACCCATACTCATCCTGTCAGTGGTAGCGCAAAAGGATTACAGAATAAAGGTCACAAACGGTGTGTATAACAGATCCCAGTAGTCAGGATATTATGGCATTGAATGTTAGAGTATTTAGAATACATTGTTTGTTTAGTTCTGTACACAGAGTGTGACTTATTCACAACTGCGTGAGTACAGCAGTGTGTGGCCATATGTCTGGCCACACACTTTACATTAAGTCTTGTTCACATCTGCCTGAGGGACATACTGCCAGAGGTAGTTATATCCTAACCTTAGTCTAGCGGTTACAACATCTAGTGATCTTGTTACTTGCTCCATATACATGTTTCACTTGATACATCTCACCATGGTAAACAATGGATTGACTAGTTCCTGTTTGCTCTTGTCTGCTTGCGTCAGATTCATCAAGTCCTTTCCCGATCACAGTTTTAAGGACTCCTTTTGGCAGACCCAAATTGTATTCAACAGTGTCTTTGTTAGACGCGATTTGGCGAGGGCATCAACTCTGTCATGTTCTGAGGCCTATGTGAGAGGGGATCCACAACAGTTTGACCTTGACACCCCGGTCAACAAGGTACGCATATTTGTGTCTGGCGTCAGTGACAAGCGCGTGACAACTTGAGTTGAGGGTGTCAAGGGCAAGTAGTGAGGATGGAAAGTCAGTGATGATGAGACTGTCAGTAACAGTGGTTTCAATGAATTTAATGGCTGTGAGTATGGCAACTACTTCAGTTTGTAGAGGGGATGCCCAGTAGTTAATTCTAACTCCCTTCTCAGTAGTGTGTGTGTGTGTGTGTGTGTGTGTGTGTGTGTGTGTGTGTGTGTGTGTGTAATAATAATAATAAACGGTTTATTGAAAAAGTTTGCCCCCCGAAGGCTGAAAATATACATTGGACATAAATGACTTATTGCATACATTGGTGGTTTAACAAAAGCCTTAATTAGAGAAAGGTGAAGGAACATATAGTGAACATACAGATTAATGTTTACACACGTAGATCATGTGAGCTGAGGTGTTGAACAGCAGACACGTAGTGTAGTAACTCCCTCACAGGTGGTGTTATGAGAGGCTTGACGTGTGTGTGTGTGTGTGTGTGTGTGTGTTTAGGCACCCCATGTATAGTATGTACGACCTCCAACTCGCCCTCCTCCACACCTCAATGTTATTTCCCTAAGAGCATCATCCTCAGCAAATGACTCTCATCAGGAAAGGTGAGACGGAGAGGGGGGAGGAAATGTTCAATATCACCGAAATACTGAGAGAAAAAAAACCCCGTTCATATTCTGTGGTTGACATAAAAACACCCACATTTGGGTTTACATTTCAGTAACAATGGTGCTGACAAATGCATTAAACCAGCAGTGTTATGCTTACATGTCTTATTTTTCTGGCTCATCAAACACTTATATCATGTTACGTTCTGGTGTATGACTAAGAGATAGGAAGTCATTTCCCAGGCAGGATATTGTGGTGAGTCTAATTCTGAACTATGATGAAGACACGGGAGGATAAGAGCAGAATTTGCATATGACAAAATTCGTGTTGCTTCCACATATTGCTGCACTGGTGTAGAATGTCGCAGTCAACTGAAGGTACAGTCTTTGTTGACGGCTTCACAGTCCACCATTACCTCAACTAAATTATATATTTTTTTTTTCTTTTTACCTTTACTGATAGTCTAGATCTCATTATTAGTCTGGCAGGAAAATATAATATTTCCTCTGACAAAATGAAAAAGTCATCAATATGTTTAATAATCTTTAAAATAAAGACAAAAAACACTCACACAAAATGAGTCATTTTTCTTATCAAACAACACAATAAAAATCCATTATTTGTTTGTTTTTTGGGACGGGGAGTCATTTCTATTATAATTTTTCCATATAAGAGGATAACATACCTGTGTTTATGAGTCAGCAAAGCGTTGGGAAGTCGATGCCATAACGACCCAGGCCACGCTGCTGCTCTTAACACGACACTAAAAACGAAAAGAAAAAAAAATGAACTAAAATAAAACAGTTTCAACAAGCCTCGATTTTTTCCTTTCCATTTGTGACGGGGCAAGAGACTTTTAAAACGTATTATGGGAAATTTCACAAAAAGTATTAAAGATGCTTTTTAGATCTTTTTAAATTTATGTGTTTTGGGAGGGGGAGCGGGTGGGGGTAGGTTAGGGAAGAGTGAATTTTATCTTAGTATACACAGTTCATTAACAATTTTGCTGATATTATTTACCAAGCTAAAATCATTGGTGGAATATTGTGTGAGGCATTCTTCAATCTTCTCATAGTTATTTATATATTTATGGAATATGTAACATTAACACACAAAAATGGGGTAAAAAAAAAAAAACAACACGACATTTAAAAGGTTATCCAGCAGGTGACGTGCGAATGGTGTTACATAATTGAGTGTTGTCCAGATGATGTAACATAACATTGTAGCTTCCATTGTTATTGTGATGAAGAATCGTATATGTACAAGGTGTTTGATAACTCTCTCTCTCTCTCTCTCTCTCTCTCTCTCTCATCCACTTTGTTTCATCGGAATTTGTCAACTTCTTTGTTCGATTTAATATATATTGTTAACCTACATCCCGTAAGCGTTCAGAAATAATAAGCGGGACACACACACACAGACACACACACACACACACACACACACAGTTAATACAATAATTCCTTTGCCTTACGGGAGAGGGATTACGACTCAGGCCAAAAAAATATACACAAACCAAATGTTTTAGTCATTTTATGCTGAAATGTGGGATTATGTGACGTCATGAGGGATTATGTGACGTCATGAGGGATTATGTGATGTCATGAGGGATTATGTGACGTTATTAAGGATTATTAAGGTACTGTCCATATTATAGATTATTTAACGACTGTCTATCTTGGATTAGTAACTTAGTTTAGTATGGATTTTTAAAGTACCCGAATTGTCCATCAACGATTATATATTAAACTACTGTCCGTTACTAATTCCCAAGCTTTTACCTTTCGACAGTAGATATATGGGAATAGGTTAGGCTAGGCTAGGTTAGGTTAGGTTAGGTTAAGAACACCTCTCCTTATTTCCCCGTCACACAACCATTACAGCCACTGACCGTAACACCCCGTCACACAACCATTAGACCACTGACCCTAACACCCCGTTACACAACCATTAGACCACTGACCCTAACACCCCGTCACACACACACCCGGTATACTGTTATTATACCTGATTATAAAAACAGGTGAATAGTTAACGGTAATTTAAACGGTAAACCCCGAGGTAGTCATTAGGTTGGCGGCGTAGAACTGTCAGGGGTACGATTACCCTTGGTCGCTGTTTACCAAAATGATGTAATTAGTGAAGCTGAGGATAAGGTTGATAGTCGACTATTAACAAGTACGTTTATGACCTTAATGGGGACAGGTGAGGAAGGGGGAAGGGAGGGGGTGTGAGGAGGAGGGTGGGGTGAGGACAGAAGGGTGAGAGGAGAGAGAGAGAGAGAGAGAGAGAGAGAGAGAGAGAGAGAGAGAGAGAGAGAGAGATATTACACTAATTTGGACCAAAAAAGCTTAGTTTCAACATTTTATTTTTTGTATGTTTACAATATGACCACCAGTATCTCCCCTTGTCATGCAACACAATGTAATGCGGTGTGTGTTACAGCGTTAGTGTTGCACCGTTAGAGTTAGTGCTCCAGCGTTTGTGATAGTGTTTGTGTTATAATATTTGCGTTAGTGTTACAATGTTAGACTTGGGTAGACGACCTGGTTAACGAGAGAGAGAGAGAGAGAGAGAGAGAGAGAGAGAGACTGACTTGCCACGACACACAACTGTTTTTTAGAAGGAATATTTTTGTCACCTCAAATATAAACAATTCTCGTGTTGACTGTTTATATGAGTCGCTCTGGTTGAGAAGTTGACAGCTGACAAAAACAATAACAAAAAAAAAAATTTAGTCAGAAAGCGCAATTGAAGTTTAACAATTAAGGGAATAATTTAATATCATAATTACATCTCAAGTCGTTGTGTTGCTTGTGTGTTTCTCTCCTGTAGTTAGAAGTTACAGTAGGTTATTAAAAGAAGATGTTTCACTTCTTTATTTGTACAGGAGCCAAAACACATCATTTCTGTTTTGTTAATGAACGTTGTCAGTATCACTTGGGGCAATTTATATGCAAGAGAGTAATGCTGAAATATAAGCTGGCCGATTTCCTGATGCAGATTTTGTGACAAGTATTATGAAGATATTGTAGATTACTAAGTTATTGTAACATAGGTAAAATCTGTGATCGCATTGCTATTGTAGTTATTGTAAAACGTATTATGAGGATATTGTAACTTACTGAATGCTATCAAAAGCACTATATGATACCGGTGGAGCGTGTTGCTGAATAAATTACTGTTAACGATCGAGTCGCCTAAAACAATAATTGTAATCCTGAATAATGTGTTGTATTTTAGTGAAGCATTTCTTTAACACTTTTTAGCATTTTTGAACATTTTTGAACACTTTTGGACACGTGTGAGTATTTTTGAACGCTTGTGGGCACTTTTGAACACTTGTGGGCACTTTTGAACACTTCGGGGCATTTTTGACCACTTGTGAACATATGTGAACACTTCTGAGCGCTTTTGAACTCTTGTAAACACTTTTAAACAATTTGAGAGAGAGAGAGAGAGAGAGAGAGAGACTGGTTGATGTGTCGTATATATTACTGTTCTAGGCTGACTTTGTTTTTAGTTTATAATGAAAGGCTGGATGTTGAGCATAAGGGAGTCTCTCTCTCTCTCTCTCTCTCTCTCTCTCTCTCTCTCTCTCTCTCTCTCTCCATGTGGAATTTGCACTTTAGTTTAATTCCCTCACTAATTTTGCAGTGGAATGCCGCTTTCACTGAGCTCTTGCGTATTTTATCCAACAACTAATTTACATCCGTTTACAAACCCCCAATTTGCTATTTTGAAAACAACCTTATTTACGGAGGTAATTGGGTGTGTGTCCTCAGTAGTGTCTTTTATGAGTGTCCTAACTCTTGCTGTTCTCACCCTCGTCATTTTACCAATATATATATATAAACACAATTATATAAAATGTTTATATTAGTTAATCTTGTAAGTAAATGTATATAACCTAACGTAAGTCCCCCGTCCCCCCCAAAAAAAAAATTATATGAAAAATACTTCAAGAACATGTGTTAATAATGAGGCAGCTATGAATCAATACTCCATTACCGGACATGATCGAGTTCTTCCCTCCGATAAGTTGTTAAGGCTTTATGAAGGCTTCTGGACACCCACGGTCGTAATAACTCTCCCACACACACAATATAATGCTCACGGGTGTGGGTCAATTATGGCCGGTGAGGAAAGACGGGGTTGTGGGTGGGTGGGGGGGGGGGGAGAGGTGGGTAAGGGAGGTATAGGTAAAAAAGACATCATTCTTGAGTCTCCACCTTAATGCTACTCCATGAAAAAAAATAAATTTCAGTCGTATTTTTTGTGTTGGTTGATATTTGTCTGATTATAATTGCTTCACACACACACACACACACACACACACACACACACACACACACACACACACACACACATTAATAATAATGAAAGAAACCAAACAAAACATTACAAACACACGCAGCATACACCAGTTTGAAACACATACCAAAAAAAAAAAAGTGTTTGTGTGTGTGTGTGTGTGTGTGTGTGTGTGTGTGTGTGTAGGACGTGGGGGGTGAAGGGGAGGGGGGTAGATATTTCACTAAGAATTTTATAACAGTAACGCTGCAGATTATTGAAAAACTCTTTACAGTTAATTTTTGTAAATTGTGGTCAGCCGCATCTGACACTCTGGGTAATTAATTCCGGAATAGTGAGGGAGATAGTGCGATTGTGAGAGATAGTGAGGTGATGGTGATGGTGAGAGATGGTGGTGGAGAGAGGTAGTGAAGGAGAAAGTGCTTGAGATACTGAGAGAGTAAGAAAGAGTGCAAGGGATGATGGATATTTACTGTCTTAATACCTACTGTCATTCTTATCATATATTTTTTTTTTACCTAAATTAATTACCAAGTGTCTGCATTACACACCTGGTTGATAATTACAGGTGATCCTACACGTGTTACCAAGGTACTTTATCATGCCACACCGTCAACAGATCGTAGGGATGTTGGTTCATCTTGTGTTGATTTTTGTCTTTCTGAAATATTTATAAGCCATATTATCCTTATGCTGTGTTTTTTTTCAACTAAATCATAAATTATTTCTTGTATTGGATCACCTAAAGATTAGATACCTTCTTGGGGGTAGGGTTAGGTTAGGTTAGGTTAGGTTAGGTTAGGTTAAGGAGCAGTGTGATGATGACGACAGCGCGTGTTTATCACTAGGGTCGGTAGGCAAAGGCTGACAGCACTGGCGAGAGGAGTTTACACCAGCCAGAGACGTCCCCAGGCAAACCTAGCAAAAATTCATGTAACTTTCTCAGACATGGAAAAGTCCGTGTCCTCGGCAATCAGAATAAACCGCTGGAGTTAACCCCGTGAGTCTTTTACTTCCGTTGTGATGTTCAACCTATAAATGGAGCTTCTTACAGCACCAGGTAAATACCACGGCCCCTGGTATAGTTCCCGGAATCTCCCAACAGGTGGAATCACTTACGCTTGGCAACTTTAAATGCAAATTATTAATGTGAGAACAAGATTAAAATAAAAAGCATCACTATGAGACTAATACTGTAATATTTGGCTACTATACTCCCTAGTGAATGTGTAGATTAACGTTACCACACAAGTTTCCACATTATGTTGGGTCATTGTTTGGAATTACATACTGACTGTAGCTTTATTTTTTGGTATATGTCAGACCTGTCATTATAATTTGGCTCACTTTAAAAATTCGTGGGAACCTTTTGTTAATTTTGTTTCGACTGCATAACCTTTAAGTTTCAACATTACAAAGCAGGAATATTTATGTTTCGATTTTTTGGGGAGGACCGATGCTAGATATTTGAGACAGTTCTCGGAAAAGTTTATCATCAGTAGTGAGCTGGATCATTTCATTTAGTTTCGATACTGATTCGTTCGGAAGGAAACACGGACTTTTTGGTTAGGTTAGGTTATATTAGGTTAGGTTAGGTTATATTAGGTTAGGTTAGGTTAGGTTATATTAGGTTAGGTTAGGTTAGGTTTGGTTTGGTTTGGTTACGTTTGGTTTGGTTACGTTTGGTTTGGTTACGTTTGGTTTTGTTACGTTTGGTTTGGTTAGGTTTATTTGGTTCATATCTTCGCTGTCAACCTCATCTTGTACTGTGTGTTCTTTCTCGTGAATTATGATGTTCTTGTATGTATTCTCGTTATGCGTGTTGATATACACTGGTATGTTCGTCAATAGATGATCTTGTGTCATGTTACCATTTTCAACACAGTGGTGGAGATGACTGACACTATAGATACCCTAACAACCGTCCATATCTTCGTTTATAATACTGTTGACACTAAGGTATTGTTTACTAGTGGTGAACGAATTATGGCAGGAAACGCCTAAATATTCTCCGTAATAACTGCTTGTTGTACTCTCTACTTTTAAACAATATACTGTGTTTGTCTTTTCAAATTAAGAAATCATAATACACCGAAACGTCATTAACTGGATATTCAGTAATTTGGTCGGTTTGGACGCTGCAGATAACCTGAGAAGAGTTTCGTTATGTGGTTAATATTGATCAAATACGAGTGAATCTACCCAAATCGACCCGTTTATGTTGTGTCAAGTTGAGTGACTCGAGCGGGATGGGAAATGCACTCAGCTGAATGGGATCTCTCAAGCAACGCCCACACAACCCTAAGTGCATACCCTCGCTATATTCTTGTATGTGCTTTAGCCTTTTGTTACTAATATAGCTTTGAAAGACTTCCAGGGGCTTTCCGGTGATAAGAAAAGGCAGCAGGAAACCTTTAGTGAAGCACAAAGGAAAATACTAGACCATTTCTGTTGTTGATAAGGTTAAAGTTTCCTGCCGGCTGAGCACTGGAGCTGCCCCACACAGTTTCACATTAGCTACAGAGCATTCTTCAGTATCAAGATATCATGGGGGATGATTTTTACCATTCACGGTATTGTTTATCTCTGTACATGTACCGAGTCCTCCCCGCACCTAGCCTCGTGTAGACTACTGTACTGTACATAAGAAGCTGAACGATGTGTACGGTGCAACTGCTTAACTTAACGCTATCCGTTATGTACTGTATACGTTCTTCGCTTAATTCCTCAGTAAATTAAGTAATTATTCTTTCTTACAATTTATCTTTTATATCCTTGGTCACCCCAATTATTTCCTCTTCCCTCCATAGTTGTCGATATCTTGAGGTGTATTTCTGCATCACGCCAAAAATGATGCGGAAAATCGAGAAGAAAAAAATCGGGCTAATTCGGGTAATTAATTATTTCGGCAAGGTTAGAGCCCCTAGCATGCCGAATTATCGAGAGTTTTTTTTTATGTTTTTGAATGTAAATCTACGAGTATATGACTAAACAATCCTTTACCTCGCCTTGGTTATCAGCTGTCACGAGTTCATTATATAAATACACCTCAAAGACAGACTTATAACAATTGTATCCTATATTCTATGTCTACCAGTTTATCTTGGCCTATCTACCAGTTTATCGTGGCCCATCTACCAGTTTATCGTGGCCCATCTACCAGTTTATCGTGGCCTATCTACCAGTTTATCGTGGCCCATCTACCAGTTTTATCGTGGTCCATCTACCAGTTTTATCGTGGCCCATCTACCAGTTTATCTTGGCCTATCTACCAGTTTATCGTGGCCCATCTACCAGTTTATCGTGGCCCATCTAACAGTTTATCGTGGCCCATCTACCAGTTTTATCGTGGCCCATCTACCAGTTTATCTTGGCCCATCTACCAGTTTTATCGTGGCCCATCTACCAGGTCTGTCTCTGTTAGTGGGGAAATAAAGCGAGTTTTGTCTGTTACTGCTCAAGAAGGAATAGATTTTATGTAAACGTTTATTATTTTTAACAAGGTGTTCCTCGGTGCTGGTCTAGGGCGCTTCCCAGTCTCGTCAAGGATGGTAAAAGCCAATTATTTCAGTGTGTCATTAAAAGTTATTGTTAGTGTTGGGTTAAAGGTGGGTATGACGGTAAAGGAATTCCCAAATTGAAGGAATAACTACAGAGGGGTGTTTTGGCCTAGCTCCTTCCTTCCTTCCTTCTCTTGACTTACGTTCCCTCTTCCCCTTCCTCCTTCTCACCCTTGTATCTGTGTTTCCTTCCCTCCCTTCTTCCTCCCTTTGACCTTAGCTCCCTCCTTCCCTTGATCTCCCAACAAGTTTGCCACCTCGGGTAAGTTCACTCCATAGTATAGTATCCATAAACACAAACTCTTATAGTTATTTGTGACTTGTGCTGATAAAGGAATATTTGTAAGGTAAGGTAAAGTAAGGTAACGGTAGGGTAGGGTAAGGGTAGGGTAGGGTAAGGGTAGGGTAGGGCAAAGATTTACATCTGTCTCCCCAGCTGAAATTGAAGATGTGGCTGCTGATCGTGTTGCGAGGTAATGGTTAGCCAGTGCAGTTGGTTAGTTGTCCGGTCTTCTCGGTTTATTTCTTGACATTGGGTCATGCAGTTTGTTAATTTAGGGTGTGACTGTTGTGTTGGCGACAGCTTCTACACCTTAAACACTGGGTCATACAGCTTGTTAATTTAGGGTGTGGTTGTTGTGTTGGCGACAGCTTCTACATCTTAAACAAATTCACGCCTAGGTGGCCCTTGGGCTACTACTGTTATTGTAATTGTTATTAATTTTATTATTATTATTATTATTATTATTATTATTATTATTATTATTATTATTATATTATATTTTCTTCTTCTTCGCAAACTTGTTTTTTTCCGCTACACTTCCCTTATATTATTCCGCGTTGACTTTATAAGTGTATGAACGTGATTTTTCTCCGTTTCATTCCAGTGTGTACGTCTAGACACGTCCTGGTGTACGCCATTATATGTACGTGATGGTGTGGACGTTTAGATATGCTGACATAATGTGTAGTCGATCGTGGACACACATTAGCGTCTCTTGCAATTTCATGTATTATTTTTTATTATATAATGAGTTGTCAAATAGAAAATGTCATTTTTTAATCAGTTATTTTTTTTCCTTCCCGTGCAGTTCGTGTCGCTAACTGCATCTAAACTTTTATTTCCTGATGATGTTTGATAACTTTTTTCAAAACACAGATGAAATTTATAATAAGATCCATGTTTTAATTACTCTGAGTTTGGATTAACATTTAAGTTTGTTTGAAATTAATTATGCTTTAACTCTATCGTCTAGTATGTAATATTTTCAGACCAAAATACTCAAGACAGTTCAAAGGCAAAGGAAACTACCGAATGATTCTTGTTAAACCATAATAATGAATAGATAAAGAATTGGCATATGATAGTTAACCCGTTTAAATGTTATTAACCCCTTGAGTACGATAACTTAACCTTTCCTTGAGTACAGCGTCATTGAACTCAAGTAAGAATGGGTTAAGTCATCGTACTAAAAAGATTAACTAATTGTACTCGAGGGGTTAAGTCATCGTACTCAAAGGAATAACTTACTGTACTCAATTGTAATCAAGGTTACAGTCAAAGTTATGAGTTAGGAAAGAAATGAAGTCCTCAGTGGCTCAGGTGATACAAAGACCATACCGGGTGTCAATAAGGTGATGATGTTATTCAAGGTGTGTCAATAACGATGTGTTGGTTTATGCTGTGGTGATTGAAGCGAGTTGTGGGTGGTGGAAGTAGAGGATGGATTATCTTATTTTTAGGGAGAACAGCACCAGAAGGGAAATTAAGAGGGGGAAAAATAGGTTAGAAAGGAAAAAGAAAAAGTCCAGGTTGTGAGGTGTTTTTTTTTTTTTTTTTTTTTAGGAGTAAGAGGAGGAAACGTGGGATACCATCTGGCCCTGAAGGTTTGTTTGGGTCGAAAAGAAAACATTTGATAGGTAATGATATTCTCTACGGTACTCGGGGGAGCCTGGGTGTTTACAAGCTTTTACCTATAAGACAAAAATCAAAAGTTTTAATCTTATTCGATACAGCAATGAGAGAGGGGATCGGTTCCATACTTGGATACGGTATTCCACGCATTGACGAATACAAATTTTAGAGTGAAATATTTGATGAAAGAAAAATAGATGCCAACGTTGTATTTTGTTTATTTTATGCCTTATAGACGCATACACACACGAACCTAAGCCTATTATAAGTACTACTAACAACGAAATGGACGCAGTTAGCCACATACCGTGTTCCTGGACTGGTGTTGTTGTGTTACATTATGTCAACATAGAGGCGAGGCACAGCTGCATTGTTGCCACCATAATAAGGTCCATCAACACAATGGCTGCAACAATTAGAGCGACTCCACGTTCAACAATACCATCAAATTCAGCCGTGTACAGTCCCCTTCACTTGTGCGTTTACAGGGGCTCGTCAGAGTTTTGTGCAGTGTGGCAGCCCTGTGTTTGTTTACATTCGACAGAAGGTACTTACAGGAGTATACATAATATGGAATCAAAGTAAAATATTATTAAAATAAATATAACAATGTAATGATTTATGGAATGTGTTTAAGTTGAGCCTCTGTAAACGTGCTAGTGAAGGGGACTGTACACCCAGCCACGAACACCCAGCCACGTACACCCAGTCACGTACACCCAACTACGTACACTCGTTACATCTTCGTATAAATCTGCAGACAAGAAATACCTGAATGTTATCTATTGATGTACTGAATAAAAGCTCTAGGCTATAACGTCAATGGTACAGAATTATTGACATAAGAACATATATTAAATGATGGAAGTTACTACAGGTGATCGAGAAGTCCCTGTGTGAACCTTGTTATACACCTTGTCCTTCTTACAGTAAATATTAGTCATGGTATCCACGTCCAACATTTCCTGTGACCATTTGCAATATTTCCTGTAAGTAAAAAAAAAAAGGTTAAATAACTATATATTTAATTACTCCAGGTGCACACAGGGACTTTTCTAACACCCGTATAACACACTTAAGACAGGTGTGTTATATAAGTGTTTCATTATATATCATTAGTGTGTGAGAAACATAAGTTATAATTACGGAGTTCCTGCTGAAATTATGATCTACTGCCCGTGGTTGTTGTCAGAGTAATTAATATTTATAGTCTCAGTGGCCAGGTAGCCATAAGGTGTACTGTGTATATATCAATCTGTCCTGCCGGGCCATAAGTCATCCGTGGCATTGTGAAATATATGTTTTATTCATCTATTATATTATATACCTGTCATATACCTTAATGTTACCGAGTAAATAATCATATGAGGGGTAATATTTAAGCAGGTGTGAGCAAAGTTTCTAAAGAGATAGATATTTGTTGCTTGTGGATCTGACAAAGGTTAGGTTAGGTCCTCCAACCAGTCATTCTAAGTCCTGCTGATCAGAGGGAGCCATGCAAGGTGACGCGTGACCGATGTTTTGCTCCACCCTACCACCTATTGCAACAAGTTATCGTTAACTCCTCCACTACGGGACACCACTTGTATTATTTTACGTAGCTAACGCCAGAGGGTTTTATTCAGCTCAGAGGGGGACCCCGTACATTAGGGGTTAGTAGACTGTCTCCATCAATTCCCCAAATGTGACTACAAGAAAGATCTTAGTCGGAGGTGTAAATGCTTTCCCTGTGGCCTGACCTGCATAGCACACCGCAGTAGAGAGTGTAGACCTGTACGTGTATAGACTAAACAGTGAAACAGATGCAGTGGCAATATAGATTATACATATTTATAAACAAATGGCGTCCATCTTGGTTGATCAGGTATACGTTTGTCACGATAATAAAATTGTTTTCACTTGGGTCATAAAATATTCATGTAAGATTATCCACGCCAATTTGTTATCATGGCGCTCGTTAAAGAAAATATACTTTCCAAATCGTTTCAGAATAAAACAAGTCTTTCGTCACCTCCTGAAGGAAAAGTTTTCGTGTTTTCCTTTATTGAAGAATATTGTCATGCATATTCAAAAACTCCTGAAGAAAATATTGTTGTTGATCGTTATTTTTGTCTCGACCCGATGTAGGAGGGGTGAGGGGACGCACTGTGTTGGTGGTGATTCTCTATTTCTTGCGACAAATACAATAATGCACCAAGACTACCCCCTTGTTGAGCCGTTCATCTTGAAACTTGGTGTGCCTCGGTACCCCTGCCACTGTGGGTGAGGTAACAATGCTAGGACGAAAGTGTAAAATATAAAACTATACAAAGATACATTATTGCTAGAGTTTATGGAGGTATAGCGGCAGGTGAGAGGCCACATCACGTCAACTACAGACCAACAGTGAACCACGAGATATAATTTATAATTGTTGGAGGTCATGTCAGGTCAGAAAGGCTTCTAGACTGTTGACACATCCACAAGTTGGGTGATAGAAGCTGGGATTTTGACGGTCAATTTATTGCAGCAAAAATATTTATTATATTCTAATTAATCAACCTCTAATTGTTAGTAATACCTAAGTTAACCCAGTTGAAATGTTTGTGTGTAATAATAATTAACGGTTTATTAACAAACACAACAGCAATGAGTTGAAAATATACAAATGGCACATAGTAAGTATGTAATATACAGTATAATGACAGGGGGGGGGGGCATTTATCAAGGTTTATAGTAACAGTAAAAAAGTGAATTTTGCAACGAGTGAACACACAAGGCTGCTGGTATAGCGATCAGTACGTGGTCATATGGGCTGGACGCGGTTGTAGTGCAAAACAATAGCTTGTGGACGAGGGATCTCAGGTGGTAGCAGGAGACGGTGAAAAGCTTCTTCCCAAATTTACAGATGAGGTAACAGTGATGATCAAAGGGGGTTGAGAGGGTCAGTGTACTGAGCCTCTCATGATATGTGGAGTAGTAGGAGGGGGGGGGGGCGGGAATAATCTTGCTTAAGAAGTATGAATGTTGTGTACTAAGCACCCATTAGCTCCGGCGCAGGAACTCTGAGGGACTTGGGACGACGGAGGATGTAGAGGAAGATTTGACAGATGTACTGACGTGTGGTTTCTATTTAATTTTGTTATCTATAGTTACACCGGGGAGCTTGGTGGAATCCACATCCTGGAGGAGGAGGAGGAGGAGGAGAGGTAGAGGTAGGTTGATGTGGATAACCATGGTCTTGGTATGGTTGATGATGACATGGTTGTTGGTGGTAGTATTTTGGAAACCGTTCAATATATTCTGGAGAGCGCTGTAGTCGGGAACCGAGTTGTTCACACTGATCCTAAGTGTAGAGTAAACAGAGCGGTCACATTTGTGCCTTGGGGAACGCCACAAGTGAGTGAGTGAAAAGTGGAGACAGCCCCTCGGAAGAGTAGAGCTTGGCGTCAATCACTGAGGAAGTCTGTTAGCTAGGGTCTGAGATGGATTGAGCCAAATGCCTTGGTGAAGTCAATGAAGGCGACAACCACAGATGTCTGAAGTTTCTCTAGGTTGTAGTATATGAAATCTAGAAAGCCGACGCACCAGTCTTTGGTGGAAGAAGTTTTCATGTTTCCGAATTGCTGATAATAAATGGCGCCTGCAGTGTCAGCATACTCCCAGTCAAATACAAAACTTTCACAGATTAAGCTGGGTATTCGGGGAAAGGCAATGGGTCATAGCTCGTTTGAGGATTGTGGGCTCGTTGATTTAGGCACTGGTGAAACATAGGAAGTCTTCAAGTCAACTGGGCATCTTACTTGTCTGAGAGTAACATTGATGATGGAGCAGAGGGGTTTAGCTAGTTCTGGGGCAAACTCCTTGTAGAGCTTCAATGGGAGTGGTGGAGCGCTTAATCCTGAGTTTGTCCAATTGTCTAGCGATTTCAAATTCTTGCACTAAGTTGGTGGGAGAAGAGGTTGGTAGGTAAGCAGGGAGACAGGTTGTGTGTTAGCTGGGAGAGCATCTAACAGTTACAAAATGACTTTTAGTTGGTTCAGCTGCGTCGCTAGTCTCTCTGTGTGTGTATGTGTAAATGAACCATGAACACTACGAATCTTCTTGTGTGTACAATTTAAAGAGTGTTTAAGAGTAAATATTAAATAATTATAAAATACACACAAATTGCCTTCAAAATAAAATTAATGTGAAAAATATAGAGAAACGTTAGACATTTTGCTAAAGCGTCTAGACTCTCGGATCCAAGTACAACGACACGCATTTTTAAAAAGAAAATTGTTGTTCCTTATTAAATCAACTTCTGGGAAAACTCCGCTAAAACAAGACGCAAGTTTTATAATGATGAATATTCATTAGAGCGAGTTAAATGTTAGACTGGTGACTGTAGTATGTCAGACAGCTATGTTAGAGTGGTGACTGTAGTACGTCAGAGCAGTTATGTTAGACGGGTGACTGTAGTACGTCAGACAGTTATATTAGACAGGTGACTGTAGTATGTCAGACAATTATGTTAGACAGGTGACTGTAGTACGTCAGACAGTTATGTTAGACAGGTGACTGTTGTACGTCAGACAGTTATGTTAGACGGGTGACTGTAGTACGTCAGACAGTTATGTTAGACGGGTGACTGTAGTACGTCAGAGCAGCTATGTTAGACAGGTGACTGTAGTACGTCAGACAGTTATGCTAGACTGATGACTTTCACTCTTTTACTTGGCACTTTCACCCTTATACTTGGCACTTTCACTCTTGACACTTTATGCTATCGGACACTTTCACTCTTACATGACACTTTGTTATCGGACACTTTCACCTTTTTACTTGGCACTTTCACTGCTCAGGTTAAAGACACGGGATATGTATTCTTAGATCTCTAAACCTTTCATGTGGTGTGAAGATCCAAAGTCTTGTGTCTGTCTTGGCTCCTGTTATTGTTCTCATGATGGCTAACACACACCACACCACATCACACCACACACCACACCACATCACACCACACACACCACATCACACCACACCACATCACACACCACACCACATCACACACCACACCACACCACACACACAATCATCATCCCTGAATCAACCTTCCCTGCAGATAACTTAGTACATGAGGTAAAAATCAGGAACTTAGCCAATGTAATTATGATATTTTAATTAAGGAAGTTGTTCATCTATAATTTGTGTTAATTACAGTGAGGCTGCTACACAACACGTACCTAAGATGTTTAATTACTTCTCTGAGAAAGACCTTAATTGATGATGAACAGTTACGCTTTCATGTGGAGTAACAAGCACACGAGACAGGACTTTTAAACTAGTGGTGTTGTTAAGAAGATATACACTTAGTTGTGGACACTGCTGAACAAATAACATCTCTCTGGAATTTTGAACACTGTAGAATAAATAAGGATCATTTTCACTAAACTTTGAACACTAGAACAAATAAGAATATTTTCACTTAAATATAAACACTGTGGAACAAATAACAATATTTTCACTTAAATATGAACACTGTAGAACAAACAAGAACATCCACAGAGCTATGAACACTATGGAACAAAAGTATGGCGGGTACTTCCTCGTCAAGATACGTTTAAGAAAATTACCTTAACACTTTTTTTTTCACTTTTTTTTCACTTAATTTCGGCAAAGTCTTGAAAAAATGCCACAACTAGACACTTGGCTGGGAATTAGAGGACTATAACATTTCGAGAGGACGACCATTTGTTTAATTATTATTATGGCCATTTTAATTGGGGGGAAATTGGTGTCTCAACCGCGGATGTGAGACGTTAGGGTCGTACAGAATGGTCGAGTGAAATGATGGCCATATACAGTGTTATCTTTGTTATCTTTTTCTCTGTTATCTCTCTGTTTCTCTTTCTGTTTTATCTCTCTCTGTTATCTCTCCCTCTCTCTTATCTCCTGCTGGCCGTGTTCAATAAAGTTCACACTCACTATTACCGCCTGAAGCGAGAAAGCTTTTACTACACCATGCTCCGGGGACCAACAGCGATAAAACTGTCACATTCTCCCCATATTTCCAAGGTAGAAATATTTCCTCTACAATATAACTATCGTGGTCCACTTATTTTACATTACTGGATATAATGTGTAGTTTTTAACAACGAAATCCTCAAGTACAGAAAGAAAATTTAGTAGGCAGTGTCGAATTTATGTCGTGTTATTTCTCTAAAACAACTATGGTCCTTAATTTCGTTTTCTAGGTTACTCCATAAACTAGTAATCAACAGTTGGACGTTAAGATGGATTATGTTAACTTGCTTGAAGAAATCTGGATAAATTTGAAGGAATTTTTTTCAAATTTTAGTTTCTTTATCGTATCTTTTCACCTCACACCTGTGATTGTAGGCTATTACAGGTGTTTCTGTAGGTCTATATCCAATCAGTCAGTCAGTCATCATGGTGGGTGTGGTAAGAATGTTAAAAGAGTTTGTTGTTTATCATTTTGATGATATAAACCGGTACCACACTCACTCACTCACTCACTCATCCATCATATAGGCTACAATGTTAACAAATCCGTCGAATCCAGTTGGCACTATCGACCTACCAGGACACGCAAGCTTCTCTCAAGGGATATCACTAAATTCACCCAGAACGGTCAATTCTTGTAACTCCTTCACCTTACTCACCTGTTACCTGTGCTCACCTGTTACCTGTGCTCAACCTGTTATCTATGTCCACCTGTTACTTGTGCTCAGCTATTACCTGTGCTCACCTGTTGCCTATGTACACCTGTTACCTGTGCTCACCTGTGTCCTTCAGCGTAACTTATGGGGGATTAAACCTGACCTCGGTACGAAAACTGCAACGTAAAGTTTGTCAATGACCACAAAGTATAGTTATTGGATTAGATGTGTAGAGAGAATTACTGTGATTCATTTTTGATTGAAAAGTTGTAAATAATAATGACTGCTGATTTTATGGGTCAAAAACTGTGGTGTAGTTCTGTGTTCTAGTCGTTTACTGTAAAATATGTCCAACAGGCTAAACTTTTGTGTGTGTGTGTGTGTGTGTGTGTGTGTACTCCAAGAAATTGTAGTGAACGAATGGATGCAACACTTGCCTCTTGTCCTCACCTGAGTCGCCCCCTATTTAGTTACCCAGTTCTTAATGGATACGATACGGTTAAGGAAGGAGAAGTCGGTCGAGTGTTGTGACTACCGTATTCCTGCCTTGTGTGCTAAATAAAAAAATGTGGTTTAGTCTAGAGTGCTGTATCCAGATTGCCCTACAGGATCTACCTTTAACTAAATTCTACAGTACATCAGATTTGTTATATTTGTAAAGCATAAATTTGTATGATGAGTTTCTCCCCTTTACCCTTACACCCCCCCCCCCTTCCCTTGCCACTCACTCTTAACTCCCCTTCCTTTCCCCCTACCTCCCTCTCCTCCCCTTCCCTGATATAGGAGAAACAGGAGGTAAAACATAGCTCACACTCCACCGTTATAACAAGGACCTGTTTCTTCAAGACCCTTTTTTGTTAACACTTTTGTTGAAAGATGTCAATTTTTTCTGTATTTTTATTTTTTCGTTGGATTTGTTAGACTCCAGATTGGTTACAGTAGTTAGTTGTTGACTGTAGGTATTCCTGTAATTGTTGTGTTGGGTTAAATGCTTTAGTAACAAGATTAGCAGCCATTCACAATAAGACTTAGTGTAATTGTGTAAAATTTGGCTCAAACGGCTGGTGATAATCTCCTTCGATCGACCATATCTCAGCGTAAACTGGAGCTAGTGTCATAGTCCCGGGGTGTGGAGGCTCACAATATGTATGGGAAGGTATTACTAGATGGGTTTATACACACTATCAACAATAAAGTTAGGTAATTAATAAAAGCATCAGGTGGAATTCACACGACCCCTCCACCTCCATCACGCTTCCATCACTACACTTGTTTAACTCATAATTTTGTTTTTTCTTAAGTTTATATTATTTATTGTACTAGAATATTTTAAATTAGACAATGTAGCTATGTTATTTTATTATTGAAGGTACAGGGTGATCTAAAATTCCCTTTATATCTGTAATAATTAAGAATATAATTATTTGAAATGCTCACAAGAAGTGCTGGAAGTCGATACCATGCCTAAAATTTACTCTGATTAGATCGAGGTGTATAACAAGTTAGGTGAGGTTAGGTTAGGTTAGGTTAGGTTAGGTGTCAGTCTGGTGTAGGTGAGGTTAGGTTAGGTTAGATTAGGGGGATGGGCAGGTGTATAGTGTATATTTTTAATTGACTACAAAAACCTCTAATCCCATGGGTGTGAAACGTACAATACAATTAATGAGTTTAATTCAATTTAGTCTGAATAATTCACTAACATATCATAATATTTATCTCATATGTATTAGGGTTTTCTTGTCTGTTGGTTTAAGCGAGAGATAATACAAGTCTTAATTGTATTTTCCTCTTGTTTTCCTCTTCTTCCTATTCTTATCTTTCCACTCTTTCCTCCTCTTGTTTCCCTCTCCTTCCTCCCTTCCTTCCTCTTATTTTCCTCTCCTCCATCTCCTTCCCCCTCTTATTTTCCTCTCCTTCCTTCCCCTTTCCTCCTCTTCTCCCCCCTGAATTACACGACAAAAGACTAGGAAAGTTAGACAGGTTCCACCTCTGTAGGGGGGGGGGGGGGGTGATTTAGCCTCAGGTAAATGACGAGTTTCTCCTGCAGGAAAATACTCAATGGATTCATTTGTCGTGTAATGGAATTTGGCGACGTTTTCACACTCCTGGTTGAAACTATTTTTTTTTGTAACTAATTGACCGTGTCGCTGGTAGTGAATAGTCGAGAAAAAATACTTCTTTTTTTTATTATAGTTTGGAGCAGTAGTATTGAATAAAGAAATAAGCTTGTTAATAGTAAGGGCAAATGGGTGTGAAGTGAGCTCTATTGTGTGTTAAGTGAGGGCCATTGTGTGTTAAGTGAGGGCCATTGTGTTATGTGACGGCCATTGTGTGTTAAGTGAGGGCCATTGTGTTATGTGACGGCCATTGTGTGTTAAGTGAGGGCCATTGTGTGTTAAGTGAGGGTCATTGTGTGTTAAGTGAGGGCCATTGTGTGTTAAGTGAGGGCCATTGTGTGTTAAGTGAGCGCCATTGTGTGTTAAGTGAGGGCCATTATGTGTTAAGTGAGGGCCATTATGTGTTAAGTGAGGGCCATTGTGTGTTAAGTGAGGGCCATTGTGTTAGTGACGGCCATTGTGTGTTAAGTGAGGGCCATTGTATGTTAATTGAGGGCCACTGTGTTGAGGGCCACTGTGTTAAGTTAGGATCTGTGTGTTAAGTGAGGGCCATTATGTGTTAATTGAGGGCCATTGTGTGTATTACAAACTGAGTTAATGATGAGGCGAGAGGCAGAGAACTATAGTGTGCGTGTGTGTGTGTGTGTGTATAAATGTGTGGGTGTTTGAGGGTGCGGGCGTGTGGCTTTATGGGTGTGGCCGCTGCCAGATTACCGTGTACAGCGAAAGAAACTACTGTATATCTTCTCAAGTTTGGGTGAAAAGTTGAGCCATCCGACACATCAATCTGTGGACCTCGTAAAACGTTGGCAGAGCGATGTTGGAAAGTGGGTAGCCAGTTACACCATTGATTTCCATAATTACTTTCTCCAATTATCGTTCCTTATTGGGTATATATATATATGTCCGAACAGGAAGTCCACTATTTCGAACCATCATTCCTTGAACAACTCGAGGCGTGTATCTAGTCAGGCGTACAAACTGACCAGATGTAGTCAGGGTTGTATTTTCAGTATAATCCTCCAGGTTTTCAATATTCATCGGCCAAAGCTGTTAACATACTTGTGTTTTAAATTATACATGGGGAAAAAGTTATCATAAACATTGTGTCGTATAAGGTAGCAGTCTAGGTAATGGGCCCCATATTGACCATAATAAACGGGGTCCTACAAGCATTGGAGCCCCTTATGGATAGAGGTCCACAGTGATTCATCCTCAATCCTAATGGTTAGGTGAGGCTAGACTGGGGACTGGTAGGATTTGTGTCTGTGGATTGGATCTGTTACGACCTGCTGCCACTATTTTAATAAAGTCTTTTATATTATCACAAACGCTGAATATTGTGGGTAAGCGACGACCTTCATGGTGCTATTCTAAATATTATATGATAATAAAACACACTGGTGGTGTGTGTGTGTGTGTGTGTGTGTGTGTGCAGAGAGCCACGCGTATAGTAAATACCCTCAGGCAGGCCCCAAGCGCCACTGTGAAAACTATTCCATTAAAATCTGCCCGACAGACGTTCTCTTTGTCACTACTTCACCACAATAAGTCCACATGCAAAATAAATCCATTGAACTCAAAATATAGTTCAGGGAATATAATGTTTGTATATAGCAGTGGGACGTGAAGGTCATTTAAGTATAAAATATAAACTAATGCATCTCACTTATAGTTAGTCGTGTATTCTGGCGCCCCATAAGTGTTAATCTATAAATATCAGTGTTGATTAAATACATAATAGCATTGATACTTAGTGTAATGAATAAAATCCTTCATCTTTTAGTTAGCTGCTGTGCCTCCATGGATGTTATTACCCCAATCAATCAATCAGGTAGAAATATTCCTTAAAATATTAAAAAAAACAACAGATCCCCTGAAGATTAACCCACCAGCTTATTTTACCTGAATATTAGCCACCCTAACCTAACCTAACCTGGGGACAGTGTAGGCATGACAGTGTAGGCGTGACAGTGTAGTCGTGACAATGTTGGTGTGACAGTGTAGGTGTGACAATGTTGGTGTGACAGTGTAGGCGTGACAGTGTAGTCGTGCCAATGTTGGTGTGACAGTGTAGGTGTGACAATGTTGGTGTGACAGTGTAGGGGTGACAGCAGCGTAGGCGTGACAAGTGATAACGAGGTATTGTGTCGTGTCATGTAGGTCCACTTTAATTACAGCAGTAGTGGTGGCGCTGAGGTAATTATACGTTATTATAAAAACTTCTCGTGTTGTTAGTTGAAGGGGAGTTCACTAAATGATGTTAATTACCCCCGAGGCAAACATCAACCAACACCATTAACGATAATTATATGTACTAGTAATCATTTCACCCAAGTATAATAAAGACAAAACACAATATCTCATAGAGTTTTATCTTGACAGGTGTGGTGACTCGGGCGTTGCAGATAACAGCACACCGACGTACATGTAGAAGAAAGAACACTCAAGGTTTGTGTCTGAGTGTTTGTATGTCTCTATTTGCTATAATAAGTGGCGATATCTACCCCACCCTCGTATAGTACTGCCCTGGCTGGAAGATTCGCATGACTCCACCTTCTCTGGGTTTCTGTGATAGCCAAAGGGGACCTGAAGCAAACTTGACTTCGAGTTAAATGCGATAATTTTCTCAACCAAATTACTCTCTTCCCTCTCTCTTGTTGCATAATGGCAGGATATTTTGTTCTTTAACTTTACATAACTACACTAAGGTTAATGGGACGTAGGTTAGTAGTATAGTAAGTGGGTAAAGGCGATGCATTTCCTATTATGGGACAAAGGGAGGCTGTAGTTCTTGCCATCTCCCTGCTGCCTCTTGGCCAGGTGGAGTAAGATGCTAGTTACTCCCTTGTGTGTGTGTGTGTGTGTGTGTGTGTGTGTGTGTGTGTGTGTGTGTGTGTCATTATTTGGGTGAAAAAGGGACCCTTGTATGATACTGTGAGATTGTTAGTAATTATTATCATCATTCTTCTTCCTTCATCTTCTTTCTTTTCCTTCCTTCCTTCTCCTCCTTCCTCCTTTTCCTCCTCCTTTCTCTTCCATCTCATTCCTCCCCCCCTTCTTCCTCCTCTTCCTCCTCCTCTTCCTTCCTTTTCCCCCTCTTCCTCCTCTTCCTCCTTCCTCTTCCCCCTCTTCCTCCTCTTCCTCCTTCCTTTTCCCCCTCTTCCCCCTCTTCCTCCTCTTCCTCCTCCCTCTTCCCCCTCTTCCTCCTCCTCCTTCCTCTTCCCCCTCTTCCTCCTCTTCCTCTTCCCCCTCTTCCTCCTCTTCCTCCTTCCTCTTCCCCCTCTTCCTCCTCTTCCTTCTCCCTCTTCCCCCTCTTCCTCCTCCTTCACCCATCATCTCCAGGGAATAGCATGGGCTCTCGCTCTAAAAGGCTCAGTGAAGATTCTAACGCAGACGAAGATTTCCAACCATTTTACCCCGCAGGTGACCACGGTTGAGTGTGGTACGATATATATACATGAGAGGGAGAAAGAGAGGGGATGAGAGGGAGGAGAGAGAGAGAGAGAGAGAGAGAGAGAATATTACCTCCAATCACACACACAAAGAACACTGAAATATAAGACACCATCACCCATCCATTACAAAATATCAAAGCTCACTGGGGGGGAGGTCACTGCTCACGTACTTAATCCGCAACGGTCTTACGATAAGTGTTTCTTAGCGTGTGTGGGTAAGGGTCTTGAGTCAGGTGATGCGACGAGATACTGCAGGTATTGTAACAGTGGCTGGTGAAGTTGTTATTAGGACTCGTTACTAAAGATCGTCTGCCATTAAACTACCTCATCGTGTAGTTTAAAGGGATGAACTAATGGTGTTGTCTGTCTATAAGTTACCAACTGAAAATTAGGTTTCAACAATTCTATAATACGTCTGTATAATTTTAAACGATATATGAGAAATAAATAATAATAAAATGAATATAAAGTAATATGACAGGTAGTAGGCAGCTATCAAACAGGGAGGTACTACCGCCTGGGAAGATATTGGAAGCATAATGTGTTGTCTAATGGTAGACCCTGCTGCCATATGTGACCAAGTCCCAGGTTGATGATCTGACTTTCTGCCTCATTTACACACTATTGTAGGGTCTCAACTGTTTCTCTTACTATTGACAACACAACATACATATATTGTTTCTCACTATAGATTTTTTTTTTATTTTTATTTTTTAATTTATGGTCTATTATTATTATTATTATTATTATTATTATTATTATTTGGTAATTTTTTGTATTGATTTTTATGAATTATTATTGTTATTATTACATTATAGCCCCCAGTCCCTGATGTGGGTCATTGACCTGTGCTCAGGTGGGCTAATCCCGGCAAAAAAAAAAAATAATAATAATAATAATAATACCCTCAGGTAAACATGTCCAAGATTACTGTGTACACGTCGCTGGGCATGGAGCTCAACCTACCAAGATTTTCTCCACAATTTGTAACATGAGATCTATGAAAACATTTGTGATAGTTTCTGGCAGGGAATGATGGGAATTAGGGGATGACTTATGAGATAATGGTGAGCAGAGAGGCCAAGCTGATGAGGCCAAGCTGATGAGGCCAAGCTGATGAGACCATGTTTTGAGGCTCGTTGCTTTGATCGGCAGGCGTAATGGTTATCTTGGCCAGATGTATTAATTATCCTTGCCAGGTGTAATGGTTAGTTATCATGGCCAGGTGTAATGGTTAGGTGTCATGGCCAGGTGTAATGGTTAGTTATCATGGCCAGGTATATTAATTATAATGGCCAGGTGTAATGGTTAGTTGTCATGGCCAGGTGTAATGGTTAGTTGTCATGGCCAGGTATATTAATTATCATGGCCAGGTGTAATGGTTAGGTATCATGGCCAGGTATATTAATTATCATGGCCAGGTGTAATGGTTAGGTATCATGGCCAGGTATATTAATTATCATGGCCAGGTGTAATTGTTATCATGGCCAGGTGTAAAGCTTATCATAGCCAAGTGTAATCGTTATCTTGGCCAGGTGTAATGGTTATCATGGCCAGGTGTAATGGTTATCATGGCCATGTGTAATGGTTATCATGGCCAGGTGTAATGGTTATCATGGCCATGTGTAATGGTTATCATGGCCAGGTGTAATTGTTATCATGGCCAGGTGTAATGGTTATCATGGCCATGTGTAATGGTTATCATGGCCATGTGTAATGGTTATCATGGCCATGTGTAATGGTTATCATGGCCAGGTGTAATGGTTATCATGGCCAGGTGTAATGGTTATCATGGCCAGGTGTAAAAGCTACCTGGACAACTCTCACGACCCAAATGGTCAAGAAACACTTTTTCTGACCTCACCTCTGACCTTTGACATCTTTAAGAAATTATTCATTTTTCAGGAATGTTCATGTGAATGTTGATATAGACATTAAGGATGTTTTAGTAATATTTTATCATGCGAAATTCAAGTGATAAACACACACACACACACACACACACACACACACACACACTCTAAACAACATCCTTGGTAATTATGATATGTTACACTAAGAAATAGACATATGCTATAGATTAACTTAGTAATTTCCTCCATAAGAAAAGCTGTGTCTCACCAGTAGTGCTCCTCGGATCACCAAGAAGGGTATTCTAAAGCCTCACATTTTCACCGTAATATTCAAAAGCTTTTCCATCAGGAAATTGAAAGAAGTAATCCCGTGCTTGATACAGCCGAGTCTGGCGGTACAAATCCTGTATTTTATCGCGCGGCCCAAATTCCCCTGTGCAACTTTTTCCTGCAATTTAGCAGCTAAACCCTGCGTGCCTGAGAGCCGTTCACGCCACCCTGGGGGAGGAGCTTGGGTCTCTCTTGTCCAGATTGTTATCTTACCCGCTGATAACTCTGTTGCAGGTACACCTCTATTAGTGTACCATTGCGGGGAGAAGTGTACCGCATGTACCCCAGCTGGTACTGCAACACCCGGCTGAGACAAATGTATACACCCAGCTGGTGTATACACTGTCTAGAGGGTTTACTGTACCTACACACACACACACAGCTGTAAAATATTCAACATTTCTTAATACCTTGGCTCACTTTTGTCAGCCATAAACGATGTCTGACGTAAAATGTCAGGAGGTAAAATTTTACACTAACGCCGAGTGTGATTTTTCCTAAGATGAAAAGCCAGGTGGCGGCGATCGACCTGCGGAAACAATGTGTGTGAGGGCGGCCCCTTGACCCTTCTTTGAGGAATTTCTTCGTGCCTCCCTCCCTCCCCCTCTTTGTCCTCCTTGTGTAAGAGATTGTTATTGCTGTAGACACTCTCGGTGAACACAGGGAACATGTGGCTCACGGGGGGAGTTGGTTACTGTGGGTCCACTGACTCCATACTCTCATAAGTGACTACTGGTTCACCTACTGTGGACTATCCATAGTTGGTAAATAAAGACTGGATATGAATATTTTCTTTTTGCATTCTACATAGTTTTGGACTAACTTTTCACTGCCAATTTCTTCTGGTTAACAGTATGGTGACTTATGTTTAACACTTTCAATGATTACTTGATAAGTTTGGTAAGATTTTAGCCTCAAGTTTCAAAACCATAGACAAGGCAAATTGTAATTAAGTTAATGGTAGTTGATAAGATTGTTTCCGTCAGGCTCAAGTGTTGAGGAAATTTCCATAACGTTATCTGTCCCAATACATCACAGTAACATAATTTATGAGGTTTGTGCTGCGGATTTCTGTGATGAAATTTCTAAGTTTAAATACTCATCGTTGTCTGAGTACCTAGACAATACATCTTCAGCATCCCGTAAGAAATCTTTAGAGGCTACCACGAACGCTTCTCCCACAATGGAAATCTTCGACTGCACATCACTACTGTGTTGTAACCCTGGGCTAGCCTGACCCACCTTAGCTTGAAGTAAGGATGAGAAACCGTTGCCTCATTAACTTCTGCATCAAGCGAGTAAAGTGTACAGTTGTTTAGCGTTTTTGTTCGAATCTGTTCTAACTGGTTGTTGACTGTGAGGAAGGTTGGAATCAATTCTCCATGAAAAGTTTGTTTTTCTCCCTGAAGACGATCTGTTTTACAAGTAATAGGAGACCTGGTTTCTTTATAATCTACAATTTTTAATTTCGTGATTCTTGAATATGTGGCAGCTGTAGAGGTCATCAAATCGTTATGTTTAACTTTGTGCTCGAGAAGAACCGAAAGATTATTATATGAAGAATTACAGCAGGCTGGGCTTGAGATCTTGAAACTACAACCAAAGATTTGTTGAATCACCTCTGCAGACTCGGGACGGCCACCATTGTTCCACAAGGCAGAACATTTTCCCATCGTAATGTGGGTTAGAGATGCAAATTTTCCATTCTTTAGAGCAGAATTTACATCCGTTGTTGGCACCGAGCTTAGAGCATGAGAGAGACAGCTAAGATTTTCCAAAGATTTGTTTAACATATCAGCATTATGTATAATGCGATTGCTTAATGCATTTACAAATGTATCTTAAATAAAAATATTTTAAATACTAAAAATATTTGAAAATGTAGTAAATACGTATTTGAGTATTGTTAAATACATTACTGCTCATCTCGGGTGTATGTGTGGATATGTGGGTGGATGTGTGGATATGTTTGTCCACCACAGGTATGATGACCACCACTAGTATAACGTGTCCCCATCCATCTCATTCCCAGATATTCGTAAGTTAATTTTTTCCCGAAACATTGGATTAAAAGACCAAAATATCGTCCGAATTACGTTCAGACTCTACCGTAGTGGATGCCTCGCCTCTCTCCTCATTTAGAAGGACAAAATTTTTACTATGAATATTTTAAAACAATAGAAGATTTAGGGAAGGACTCTGTATTTCCCGGGAGGAGTGGGCTGGGGAGGGTGGATGGGTAGAGAGGGTTAATGAGTGGGGTGGGGAGGGTGGATGGGTAGAGAGGGTTAATGAGTGGGGTGGGGAGGGTGGATGTATGGGGTGAGGTGGGGAGGGTGGATGTATGGGGTGAGGTGGGGAGGATGGATGTATGGGATGAGGTGGGGAGGATGGATGTATAGGGTGAGGTGGGGAGGGTGGATGTATGGGGTGAAGTGGGGAGGGTGGATGTATGGGGTGAGGTGGGGAGGGTGGATGTATGGGGTGAGGTGGGGAGGGTGGATGTATGGGGTGAGGTGGGGAGGGTGGATGTATGGGGTGAGGTGGGGAGGGTGGATGTATGGGGTGAGGTGGGGAGGGTGGATGTATGGGGTGAGGTGGGGAGGGTGGATGTATGGGGTGAGGTGGGGAGGATGGATGTATGGGGTGAAGTGGGGAGGGTGGATGTATGGGGTGAGGTGGGGAGGGTGGATGTAGAGGGTGAGGTGGGGAAGGTGGATGTAGGGGGTGAGGTGGGGAGGGTGGATGTATGGGGTGAGGTGGGGAGGGTGGATGTATGGGGTGAGGTGGGGAGGGTGGATGTATGGGGTGAGGTGGGGAGGGTGGATGTATGGGGTGAGGTGGGGAGGATGGATGTATGGGGTGAAGTGGGGAGGGTGGATGTATGGGGTGAGGTGGGGAGGGTGGATGTAGAGGGTGAGGTGGGGAAGGTGGATGTATGGGGTTGGGTGGGGAGGGTGGATGTATGGGGTGAGGTGGGGAGGGTGGATGTATGGGGTGGGGTTGGGAGGGTGGATGTATGGGGTGGGGTGGGGAGGGTGGATGTATGGGGTCAGGTGGGGAAGGTGGATGTATGGGGTGAAGTGGGGAGGGCGGACGCGGAGGAGGCGGAAAGTTAAAGAGTTAAATATGGTAGGGAAAGGAACACAGCAACTCTACCCAACCCTCGGCCGTGTGGAGCATGGATCCCAAGGTACAACTTATGTATTTCTCCTCCCAGACGAAAAATCACATAATTATCCCAAATCTTTATTCTGTGCCCTAGGTTGCCGGGGGCTGATGGCTGCTACCTTCAGTTTATTATTCAGATGCTCACAATAGTTCGGTTGACTATTTCAGTTGTCAGGTTACAGTACTGTATCCTTCACTAATGTTTCTTTGTCACAAATACAGTATTCCAATTCAGGTCCATTAGTTGTCCCTGATCACGTGGAGATTACCCCCCCCCCCCCACACACACACCACCATTGCTAGCTTACTTCACCTGACAATGAAACACCCTTAACTATAGCTAGGAGGGGGGAGGGGGGGGGTCTAGTTTAGGGTTAACGTTAGGGTGGTTAATCATCAGGTGAAATAAACTAGGGTGTCTAATCACCTTGTTATCCATTTATAATTTGTTATTCTTTATTTGGTTATGAAATAAACACGCTTATGATTCTACTACGTTCCCTGTTATTTCCATTATTCATGCGGTGTGCCTGGTTACACACAGTTACTCCCACGTGAGAAAGAGTCAACACAGAGGCTCCACCACGACCCTAGATAGTAGAGTGTGTGTGTGTGTGTGTGTGGTGAACTGTAAACCCGGTAGAGGGCACCAGCAGGTATCCTCATCACCTGCATCCGCACTCCTCCTCACATCAACAAAAATCCAATTAACATTTTATTTACTACAGAAATATTACAGTTACAGGTTTTGTATTAGAAAAATTACATAATGGAATATCACATCATCTTGAAACCAAAGGAAGAGCCTTAATACATAAAAGATATATATTCTTACACACTTCAAAGACTAAACACTGTCAATACTGAAGTGGCGTATTAAGTCTTCATGTCATTGTTATTCAGTTCTCTGGAGTGACAAGATGCGCTCGAGGGTTCTGTAGTGAGAATCTCAGGCTAGAAACCTCTTGGGTCCTCTTATATAGAAGCTGTACACCTGCTATGCCTCCCTTCATGTGTAGTGAAGTTCAGCTCCGTATCGTCAACAAGAGACGTAAAAATAGTTGTTTTTAGTGATTTTAGCTCAATACGAACACACTATTGATTTTGTGAATTACTATATGTGTGTGTGTGTGTGTGTGTGTAGAGTTGGACGCGTGCAGGTTGAGAAAGTGAGGGGGAAACGTATCAGTACTGGGTAGAGGGGGGGGGGGGGGTGAGGGAAGATGAGGGGAGTGAGGCAAGGGAAGCTGACAAAGGGATCAAAGGCTGACATCGGGTGGCTGACATTACTAGGACACAAGAGTCAGGAGGGTGGATGGTCAGAGCTAGTGGGACAGTTATATTTTTAGAGAGAAGAGGACTGGTTTTGGGTACAGATCCTCAGCCTACACTACAGGCTGCCATCATCTACAGTACACTACAGGCTGCCTCACCTACACTACAGGCTGCCATCATCTACAGTACACTACAGGCTGCCTCACCTACACTACAGGCTGCCATCATCTACAGTACACTACAGGCTGCCTCACCTACACTACAGGCTGCCATCATCTACAGTACACTACAGGCTGCCATCACCTACACTACAGGCTACCATCATCTACAGTACACTACAGGCTGCCATCACCTACACTACAGGCTACCATCATCTGTTCCTGCACAATTGTTCCATACTGTTTCTCGTAGTCCAGGAATAAATCAACATAATTTGTGAAGTTAACCTCAGTCTTTATGAAGTTAACCTCATTCTTTGTGAAGTTAACCTCATTCTTTGTGAAGTTAACCTCAGTCATCACAAGGGGTGGTGGGTCCCATAGACAAGACCGTCCATTCAGAACTGCCAATGAGTATGGAGGCTGCTGACTGCTGCCGGGTCCTACGTCAACCGCGGTATCCCCTGACGTCCTTAGTGTACAGTGGGCTGCTGCATCCACCTCTGCCTGATGAGCTGGGGGTGTTCTCCTTGTATTAGAGTGAGGAACAAGGTAGTCTATGTTCTTATTATCAGCATCGTTCTACTGTTCTCCATGTACTCGAGTGAAGAACAACACTAACCCAGAGCTGTACCTTCACTGATACACTCTTTCCCTCCTCAAATAATTCCTTCGTGATATGACATCGTTCCTCCCACCTACACCTTTGATATAATTTTTCAGCTCTCTGCAATTTCTATCACCGGTCTCGTTAGCTACTCCTTTTTTTTTTACAATGTCGCATTTTTTTTTCGTTTTTATTTTCGTTTTTCCTTTTCGTAGTCATATTTTTTTATTTATTTTTTATTAAGGTTTCGATATTTCCAAGGTTCGCCTCTACAAACCTGAGAACGTTGTAGTGTTAGTTATTCTGTATTTGTTTGTTAGTCTGTGTCTAAGTCACTCGTCTGTACATCAGTCACTCATCTGTACTTTGTATACTTTTCCTTGACAGATTAATTTTTGTATTACTATTTAAAGAAACACCAGAAAAAAAAAATAATGTTTAACAAATTTCAAGAATGTTAATTGTTTGAATATTTTTTGTGGAATTTTGATATTTATTTTATTTTAAGGGATTTTTTTTGTGAATTTTTGCTCTTTTTTTTTCCTCTTTAACAGAATGGCCTCAATTCCCAACACAGGTAGATGGAATGTGTTAATTGCTACCCTAAACTGATTACCAGGTGACTCGTTAAGTGAGCCTCGTTATCAGGTAAACTCGTTAACTGAGCCTCGTTATCAGATAAACTCGTTAAGTGAGCCTCGTTATCGGGTTAGACTCATTAACTGAGCCTCGTTATCAGATAAACTCGTTAAGTGAGCCTCATTATCGGGTTAGACTCGTTAACTGAGCCTCGTTATCAGATAAACTCGTTAACTGAGCCTCGTTATCAGGTTAGACTCGTTAACTGAGCCTCGTTATCAGATAACCTCGTTAACTGAGCCTCGTTATCGGGTTAGACTCTTTAACTGAGCCTCGTTATCAGATAAACTCGTTAAGTGAGCCTCGTTATCAGGTTAGACTCGTTAACTGAGCCTCGTTATCAGGTTAGACTCGTTAACTGAGCCTCGTTATCAGATAACCTCGTTAACTGAGCCTCGTTATCGGGTTAGACTCTTTAACTGAGCCTCGTTATCAGATAAACTCGTTAAGTGAGCCTCGTTATCAGGTTAGACTCGTTAACTGAGCCTCGTTATCAGGTTAGACTCGTTAACTGAGCCTCGTGATCAGATGTAATACACAGGTAGGCCTTAGGTGTCAATCTTCATGAATAAGTAATGTCCCGGGAGGCCGATAAAACATACTTGGGACCTTCACACACTAATGACTACACCATACTCTTAGTCGCCTCAGGTCTGGCAGCTGTGTTTATTGAATCCTAGTTGTGATTCTGTGTCTCAGTGACGTCTAACAACCTCAAGCTTAGGCACCCCAACTTATATCATTTGAGGATTAACTACACTAATGCTACCCTAGGGAATAGGGTAGGGTAGGGTACTTGGGTAGGGTAGGGTAGGGTACTTGGGTAAGGTAGGGTACTAGGGTAGGGTAGGGTACTAGGGTAGGGTAGGGTACTTGGGTAGGGCAGGGTACTAGGGTAGGGCAGGGTACTAGGGTAGGGCAGGGTACTAGGGTAGGGTAGGGTAGGGTACTAGGGTAGGGCAGGGTACTAGGGTAGGGCAGGGTACTAGGGTAGGGTAGTGTCTAATGCTTCGGATTCACAAGTTTCAATCTTGGGATTCGTGGAACAGCAGAAAAGACATGAATTTTGTTAACGACTATCCATGTTCCTCTCTCTCTCTCTCTCTCTCTCTCTCTCTCTCTCTCTCTCTCTCTCTCTCTCTCTCTCTCTCTCTCTCTCTCTTTCTCCTCCTCCTCCTCCTCCTCGAAGAATAATATCATTATTCCTTGAAGTATCTCTTGTACACGCCCCTATACATGACTACATCATCAACTGTGTCTTACCGGTGGCGGGAAAACACTCGGCTGGACTATCATCTTGCTAAGTGGATGAAGGAACTCACTACCGGCTGAGTGCTAAGGATCAAGGATTTCAGCGCCTGTACGGGTATCCTGCATAATAACGGGATGAAACTTGTAGGAATGTGTGTTTGTGTGTATGTGTGTGGAGAGGTACGTTCATAGACAAACACATTTATACACAGTCGCAAAAACAAAAAAACAAATACGTTAATATTTAAGATGAAGCGAAGTTTGTATTTGATCACTCCTTATTTATCTCCCTCAGCCGTCCATCTTAATTTAACCTAACCTGGCGTGAATGTCATTGTAATTAAAGGGAATTACCATAATGTCGTGTCTCATCCCGGGCCACCAAGACAATAAGGCCGGGAACGGGTCTTTGGTGTTCCCTGTGTGGGGCTTATCTCACTTAGTTACTTAACAGGTGATGATGACGTGAAGGGTGGTTAGGTTAGGTTTTTAATCCTTCGGTACATACAGTAAGGAATAATAATAAAAATATGACACCAAAGATCTGGCCTGGGGGAGCATACAACAGCCTAGGCCAGTTTAACCCCGGGGGACAGTATCTCTTGGCTGTGACCCGGGTGTACGAGGATTCTGACGGGGGTCTACACTCTATAACACCCTGACCTTGTGAGGAGAGACCATTACACCTCAGGGGACATTTGAGATGAAGAAATAATATATTGAAGTTTACATTATAGCTCTGAGGGTTGAATATAAACACGTAGAGTTTTTACAATATATATGTTATACACGACAGCGTATATTAGTGTATAAAAAGATAATGGAAAAATATATTGATGAATTAGTTAGATACATTACCGGTCATCATTCTAGAGTTATATAAACATTGTGTGTGAATTTCCTGATAAAAGCCGAAGCCTTTGTGTTGCGTAAAGTGTTTTAGTAATGACATTCCTCCTGCCCTTGTTTACAGTACACCCAGCCTCGAGTTTTAGGGAGGGGCCGACTTTTAAGAGTTATGTGTTCTGGTATTTGTGTTGTAGCTTTGACGACGTGATGTAGTAAGTGTGTCTGTTTCTGTCTTCTGGTCACGTTTGACATGTCTTCACAAGTTCTTCTGGAATGTGGATGTCATGTTTTTGGTGGTGAAACACGAAAATTCAGCAGTTCGGTTCAAATTTTGGGTTTATCAGAGTGTCTGTGCTGGACCCGGATTCGTTCTCCAGGCAGGGTGGAACTATGGGCGAGTTTCTTTTCGCCATTCACCTGTCTACCCAGCAGTAATTGGGGACCTGGATTTTAATCGATTTACGGATCTGTTCCGGGGTAATGGTTAGCCAGTGCAGTTGGGGAGATGTCCGGTTTTCTTGGGTTATTCCTTGGTACTATACCATACAACTTGTTAACTTATGGGTGTGAGTGTTGTGTTGGTGACAGATGATACACCTTACTCATTTCACGCTGACATGGTCTTAGGCCGCCATCCTTGAACACGACGCCAACCATTATACACTATATGCTGTGGTATATAGTCGACCAAAACTTTGACTTATTTGTTTTGTATGAACAAGTGATAAAGATCAAAGGTCATCGTAAGGTCAACTCACACTAACCTAACCTAACCAATTGTTAATATAGTTATCTTATGTGTTATACGCGAACATAAAGTGTGTCACCGATGTTGGTCCTTCAACTTTAGTATACACTTGTAAGTTTATCAGCGACACTTATAAAAGTTTCAAGTTACTTTTGTGTTTTGTAATACGTGTTTTAGTATGAACTTTTTTTTTATTATTATTTAAAGGTAAGGTAAGGTAAGGTAAGGTTAGGTTAGGTTAGGTTAGGTTAGGTTAGGTTACGATAAGCTAGTTTAAGATAATTTGGGTTAGGTTAGGTTAGGTTAGGTTAGGTTACGATAAGCTAGTTTAAGATAATTTGGGTTAGGTTAGGTTGTGTTCCCATATAATCACCTTAATCATGAATAATTAAACCAGATTACATTACCGTGATAAATATAGTGTGTTTTAACCCTTGTTTATTTCCCTCATAAACCCTCATTAGTGACACATTTATTACTAATTATCCCGCCATAAATAATTAATAATTTATAACTCATTCATTAGACTTTTGTAAATAATTGTTTAAAGTCATAATCGAGCCATATATAGTTAATGACGTGTATAGGTGATTACCGTGTCATAATCAATTGATAATTTGTATAATTTAATTGTGACATAAATAATTTAGTTTACTGAGGCTGAAAATTTATTGTGATGCTACATTATACTGTAGGATTTTGTAGCCAAATTGATATGAGTTTGTTAATAGATGTATGTACAGGAGTTTGTGTGAATATATGTTACTTAAATAAGGATAAATTTTCCATTATACGTTAGATTAGGTTTTGATACGTTAGATTAGGTTAGGGTAGGTTAGGGTAGGGTAGGTCAGGTTAGGTTAGGTTAGGTTAAGTTAGGTCAGGTTAGGTCAGGTTAGGTTAAGTTAGGTTAGGTTAGGTTAAGTGACATATCCACACAATTAACTTTCAAAACACAGGCAATAGAGTTTGAGCCTGTTTAGAGTAGTTTGAGCCTGTTTAGAGTAGTTTGAGCCTGTTTAGAGTAGTTTCAGCCTGTTTAGAGTAGTTTGACCATATTTAGAGTAGTTTGAGCCTGTTTAGAGTAGTTTGAGCCTGTTTAGAGTAGTTTGAGCCTGTTTAGGGTAGTTTGAGCCTGTTTAGAGTAGTTTGAGCCTGTTAAGAATAGTTTGAGCCTGTTTAGAGTAGTTTGAGCCTGTTTAGAGTAGTTTGAGCCTGTTTAGAGTAGTTTGAGCCTGCTTAGAGTAGTTTGGGCCTGCTTAGAGTAGTTTGAGCCTGTTTAGAGTAGTTTGAGCCTGTTTAGAGTAGTTTGAGCCTGTTTAGAGTAGTTTGAATCTGTTTAGAGTAGTTTGAGCCTGTTTAGAGTAGTTTGAGCCTGTTTAGAGTAGTTTGAGCCTGTTTAGAGTAGTTTGAATCTGTTTAGAGTAGTTTGAGCCTGTTTAGAGTAGTTTGAGCCTGTTTAGAGTAGTTTGAATCTGTTTAGAGTAGTTTGAGCCTGTTTAGAGTAGTTTGAGCCTGTTTAGAGTAGTTTGAGCCTGTTTAGAGTAGTTTGAGCCTGTTTAGAGTAGTTTGAATCTGTTTAGAGTAGTTTGAGCCTGTTTAGAGTAGTTTGAGCCTGTTTAGAGTAGTTTGAATCTGTTTAGAGTAGTTTGAGCCTGTTTAGAGTAGTTTGAATCTGTTTAGAGTAGTTTGAGCCTGTTTAGAGTAGTTTGAGCCTGTTTAGAGTAGTTTGAGCCTGTTTAGAGTAGTTTGAATCTGTTTAGAGTAGTTTGAGCCTGTTTAGAGTAGTTTGAGCCTGTTTAGAGTAGTTTGAGCCTGTTTAGGGTAGTTTGAGCCTGTTTCAACTTGCACTTGGTCAGTTTTAGTGTAACAAGCGACAATGTGTTTTTTACTTCATTTATATACAGAAACTGTTTGATTACGTCCAACAGTAATTTCAATTCGTAAATGTTGTTGTTGTTGTGAGTGTCAGTGGTGAATAGGTCATGGATAGTTGGCATTAAGTTGTTATATTTCTGACCAATGTTTATACAGGTATCCATTACATGTATTTGATAAAGATGAATAATAATAATAATAATAATAATAATAGATAAAATAAATAAATAAATAAGTAGGCAAACAGACAGACAGACAGACAGACACCACTCCTCCTCCTTGATAAATATAAATAATAATCACATAACATAAGGCAGTAATTGACCAATCATTGTTTCGACGATAAACTTCCTTGGCTGTAGCTAAGTCACACTTGAAGTAGAAGGTCTCTTTCTAGTCTCTAAAGTGACCATCACACACTGGGTAAGAAATTGAGTGTGAATTTGTACCTTTTTTTCCGATCGTCTTCTTAAGTTCGAATCACTTGAGGTTGAAGCAGCTGAAGGAAGTATCTTGATGGTCCAATGTTGGGTCATCACGGTACTTCGTTCAGGTGATTCGGACTCGCACTGTGGCTGGATGGTGGAAGGGACTTTTGTACACGATAATACTTACGACGGTACATCCCAAATCCGACTTGTTTACACTGTCCACCAACGTCAGCAGTAGCAGCATCACCAAGTACAACAGTGACGAAGGGTAAACCAAGAACCTGGTGAGTGATGTTAGAGGCTGCATGGTGGGCACTTAAGACCAGCTACACCTCAACAAGAACCCGCTCCTCCACCTTGCGGGCGGTGACTACAGTTGCGATTGTCACCAGAGTAGAATTCCCTGCATGCCCATGTGTGTGTGTGTGTACTGCGCCGGATATGGGTGCAGCAACCGAGCATGTAATGATGATGATGTTATGTTATGTTTGGGGTCGAGGTACTGATCGATGATAAAGGTGAATCAGGATCGTCTACCCTCAGAAAAAAATCGGCGAAAATTAGAACCAATTATGTTTTTATTTCTTTTTATCTGTTAATTATCCCGTTTGTCCCATTAGAGGAAATATTTAGTTTAGAACCATATCTTTATTTCTTCCATATTTGTGTTATTCTACATGTTTATATTTCCACTCAAGTGTGGTTGGTTGTAATATATACATAATTTATTATTCCATAAACACAAACCAGCAAGGGTATACCAGAATTCATGACTATATATACAGTATATATATATAGTGTGTGTGTGTGAAGGACAGTTAGAGGGTAGAAGCTAACTTACTACAACTTAAATCATTTTCAAGGTATTTACAAACGCCGAGCCACATATTCACCGTATTTGGAAAGATCGACCCACTTAATATGACATCAAAGTGGTCACCAGGAGCATCACTAGTCAGACCACGGGATGAAGGAGACAGTGTGATGTGTCAAAGTGGAACAGTGACAATAGCGGGGTGAGGAAGGGAGGGAGTGTAGCAGGTGGTGTGAGGCGAGTTGTGAGGGCCGACACACCAAGATTACTGTGTGTGTGTGTGTGTGTGTGTGCCTTATGGCCTACTGCTGCGGGAATATATTTGTTACACCAAGCTAAACGATTACTTACGTTAAATATTCTTACGTTGATTTTATATTTTTTTCCAACTGTACATCAATGATTCACACTACATTTTTTAATAGAAAAAAAATGATAATTCATAATCTACACAATATTAAAAAAAATAAACCGGACTTAACTGAGATTTTAGTCTTGTTTATACAGATAAACAACAAATAAATAAACAAAAAACAAATTTTTTAACTCTTGGGTAGGAAGGGATTCTGTGGTGAACAAAATCATCTGTTGGTCGAATATCAGAAGGGGCGTCCCGTAGTGAAGGAGTAGTGATGATAGTGTATTAAGCACCTTCGCCAAAACCAACAGGAGGACTTAATGTATAATGAACATAGTAAGGATATTTTAGTGAGATAATAAGAAGAGAAGTTGTAAGGTGCTGTAACAGTGCCCAGGTTCAAGGTAGTTAAAAATCCTGACCTATTTTGATGTCATCAGATGGACCGCAACAAATACTGCCTGGCCAGATACTGTAAGGCTAAAGGTGAGCTACTGTCAAAATTGGTGTGGTGTGTGGTGTGGTGTGTGGTGTGGTGTAGCGGGTGTAGAGAACAGCGTCCCCTCCTTGACTATACAATACAATATAGTTAAAAGTAATAAGTTAATCGGCCGTGTTTTCCTATTTCTCAAGGCCATACCGACTCATCATTGCTTCCTTCCAAGATTTTTATTAACCAGTTCCTATTTTGGTCTTCATTCTTCCCCTTCAACCTCGATGTTATATTTATTAAGTAACTAACCAAGGTGTATTTCCTGTCGACATTCTCAAGGTTTCAAGTCGTCGGCTGCTTTGTCGTGTTCAGTATATAGGTTAAAGCATAATTTTTGTCGTAAATGTAATAGTCTTTCTTTTAACAATTTGGTAAACATTTCATTATCATTATTGTGATTCCTTTGGAAATTACATTATTATTTATTTATTTATTTATTTATTTGTTTGTTCAGTCAAGTCTTCTATAATCTATATATGTAATCTTCTGCATCAACACCCTCTTTAAGCTCCCCTTGTGAGTAGGCTCATACACTACACTATGTTAAAAGCCAGACCCACAGGCAGGGGGATATAGCACACTGTGGCTTAACCTTTTATCACTACATGAAGAGGTTAGGCGGCTGACACACGACCGCCTCCACCTCTAGAGTTTTCCATCACCCAAACACCGCTGTACTGTATCGTGTTTGTGGTAGATAAATCTTGACTACGATGATGAAAACTGGATTAAAAACTGTGATGAGCAACGAAGCCATGTGTTAGATATTTTCTGTCGAGTTCTGAAGCCATTTATCCATTCTCACATGTAAGTAATGAAGCCTCACTTATATTGTTAAGTTATGAAGCTTAACTTATATTTTTGTTAAGTAATGAAGCCGTATCTCGTTAAAGTAATTGTTCTTAAGTGTTTCCCCTTGAGATAAATTTACGACATAGGATTATAAAAATAGCTTTTATCATAATCAGACTTATGGGATAATACTGTGTAATTACCTGGTGGTTGGTGGCTAGGTGAGGGAGCCAGGTGAGGGAGCCAGGTGAGGGGGGGTAGGTGAGGGAGCCAGGTGTGGGGGGCAGGTGAGGGAGGTGTTGTTTGACGAGAGAGAGAGAGAGAGACCTACCTGGCAGCCCATACAAAGCACATAAACTCCTGTCTGCTAACATAACGTATAATTGGGTTTAATATCAAGTGGCCGTGGCGAACACATAATTTAATATAGTTCTACTTGTCTCTATATTACAATTTATGAGTATTTCAACTTATATATCATTAATTAGTTTAAACTTTCTATACCAATAATATATCCCCAAAGAAACTATTCATATGTTACAATATCACATATCACTCCATAAAGCACTGTATATCCGCGAGTCTTCCCCAGCTCCAGACTCCACCCATTAACTAACACACGAAACAAAACCATCCGGGAGTATCGTCATGTTATTAAGGTAATCTTGATTTAGTTCATTGCAGGTGTCACCCAGCAAGGGGGGGGGGGTGCAACAAGTGTGTCTGAGAGAGGAGGCGGCTTGAGGTGATTTACTAGGTCATTAAATGCCGTCGGCTGGGAGGCGACGGCTGCCCTAATAAAGTCAGGGATCTCTAAGATAACGCGGCCCTTAGCAAAGTTTTTCCATTACAGAACAAGACACTCCAGTGCTTCTAAAGGCTTCTGAGGGTTGTATTTCTGGTCACCGTGGTAGGCGTTTCTCAGACTAGATTTTTTACAAAAGAGAGATTCTGTCGTCGTTGTTATCTTCACTTGGGAGGACAGACCAGGCAAGGATTGTCTCCCAGAACACACTTGATGTGTTGTCATGCGGGTACAGGAGGCGTGAAGACCAGGTATTGTCAAGGTAACAAAGTAATGTTCAACTTCCACAATACTTAACGTGAGATACTTTCAGAACTTTTTTTTTTTTACAATGTGTTCACAGTTCAGTAAGTCCCCAGGAAGGGCTTACAAGTGTGACGTGGCTCCCTGGTATAAGGTAGTAGTGTGGCCTATGTTATAAGGTGGTTAGTGACCCCCTGGTATAAGGTAGTAGTGTGGCCTATGTTATAAGGTGGTTAGTGACCCCCTGGTATAAGGTAGTAGTGTGGCCTATGTTATAAGGTGGTTAGTGACCCCCTGGTATAAGGTAGTTGTAATGTCTCCCTAATATAAGATGGTGTTAGTGCCCTCCATTATGGGGGGGTGTTAGTACCCCCCTCCCCTCCCGGTATAAGGGAGTATAAGGGGCCTCCTCCCCACACAGCCAGACCAGGACAGGCGGAGGAAACTTTGAGAATTACATATCTCCCGCCGGGGTAGCACCTGGTGGTGATTGGCTACAGTGCTTCCCAGGTGTTGACAAGTTTGGAGAAAATACTGTACAGAAAGTGAGTGGGCCGCCACTCACATGATAATGAGACTTACTTGTGAGTGTGTCGTGACGTAGATGTTCTAGTGAGGGACCATAACATGTGTCACTAGTGTGGTGGTGAGTGTTACTACCTCCAGGTGATGTGGTACACCTGTGTACCACCTATGGTGTACACTCGGAGAACACCGCCTCCCACACCCTGTCTTGCCGTGAGGTCAGTACTGTAGGAGTCAAAAACTTATATTTTTTTAAATGCTCTTGGTCAACATTGTGTACAAATTTCAGCTTCCTAGTGCATAAAGGGCTTGAGATATCACCCAGACAAACAAGACCACAAACAAACATAACAATTTGGTCACCCCTTTCCGAACTCATATCCTTGGGACACGCGCTTCACGTGGCCCCTGGAGACGGAAAGACAAAAACACTGGCACCACAATCCCCCAGATTTAAAAAGCGTAGCGCCGCCAAGTGTGGATTGTTATGTGTTACAGAGTCGTGCGATTTTCCACGTTTACAAGATCCTGAAGACTCACGGGTCAAGGTTTTACACGTATCGGTCACTTAGGTTCGGTCCATTTGTTTGTTAAGGATCCGACACTTGGAATTTTCTCGTTATTGCCTTCAATCTCTCTGATCAACTTGGCTTTGGTCATGGATAAATGTGTTTACGGTCGGGATTTATTGAAGGTTCAAGGTAGTGTCTGTCTGTCTGTACCTTACCACTACACCTGGTGACAAACTCGGGTAAACGGACTCAATTTGGGTGAGACGTGGTAAATATATTTTAGGTGACACACACACACACCCCACTCACCCACACCACTCACCCACACCACTCCCCACTCACCCACACTCCCCCACACCCACACAGGTCGTCTTCAGCCATAATATACTAAAGGCTTGTGTTTACAGTGAAATATTCTCTGCCTTCTGTATAAAGTGAAATTGTGGGGATGTTTTATCTCTGTGTTTTTTTCTGTGTGTGTGTGTGTTTTGTGTGTGTGTTTTTTCTGTGTTTTTCTGGTACAGACATCCAACACTTTTCACCTTAAGTAAACAGCATGAACAACATTCCCACCAAAATGATCAACAGCACTGCAATATTCCACTGTAATGATCGAGTGTTGCAACATTCTTAACATTATGATCAACACCATATCCCTCACTGCAACATTCTTAACATTATATTCAACATTCAGCCTCACACGCTAACATAACATACACAACTAATTAACTGAGCGTCATGAAACCAGTCATATTATACTCCACCATAACTGTTGTGTTTGGAATTTAGTCGTAAATTTTTTTTAATTACCGTGGATGTGCTCAAATTAGCTCAGCGGATTTAATATTCATGCCAGTGATTTTGACATAGGGTGTTTTGTGGTCGACGTAGCGTAAATAAAGTGTAGATTGTCATGTGTTGGAGGAATCCGGGATATCAGCATCGAACAGCCAGTGCCTGAGTGTGTATGTTGAGCTTTTCAGTCAGTCTGTGTGTGGCGGGGGGAGTTAAATATATTCATATATGAGAATTTGTATATATGCAACGACCCTATATCTATACCATATTGTCGTTATATATAAGACAAAATAAACATTGTTTGACTGGCCGGGTCGTATGTATAGTTGCTCACAGGTATACATATACTGTAGTGTTTCACCATCAGTGGCCTTCCCGAACATGTGGCAAAGTCGGAATCACTTTATGAATGAATCGGTAAAGTTGGAAGAGCAGTTGCCTATAATAATATTTTTCTGTAATTTATCACTATACCTGTGGGCAACTGTACTCTCTTTTGCTGTTCATCTGGAGGTACGACTCTACTATGCAGGAAGAAGACGTATTAGAGTTAGTTGGTTTCAATCTTGATGTTGTAATTATTATATTTTGACAGAGATTAGCTGATCTAGGCACAGATCACCGACCCACACTGGTTTGGGGGGCGAAAAAACTAACAATATTAAATACAGAAATGAAGAAAAAATCAAGAGTGAGAAACTATATATGTATGTTGTGCTGTCAAAGAGAAACGATTGAGACCCTGCAATTGTGTGTAAATGAGGCAGAAAGTCAGATCAGCAACTCGGGACTTGGTCATATATGGCAGCAGGGTCTACCATTAGACATTACGTTATGCTTCCAATATCTTCCCAGGCAATAGTACCTCCCTGTTTGATAGCTGCCTACCATCTACCAATATATAAACCTATGTTGTATAAGTTTGTGGAAAGAAAACTTTGAACCGTAGTTAAGCTAAGCAAATTTATCCTGCCACGATAAGACTTCTTATTGCTTGACTTTATTGGGGCTGCCAGTTTACTCTTGAAGGTGTCAGCTTACTCCTGAAGGTGCCAGCTTACTCCTGAAGGTGCCGGCTTACTCCTGAAGGTGCCAGCTTACTCCTGAAGGTGCCTCATTCAAAGCCTCCTCCTTGTTTTACTTTTTTAACTCAACATTACATCACTTGTAAGAATGTTGTGATAGGTGTAACCCAAATGAGAATATTTTAGCTCTCTGCAGTAGTGTGTTATGCTGTTGACGTTTGTACATAGTTATTTAAAAACGTATATACCCCTGATACTGTTGTTATGAGAACTGTCTTTAATGAGAAATTCCTTACCACTCTCAGGTGCCTACGATGTCACTAAGTTAATATTAAAATTATGATAAAAATGATATCTTTACGTTATCACCTCAGGATGTGTTTGATGAGATATAATGATTCACTATATCATTTGTTATATATTTCTCTAGTTGTGGCGTTAAAGGTGAAGAATCTTTTAGTTTCTGGAGGTTGGAGGACGGGAAATGAAGACTGACATTCACTCATGACAACACCATCCAAAGTTTTGTCCACTTTTTATTTATTTTTTTTATTTGTATTTCTCGTAAAGTTTCAAGCGAACGTGGGTGAAGTTCTTTTGCAGGCACACACACACACACACACACACACACACACATAGGTGATTCATTAAAATTTCCATAACAATACTAACTATTTCGAGTATTTTGATAATTGAAACGAAATTAGTATACTCCACAAATATATCATATATGTTTTAGAAAGAAATAAATCATGGAAGACAAATTTACAAACAGAACCAACTAAAAGATGCAATTTCTTCTAAACGTCTCGTATATTGAGTAAAGGGGATTGTTACATGTTAAATTAGCTCTTACTCTGGACACATACGGACCAATATTACCAGGCCACTAACACGCCCTACTAACTGACGCGGGACCAGACGGATTTTGGACAGTTTTCTCATCAAAATGTCTGTCACTTATATTGGACCTCCACACAACACGAGATTCTCCCCCTTGTTGTTATATTATCCAGTGTATATTATTATTATGATGACTGACGTGGGTTAATGCATTATCTTCTCGGTCAGTTGAACAGTGAGTGAGTCAGTGTATTAGTTGACGGCTCAGTGTGGTGAGTGTGTGTTATCAGCAGACATTAAGCATCCAACACCTTTATTATATGTATTTCACCAAAATATTTAAAGCAACAGACAACATTACTCATAATACCTAACCACCAGGTGTGTATGACAGGTGTTGAGGCTATGTTGTGGCTCTAGTAAACATATATTGTGAGTCATAAATGTTTAAAGCCTTTCCTGTAGACTGTGCAGATAGCAGTGCCCGGAAGCCTGGATACGGTCCGTAGCCTGGTCATGGCACGGCACGGCACGGCACGGCACGGCAAGGGAGTTTTCCTGCCCATGTGCCCGGATCTTTCCCAGCCGACAAGTTCATATTTCTAGAGGAAAATACAATATATAGACGGAAATTTGTCAGGTGAAGTGTAACCCCTTGACCTAAATAGCATAACCCCACCTCACCATACATGATCAACCTGGGAGATCCGCTTATCAACAGTGTACCAAGATCAGTAACCTACGTCAGTGCAGGGTAATGAATCACTATATTAAGCCGTCAACAAGTCAATCGGTGTTGTCATTAAGTCAAAGGAACGACCAAGTTGTAGACGTGAGGTAACATGACCTCACATGACAAGGGTTACTACCACTGACACTCTTTTGACGTACACCTTCCTCGTCTCCAGCTATCATCACCTTAGAGTAAAGTATTGACAGCCAACTATAATTTGTCCTGCTATCCACATTATTTCTCTTCCTCGGATAGTAACTGCTTCTTTTTATGCCTAGTATAATTTATCACAAAGTCACTCATAGACACAGGCATTATTTTATGTTATCGGTGTATTTGTTATCGAGAGTCTGATAAAACACCTGCGATGATATGTCTTTACGTGGAACATAAACACTCATTGGTCTAATTATTTGTTTTTTTTATTGCAGGTAATCGTCGACACAAACTCCGGCAGGAGTAAGGTACAGTGGAGCTAACCTGTTATCTGTACACCGAGGCTCTTTATAGCGTTATAAATACTTACCTGTGGAAAAGTTACCTGGGCGCGTGTGAGAATTATCCTTAGCTGTAAGTTTAAAGCATACCTTGGGGTGGCCAGGGTGCGGGTGGCCAGGTGCAGGTGGCCAGGGTGCAGGTGGCCAGGTGTTGGGTTTCGTTCCAAAAGCATTCTCAGGCCACTAATTCTTTACTTAACAACAGGTGTTCAAGTAAGGGTTTCCATCAGCCATGTTACCTGCCGTCAATCACAGAGTTTACAGCGGCGTTAAGTCTATACTTTGTAATGTTTACCACGGGCCCTGTGATTGTGTGTCTCTGTTGTGATTGTGTCTCTATTGTGATTGTGTCTCTTGTTATTGTCTCTCTGTTAAGGGTATTGTCTGACCTTTCCCACGATAAACACGAGACACAGCGCAGCTCGTAAGCCAGGACTTATTACAGTGGATAATCGTGTCTTGAAATCGTTCCTCTCAGTGTGTGGTAGTGATGGCATGTCAAGTTAACCTAAAATTCTAACCCATGACCTAAAATGTTGAGTTTTTTCCTACATTATCTTACATATCATAAAATTAAAATTATTTCCACAGAGAATCCCATATATTTTTTTTTTTTTTTTGGGTAAACCTTGGTGAAATAAATAATTAAAATTCCGTCATGCAGATAATTGTGTATGTGTCATTCCCAACAGCTCTGCACATATTTCATGGTTACGTTAAGTTAGGTTAGGTTGGGTTGGGTTGGGTTGGGTTGGGTTGGGTTGGGTTGGGTTAAGTTATGTAAGGTTGCGTTGGGTTGGATTATATAACCTAAAATAATTATATCACGTGCTAGACCCAGCCACCCATCAATCAGTGCTGCTCTTACGTAATCCAGCCAGCCAATCAAAATCTCTCTTATTCAGCGATTAATCCAGCCAGCCAATCAGAATCACTCCTATTCAGCGATTAACACAGCTAACCAACCACATTCCAGCCAGCGTTACTTTCATGAGTAGAACTAGCTATTTTTCCAGGCTCATGTGTAGCTGGTGATAGTGTGGTGACAATGGTGACAGTGATGGCCTGGTGATGAGTCCGGCCAGGCACCCGAGATGATGGTGATAGTGCTAATCAGTGTCAGCTCTCCACCACTGTCAGCTCTCCACCACTGTCAGCTCTCCACCACTATCAGCTGTTTACTTCACCACACACTCCCTGGGTATTACAGGACCTTAACCGCCATAACATCAGAAGACTTGCTTGTTAAGACTGAGCTCCGCTGTGTGTTGTACCTATACCGTGTGTCTGGTGGTGCTGCCCTATAGATCATCACTTTACAATCAAGATCACACACACACACACACATATCATCTCGTAATAACTATTATCATGTTAATTCGAGCAAATATCAATAGTTTGTGTACATCCCGGTGAAATAAACATGATTTTTAGGTGAGAGAGAAGGGGCTAAAATATGGTTGATTCCTCTTAACACCTGGGCCAAGGAAGATGTTAATTATTTCCAGGTGTGTGATGAACTTTAAGGAGTAGATGGAATGATGTTTGAGTGAAGGGCGTTTTTTAATGAAGAAGTACGAGGGGTGGGAGGTGAAGGTATATAGTACAGTGTGGGAATATGTAAACGGGATGAGGCGTGTTGTGAGTGGGGTAAGAGAGGGGGGAAGTGAGAGGGGTGTGTGGGGGTGGATGGGTTTCTTTGGTACTCTGATTATGGAAGTAAAGAAATGAATTATCTAAAATTCAAGGTATTGGAGCACTGGTTGTTGACGAGGTGGATAGTTTTACGCTGTTTTTTTTTCTAGAACAGTGATGAAATTTAGGAGTTTTATGAGAGAAATATTTATTGTAAGGATAGACACGGCTGCTGTAAAGAGTATAATATAAGTTTAAGTTTCCAGAGGTCAAGTATAGACCAACCCGGAAGAGCAAGTCGAGTGTTTGGATGCATTATGTATTGGTTCCATTACAGGTGCTCAAGTTCAGGCCAAAAAAAAATAGAAAACCTTTAAGTGAATATAGTGTTACATAACCTTACCTTCTTCGTGGTCAGATGAGTTACATAAGACCAAGGAAATAGATACTATTGGTTAATGGTAATGGAAGATGTTATATGAAGGTAGAGGCTGACGATAAAATTGTTAGAGAGAGTTTATAAGAGTCTCTGTGTTTAGGTTGTAGTTTTGTGGTTAAGTCTGGTTATTAACTTAAGATCTTTGTTTATGGCTGTAGTAGTTATTTAAGCGACCAACTGAGTTACGAACCTTGAAGTGGTTAAAGCTGAGGAGTTGATTTTTTTAATGGTTTGTGAACGAGTTTCTTCAGGGTGTACCGGTCGTCTTCACTTACACCTGACACAGTGGGTGGCTCGTTTAGTGAGATGTGGCACTTGTGTGTGTGTGTGTGTGTGTGTGTAGCAGCTCCAGGTGATCTACAACATCATCAACTTTTCTCCTCTATAAGCAAGACATCAAAGAGGATATTGGTGGACGTGAAGTGCATCAACATCACACAGAACACAGTCTTGACACAGTCTTAACGCAGTTCTCTACAGTCTTAGCACAGTTGTCTGCAGGTCTGAACACACTTTTAACACAGGTATCTACAGTCTTAACACAGTCTTAACAGGAGTTTTCTACAGTCTTAGCACAGTCTTAACGCAGTTCTCTACAGTCTTAACACAGTTGTCTGCAGTCTGAACACACTTTTAACACAGGTATCTACAGTCTTAACACAGTCTTAACAGGAGTTTTCTACAGTCTTAACACAGTCTTAACAGGAGTTTTCTACAGTCTTAACACAGTCTTAACACAGTCTTAACACTGCTCTACACAGTCTGGAACGATCAGTTATGTTCCGGCCTGGGCGACCTCCTCCCCCCATTGTCACGGTGTCACCAACTTCCTCCGGGGAAATTTCTTCTGATTTATGTGTTGTTGACAGAGGCCAGAGTTCAGTTTCTTGTTTCTATATACTGGTGGTGGATGTGACTGTGTTTACATGAATGTTTACTGTGTGTCACTGTGTTTACATGAATGTTTACTGTGTGTCTGTGTTTACATGAATGTTTACTCTGTGTCACTGTGTTTACGTGAATGTTTACTGTGTGTCACTGTGTTTACGTGAATGTTTACTGTATGTTTATTCAGTATTGATTTGTCTCTATAGGCAATTTCGGTGGCGAAATGATATGAAATTTAACTCTTTGTTTTGACTTAACACACACACACACACACACACACACACACGTATTATAATGGCCAGTTAATTAGGGATAATCTTCCATTAAGCTTTAAATCGCAACTGACGTTTTTTTCAAATTGGGAAACAATATTATTTACTGTTATAAGTTAATGGAGGCGAGTTAAAAATTATCATTTTTGTTCTGTTTAATATAAGAAGTTATTTACTGTCATATTATACCCAAACTAGACTTGTTAGGTTAGGTGAGGTTAGGTTAGGTTAGGTGAGGTTAGGTGAGGTGAGGTTAGGTTAGGTTAGGTGAGGTGAGGTTAGGTTAGGTTAGGCATTAATAAGTCATTATAGTTAGTGTTTTAATTATCTACAGCATCGTCTACATATACAGGGTGATTCAGGAAAGAGTTCATTAAATTTGAAGATAAAATCCTTGGATAATTCTAAACCATAATGTCTCTATGGTAAAATGTCAGATGCTGCATAGTTTCCATGTCACAATACATTCAAGATGTTGTATTAATGAGTGAATTTTACGTGAACCCCTCCCCCCTTGTGACCGTCTTTGTCTCATTAGGTCGTACACGGTCACTGTCTCATTGCACCCGTGTCAGCCACAACACATCAAATCAAAGACATCTGTGAATAAATGATTACAAAAACCTACGAGGGTTTTACGTCAAATTAACTCTCATTACTACAACATCTTGAATGTATTGTGACATGGAAACTATGCAGCATCTGATATTTTACCATAGAGACATTGTGGTTTAGAATTATCCAAGGATTTTATCTTCCAATTTAATGTACTCTTTCCTGAATCACCCTGTATACATACTAGTCAAAAATTTCGAATAAAAAATATTTATAAATCATTTTTATCTCACTTTTAAATCTTTACCTTGATTACCTACACGGGGGCGGGGGTAGGTTGAGGCGGCCTCGTGCTTCAGGTAAGAGGATGAAGATTATTACTGGTAAATATTCAAAGACCTTACTGGAGTATTAAGTCTTCCCCGACCACCTTATTTCTTATACTTTATTAACTTACAGTGAAACTCTATTAACGGACGATATGGAGAGAAAAGTCCGTTATATCGAGGGTTCGTTTGATGTGAAGTCTCCATATAGCGGATTATATGCAGAGAAAAGTCCGTTATACAGAGGTTTTATTTTTACTTATTGACAAACACAACAGTGAACATGTAGACAATTTAACATAATAAGAATTAAAATTATTTAAATCTTTACTCGAGACCAGAGACCAGACTCTTCCCAGTGTTATAGGTAAAATTAATCAATGAAAAATAGTAAAAAAAAAATTGTCCATGTAAATCTTAGGACAAAACTCATCTAAAGTAAAAACTAAGTGAAATACTCCCTATGTAACCAGAGTGTAATATCATATATATATAAATTTAAAGAATGAAAAATTGGTAATGAAATAGAAAAAGCATAAATTTCTTCATATTCAAGCAAAATTTTATTAACAAAATAATTCAACAAATTTTGTCTGTAAATTTGATTATTATATTTATTTTTCAAGTTTGTTTACGGTAAGCCATTAGGTCGAGATGAAGACGCCTTAACACATCCCTCCCTCCCACCTTCCCTCTCGCTCAATACAACCCTCTTTCCCCTCCCTCACACCACAACCTCTCACCACCACCTAACTCCCCCTCTCTCTCTCACTCTCTCTATTACTACTTTGCTGTCACTCGTAATCAAGTTCGACAATAATCCAGCGATGACAGAAAAAACTAAAATATTAAAAATGTCACCTTCGTTGGTGAGTTCTGAGGGTGCTTCAGAGGCCGACACGGGATCGTCAGGGTAGTCCGCAGATGATGCGCGTGTGAAGGACTACAAATACTGCGTTTTTCAGGTGTTGGTGTTTGTCCGCCTCGGTATGTAGTCGAGCTAGCTACAAATTATTTGCGCCTTCTCCGGTGTTGTCCATGCGGGTAACATGGCCTGTCCAGCGTAGTTGTTCATGAATAATGGAAGCCTCGATGCTCCTATAGTTGGTGTCAGCGAGAATACTGGCATTTGTTCTCTCGTCTTCCCAGTGAAATCAGAGGATGGAACATAGACTACGTTGGTGATAAGTTTTCAATTGCCTTGAGGTGCCTCCTGTATGTGACCCAGGTCTCGTTGCCATATATCAGGGTGGGGAGGACCACTGCTCGATATACTCGCAGCTTTGTTGATAGTGTCAGCTCCCTACAGCTGAAGACATGGGTACGGAGTCTGCCAAAAGCTTGAGGTGCACATCTGATCCGATGTTGGATCTTCTCATCGATGTCCGCGGTGGTGTACAGGTGGAAGCCGAGGTGACGAAAGTGGGTAACATTAGAGAGGGTTGTACCGTTAACTTGGATGGATGAGTGGAGGTGTGGCTGAACCCGGAGCAGAACCTGCTTTACGCTTAAGTTCACCTCAAGGCTGAAGTGTGCATTGGTTCTGAGTAGGTGTTCAGGACACCTCCCTCCCTCTCACCATCACCAACTCTGATAATGTTACATAATTCACTCTTGTCTCTCATCACACAGGAAGGCAGTAAGAGGATTATGGTGCCGTGTGTGTGTGTGTGTGTGTGTGTGTGTGTGTGTGTGTGTGTGTGTGTGACGAGTAATTTTTGGTGCCATGATCTTAGGCCAGACTTAACCTAACTTCATTTGCTTATAAACTACCACTCCCGATCAGGTAAATATTACATTATGTCTTTCAAGAAATGTTTTAACAGCTTCGCCCCTACTGGTTGACGTTCAGAGAAGCTTCAGCTCATCCCTTCGGAGTGTTGGACTAAAGTTACTAAACGATAGTCACAATTAGCTATTACAAGCACAATTAGTCAGAATTTGATTTTTAGGATAAATTTCTCACAACGTAACACAATTTAAGAGTTAACATAACCAATAATTGTATTTTCTCTATAAAAATGTTTACAGTAATACCGTGATCCGCCGCCCACAGCCACTCACTAGTCCGTGGGATAGCGGTCACAGGCACAAATTTCATTAGGTCCTGCCCGAGTGGCTCACAGGTTTTCCCCTTTTGCCTTTAGGACAAGTGACGCTTTATCTCTTCTCTAGTACGGGGAGGAAGACCTACTGTGTCGTGTGTGTTTCTTTCTTCTTCACAAAGCAACAGTAATTATCATCCCTCTAATTATGGACCAATTATATTTGACATTTTACAAGCGTTTAATCTGTTGGTCACACCCTGACGTGGCCTTATTTTTATTATATTTTATTTTATTTATTTATTATTTTTTTTGGGGGGGGTGGGGGGGTGGGGGGGGGGGGTGTTGGGTTATTTCGTCTCGTGTAGGCTTTCATGGTGTTAGAAACAGGAATCAAAGAACTGAAAATGTACATATTTACTTCCTATTGGTCATATTTAGCCCAGTTTAAGATGTAACTTGCTACAACTCTACTCTATGCCCTACACCAAGATCCTACCTCCCACGAGAGCCAAAGTTCACTAAAGATGTAATATTTTGGGTTAGTTGGTTGTTGATACAGAGAGCATTAGCTGTGAGGGTGCAAGAAGGGTATACAGTACAAGATAAAGTTCAGAAGTGAGAAATATAGGAGCAGGTTGGTACAGTAGGTGGGCTATCGACCTTGCTGAGACGAGGTTTTTGGGGCCATTCTACCCTCTTGTATAACCACAGCATCACATAACGGCGGTGAGGCAAGTGTTAAACGGTGACAATGTTTATGTGTTATGTCTCAGTAATGATGGCGCATACTACTGATGTGTTTTCTGTATATGTGTCTTATATATAATGTGTTATGTGTATATGTTATATGTATATGATGTTTGATGTTTTAAAGACGTTTTTGAAATGCTTTAGAAATCCTGAACATAAATTGTGGAAAATGTTACTTGTGAAAGAATCTGTTGAGAGCCGGAGTGATCACAACTTTTGTCTAATGGCTAAAGTTTGTAAGTTTGTTCAAGGTATTACAGGAGTATCTGAAGTTCTTTAAGGGGGAAAATCCTTTATTCCTTTATATAACAAAAACTAAACTAAATAATTTTTCAGTATTTTGTCAGTCTTGATTACCTGAGATAGTGAGAGAACGTGATATTTTTCAAGGATTTTTTTTTTGTAATTTTTACTTCTATCCTCTTCACCACTGATCGGTATTGTGTGTTGTGACGTATTACATAACAGCTCCGTCACATCATTACCAGTTGTAGACGTCACACAACACCTCTGTAACACTAGTGCCAGCTGTGACGTAACATACACTCGAGTTACGTCACAATACTGAGTTATACCTCACTCAAATTTATCATAATTGACACAGTTACGACGGTACATATAATTGACACAATTACGACGGTACAGATAATTAATTTTTGTATCCATGATGTAATTACTGTATACTGGTGCTGACTGTGATATAACATTGATTGTTGGGTAAATCACACTGCCATCCACACACTGCCATCCACACTGCCATCCACTCACTGCCATCCACACTGCAATCCACTCACTGCCATCCACACACTGCCATCCACACTGCCATCCACACACTGTCATCCACTCACTGGCATCCACACACTGCCATCCACACACTGCCATCCTCACACTGGCATCCACACACTGCCTGAACGATGACGGTAAGGAAATTAATGTATGTTTCAAGCACAAGTAATAATTATAGGACCGATATCGGATATATAGTCTGAGGTCTATGTAACCGGCAACGAGTACGGTTAGGTTAGCTTAGGTTTGGTTAGGTTTGGTTTGGTTTGGTTTAAGTGATGTTAGGTTAGGTTAGGTTAGGTTAGGTTTAGGTTTAGGTGATGTTTGGTTAGGTTAGGGTAGGGTAGGTTAGGTTAGGTTAGGTTAGGTTAGGTTAAGTGATCGAAATTACATATAACTAACTTTCTCCTTACATAAATTAACGATCTACATGTTTAGGAGGACTGTGTAGTACCATGCTCTGTTGTGCCATTTCTTTAGTGCCATCCTCTGTAGTGCCATCCTCTGTAGTGCCATCCTCTATAGTGCCAATCTTTTAGTGCCATCCTCTATAGTGCCATTGTGTCCATTCTGTGTACCTGTCAAGCGAGTAACAGAATAACAGTAGGTAAAGTTAATATTTCTTCTCTAACTCTCGTCCTTTACAGGTGTTATCATGTCTCTTCAGTCCATCATACTGTTCCCTCTCATTCCGTTCTTACACTCTCACACTCGTTCTCGGAAGCTCCCTTTATAATTCCTTCTAAGTCTCTCACAACGATTTACCTTCCTCCAGTTCTAAGTCTACAGTATCAACATTTCACTCGAGTTATTCAAAAAAAAAAGTCATGTTTTTTCTCATTTCATTCATTAACTTTGTTTCCATTGTTCTATTTGGTTTTTATCTGCGCTTCTTGGTTGAAATTGGATCTCTCTCTCTCTCTCTCTCGTTTACCGACAGTTCATGTACAGGGAAGTTTTAGCAAATTTCTCATTTATCGTTCGTTGTTTAGTATCTATCGTACATTGTTCATTATACTTAATCGTATTGTTCCGTTTCTTGTATAGATGAGTATTTGTCTTAATTATCTTCATTCTCTTTGCCCCTCTATGTGTGTATATATATCATGTGTACGTGTGTGTATGTTTATGTTACAAGGAGAATAATCGACACACACACACACAGTACATTACATGCCGTTGGCTCCACTCCTGCGTTTACCACTTAGCATTGCCAATCCTCTCTCTCTGCTTGAGGTGTGAACCCTGAACTTAGAACATGAATTCATCCCTCTGTCATCCTATTGTAACTTTAGTATTTTCACCTGGCAGCGCTAGTCGATTACACTCAGCCGAAGAAACCTGTATCGTGTACTCGCCCAACTGATATAAACTTTCCTTCCTCACCCCTAGTTTCCTTGCCCCCCCCCTCCCCCTCCTGCCCTCCCCCTCCCCCTCCCCCTCCCCCTCCCTGTCACTCGTGAATGCTTTGAATTCACACTTCCCAGTTCGGGGTTTACACTTCAGGGAGAGAGAGAGAGAGAGAGATTGGCAATGCTAAGTGGTAAACGCAGGAGTGGAGCCAACTGTACCTCAGGACGCCTCACACTGGCTACAGCAACACGGGGAGGAGCACAAACATTGCTCCTCACACACACAAAAAATAATTAAGGAAAATGTATTTATGATTAGAATAATGAGATCACTTGAAGTTTAATCATTTTCCACGCCAATCTAACCTTACCTAACCTAACCTATGACCGTCCCAGGTAGCATTACGGCGGTAAACCTTTTATTAAAATAAGCTGTGTGGGGGGGGGATAATCTTCATGTGATCTAAATAGCTTTGTGTGTGAGGCGGTACGTGTGGCAGCTCCTCCTTCACTAGTTATTGTTACACCCCGGGATAGTTAATCTTCGTAATGATGTCATTTATCCACCGAGAGATAAACAACATCAACAAGACTGACCCGCCACCATTATATTGTGGGGAAAAGTTATAACAGGAGATTACAACATTTAAGGGAGGCAGCGAGAGAGGGCCGCCTCACACCGCCTCACACCGCTTCGTCTCTTTACTCCACAGAAATTCCCCCAATAACCATCAGCTTATGTATCTGCTAAGTGAGAACAAGACAGCTATATACTGTACATGATCCTATTATCATTAACTATAAAATATCAAGAGGATTAATATTAGATTTTAAAGTTAGAAAAATCAAATATAATGATGAATATATTTGTATATTTGTTTGGAACTTCAACTAGAGAACGTTCGGTGGTGGCGTGTGATGATTCCGTATACAGCATCCAACGAGAGGGAGATGAAATGAAGGATAAGTTAAGGTCAATTTTAGAAGAATGATCAAGTATAAACAATCGAGATTGACCTGAGTGGATGGTTAAGTAATTTGTATGCTCCAGAAGAAAGCAGGATTCATGACTGTGTGTGTGTGTGTGTGTGTGTGTGTGTGTGTGTGTGAGAGAGTGTGTGTGTGTGTGTGTCAGTAATGAATTAACACAGACAGTTCCTCACCACCAGAAGTGCTCTCTCTCTCTCCCTCTCTCCCCCCCTGCAGCTGAGTTTCATCTCCGTCTTTCTCAGCCACAAAGTGATGTTGATGGTTGTTAATACGTTCCTCTGGAGGTCTAACCGCTGAGAGCTTACTCGACAAATGTGTGTCACTGTGAGAACGCTGATGTGAGCAGAACCTGAAGACATCCCCAGCAGGTCCCCAGATGCTAGTTCAACACTGGTCTTCACTCATAATCTCAGACGTATACTGCCAGGTGCTCTATTGCTGCCGTTTTAATCTGTTTTGAGGCTAAACCATTTCTTAAAACGCTGAATCACGAGTCTCTTGTAATTTTATGACGGGAGCAAATTGAAAGTGAAGTCAATCTATGTAGCGTTTTAAAAAGTCAAGTTTCGGCAGTTTCTTATAATCTAGATCGCTGGAAAAATGATAATAGTTGTATGTCGTTTTTGAGCTGGAATGTAGCAACACACACACACACACACACACACACACACACCTGACACCATCCCCTTTCACACATCTAACACACCAGTTATATCTATCTTTCTCTGGCAACTTTACACTGAAATAACATTAATGTGTCATAGGTTAGGCTTAGGTTAGCTTAGGTTAGTAGCCACATATTACTTATGTAATAGTGTGTGAGGATGTGTTGTACGTGAGGATGTGTTGTACGTAACCACACTCACAATGTCACCTGGGTATGACCTCTCTACTCCCAGAACAACCTGTCTGCCTGTTGATTATAACACCTGTATGATGGCTGCTACTGACCAACACCTTTAATCATCTGACAGTAATATTATCATAAAGGTGTAAATACAATGTTCTGATGTACTAGTTCATATGACCAACAGCTACAGAATTTGGGATAACAACTTTGGTGATAATGACTGTTATTAACTGTTCTATATCATTATTTCGAAACAAACAGTCAATCGAGATGCTGGACAGACACACCTCGACCACCTGGAGTGTTATATCTCAGCTGGCAAACAATAAACAATGAAAAATATGAAGAAAAAAAGAAAAAACTAATATTTTTTCACCGGATTTCATTATCACACGTGTGGGAACGTTTGGCCCAGGTGTGTGATGCTTGATACTATCTTACCTGTCTTAAGTGTGTCGTTATACCTGAAGTTTTGGAGTGTAATATCCTGAGTCAGAGATGAGTGTATAATACCATTCATCAGGGTTAGGAGACCAGCGTATAATATCATTCATCAGAGTGAGGATACTAGTGTATTAAGGTGAGAACAAATCAGAGAAGTAAGGATGTGGTTCACGCCGTAATTAACTCCTAACATTTATTGCTGTATTATTCAGTGACTCAACACACCATGTCTTGACTCAACCAACTGTGTTTCTGAGAATGATTCCTTTTAACAGTGTAAGTTAACAAGGATTGAGTGAACATATGTGCTGGCTATATTTGTGTGAATATAATGACTTTAGTTTCGTAGTTTAGAAATTTATTCGGGAAAATAATCAAGTATTCAGATATAAATGCGAATATAGTTAGTTATTATGTCAACGTTTACAGATAATTTGGTGAGAAATTTGTTATAAGAATTGACAAAGCAGAAGAGGTTATGAGAATGTAATGGGTTTTATTCATTGCCATGTTTGGTGGTTTTATATTTAACGTAAAACAATGTCTATATTTCCAGGTAATATAAACCCAACGAATTGCAGTGTTTTTTTTAGGGTGTCAGTTGGGTTTAAGTAACTTGCGTAATTACAATGATAATCTCCCCACCAGCATAAATTCCTATAATATTTATAAGAATATATTTTTTATTTGTATGACCTGAATGTTATGTAGTATATCACTTAAAGATCAAGGAGGTAATGGAAGAGGATGAGTAAGATAAGATGTACAGTCGCCTACACTTATACCTGGTACAGTGGCTGGCGCATTTTGTGAGATGTGGCAACTCTGTGGAATGTTCATCTTTACTCTTGGTCTGGCAACTATTGCGAGGTTCCTTTATGCCATTCTGGGGGTTTTAATACGATGTAAACAAACACAGTTGCCACATCTCACAAAACGCATCAGCCTCTGTACCAGGTATAAGTGGAAGTGGTTGTACCTAACCTAACCTAACCTAACCTAACTTCTGAAGAGTACGAGAGAGAACATATGAGAGAAGCTGAAATAAGGGGAGAATGAGTCTCTCAATCTATTACTAGCAAGTCTACGGACTTGGCGCACCCATATTCAACCACAACTTATCTTGTAAAAATAAAATATTCTAAAGTTCATTGAATTAAATGATAAAACCATAAGAAGAGAGAGAGAGAGAGAGAGAGAGAGAGAGAGAGAGAGAGAGAGTAGAAGTAACTTGAAGAGAATATTTTAATAAACTTCTAAATGTCAGAAATTAGAAAGAAGTAGAGTTAGACGATTGATGAAACTGTGTCTGAGTGTAAGAAGCTATTCATAAGATGGAGGGAGGTGGGGAGATAAGACGGACTGGAAGGAAAGTGAAGAATAACAAGACACCAGGAATGGAAGGACATATACAGGATGTCTCAAAAAAAAAAAAAAAGTGTAACGTTATGGAAGATTTCACCCATCAACAAATGAGGACAATATTGCTTCTATAATGCAAGTGTTTATACCATCGTCACGAAAAACTTATAATGCAGTAATAATTTTTTGAGGCACCCTGTATCTAGAATCATAGAACGAGATATAAAAAGAAAATGGGTTTAATGGGAGGTAGGACTATGTTAAAACTATGTAATGTGTGGTTGAATGTGGGTGCGCCAAGTCCGTAGATTTGCTAGTGATAGATTTGTGTCTCACTGTATTATTTGGGGCGGATTTTGAATAATTGTTTTGCTTAGGACGAAAATCTTGGTAGCTGGACCTAAAATAGACTTGGTTTAGTATATGTAATGATCATAGCTGCTGACACAACACAGGGGGATAAGAAATACGTAGATAAACTCAAAGTGGAAACAGAGCCCAATAACAGTGTGGAAATGAAGCAAATGATGAACTTGTTAATTACAGTGATGACGGTGTTATAAGAACCAGTTTATACATTATGATAGTGAGGAGTCGGATGGTGAGGTTAATAGTGAGGGTTGTGAGGTACTGAGTGGCTGGGTAGGATATTTAATGAGAGTGAGTGACGGTGGAGTGACGGCCGGGTGGTGCTAAGGAGAGAAGGAGGGTGGGGTGACGCCTCCTTCACTCAGAATTACAAAATAAATAATATACCTTTACGTAGCTAAAATATTTTGAGTAACATTTTATCAAGAGGATTTAACTATTTGTCATATTATAATCTCCTACAATTTTTACCTACAAATAATTTACTAAAACATATAACAAAAATATATCAAGTACTTAACACATTATAATTTTTAGTGTCCAACGAATTAATAATAATAAAAAAAATATGTTTTTAATGAAGTTCTTAGTCTTCATAAACATGATAAATATGGCGTCATGTGTGTGTTATTGTTATTATAAAAAAGTCTACATGAAAGTATTCTGTTTATATGAAGATTCTGTGATAGTATTCGAACGAGATATGAATATTCTTGTTTTATTGTGTACTGTTGATGGTTACTGTAGTTACTGATCTAATGATACACCTAGAGGTTCAAGAGCAGTGTTAGATAATAAGGTCAGTATCATCATCTCAAGTTCTCTCTCAAAAAAATCTTTCTTAATACACATATATCTAACTTTTCCCTCAAATATATAAATACAATGCCTTCCAAAAAACTGTATTTCAATGTATTAAAGTATGAATACTGAATACATTAATCTTCTGGTTGGTGATACATTTCAATACAAAAATATTCTTGTCTTTTTGATTGTGGTAATATTTGAAGACTTGACTGGTATCTGATGGAAGTAATCAATCTTATCTCAAATATTATCTACAGAAACACATTGATTGAAGTAAGTAGTATTATGTATTATACCTTTAAGTGTATCGTGTTTTATTATACTCCCGTGTGTACTTGTTAATATTGTTCCCATTCTTTCACATCAGACACAAAAGTTGTCGAATTTAGGGTAACAACTCGACTGGTAATAGATTATTTTTTGTACTGTGTGGTAGGGGTGTAGTAACCTAGCTCTGGGTGTAGACGACTTGGTGGGGTGTAGTAGCCTAGAACAGGGTGTAGATGACTTGGTGGGGTGTAGTAGCCTAGACCAGGGTGTAGATGACTTGGTGGGGTGTAGTAGCCTAGACCAGGGTGTAGATGACTTGGTGGGGTGTAGTAGCCTAGCCCAGGGTGTTGATGACTTGGTGGGGTGTAGTAGCCTAGCCCAGGGTGTTGATGACTTGGTGGTAGGGTGTAGTAGCCTAGCCCAGGGTGTTGATGACTTGGTGGGGTGTAGTAGCCTAGCCCAGGGTGTTGATGACTTGGTGGTAGGGTGTAGTAGCCTAGCCCAGGGTGTTGATGACTTGGTGGGGTGTAGTAGCCTAGCCCAGGGTGTTGATGACTTGGTAGGGTTGTAGTAGCCTAGCCCAGGGTGTAGATGACTTGGTGGGGTGTAGTAGCCTAGCCCAGGGTGTTGATGACTTGGTAGGGTGTAGTAGCCTAGCCCAGGGTGTTGATGACTTGGTAGGGTGTAGTAGCCTAGCCCAGGGTGTTGATGACTTGGTAGGGTGTAGTAGCCTAGCCCAGGGTGTAGATGACTTGGTGGTAAGGTGTAGTAGCCTAGCCTAGGTGTAGCTAACTCTCGTCTTGATAAAGCTAAAAGACTTATTTTGTATACCTCTCCTGACGTCACTTTTGTTGTGTCGTGTGCCTCAGTCACGTTTGTTTTGCTTGCTTTTAAGCCCTCTTCATTATTATCAACATGTATTTGTGTCATACATGAACGTGACTCATAAACTGTATATGAGTGAAAAGAAATTTAGTAAATATTACATGTTTAAATAATAAATAGAGAAAATTGAATGAATTTATACGTTTTATTTTTTATTCTATTTTTTTTTTATTTCTTACATTTCTTACTTTCTCTCGAGGTATAAGCCAGAAGTCTTTTATGGAGAGGAGTCTTTGATGTCAAGAATCACATTCCGCCGACGAAGCTAATGTTTTATTTGAAAACTGCATATTGTTTAGCGTCGTAAAAGCCACCATCTAGAAAAATGTATTTGTGGAATAGACTTTTGTCATTTATTTTTTTTTACTTTGAAAGACATATTGTTTACGAAGACTTGTAAAAATATACGTGTGTTTATTATCTACCGGATACAGTGTTGAAAACTTTCTGGGTTTTAGGTATTGGAAATATGTTTGTAGTTTATTCAGTCCGTTATTATAATGATTTACTGTGTTGTTAGTTTAGTAGACTGTGGTTATCCCTAGTGGAGAGTCGTTTCCCTTTACTATGTCGTTGTGGTGACTCGTGTTAGCGTGGTAATCTATAGCGTAATATTGTTAATTTCTCCTTTATCGCTCTTACTGCCCAAAAGTTTCCGGCTATTGCCTCCAAACTTTCAGATTAGTTTCCTGAGAGTCATTTAAGTTGAAATGAAGCAAAACTCACGACCGAAGTCAAACTAGATGGGAACACACACTCACAAACTCCTTAACATTTATCTTGAGAACAACAAGTAATTATCGCTGTCACTTGTTTATGCTTAAAGTCACACATATCTTTTTTTTAGATCATTCAAGTTCAAAATCTTAACTAATGCGATTAAAATCTATGAAAGGGATTATCACTGTCACATTCCCAAACACCTCAGCACATTGCTAACACTCTTCTAATGTTAGATTATTGAGGTTTAATCCACGTACTTGATATTTGGTCACAGGCGAACGTCACACAACACTCAGGTATCATTAGGTTTGTCCTAAGTTGTTGCCTTCAGACTTAATGAGTAGATTTAGACTTTAATATCAAGTCTTGCTGATTGTGGCCAAATGTCAACCACCTGATGGTGTCGTTGTGTGTGAGCAGACAAGTTAACCAGATAGAATCGACTCGTAAATGAGGCTGTACAATAACCACTAAGACAAGGCCACACACAGCTCGTATAGTTGTCCTCGACCACAAACTCGTCCAAGAAGCAATGTTAGTGTTATATTAAACATCAAAAACATCGTGCGTATATAATGTTAACTCGGGTACACACACACACGTTAGAATCAGTGAGTGAGAGGCAGAAAAAGGTTATTCGACAATCAGTGAGTGAGTGAGTGAGTGAGTGAGTGACCACCAAATGGTAATAACTCACTCGACGTTTCCCTCACAAATAATGGTTTCCAGTGTGAGTCATGGCACCATATTTGGGTCATCACCTGTGACTGATATCACTGACAAACACCATAAGCTATTTTTCATGTTAATTATCCCCAGTGACAGTGAACCAGTCACTCTTTTGTTTAATATTCAGGTTTTGGGATCAGGAAGTATTATTGAGTGATTTATTGCTCTACATAATGTCTGGTTAGGTTTGTAAAAATAGCCAGTTCTATATTTCTCTTTCTACGTCACTGTTATTGTCATTATATCGACACTGTTATATTAATTGGATAATCTGAGTATAATTTACTATAATATATTACCAATTTATGTATTTTGTAACTAGATATGATGTGTCAGTTCGCACAGTATAGTAGAAATTACCTTAATTAAGTTTACTGTTTCCGATCACAAGGTAAACTTTCGTCAACATAATTCTATTTCATTATTATTGTGGTTATTGAGTTAACATCGATTTAGTCTACTGTAGATGAGTACTAAAGTAAACCTTATCATGTATACTGTACACCTTGCTGTGACTGGATAATGTGATAAGGTGTTTAAAGCAATTGAGTTTTACTGTAGACTCACCCCAGGTAATCTTTGGTCTACAGTACTCAACATAATGGATAGGAAAGGGTGTGGTTGGATAGTGGTGTTGTGTTAAGTAAAGGAAACGTTTTATATTGTGTTATAATGGTGTTAAGGTGTGTGTTAAGGTGCGTGTAGGTGTGTGTTAAAGTGTGTTGATATGTTTAGATGAGTGTTTGCTGTGTATTGGTGAGTGTTTGTAAGTGTTGGTGGATGCAGTTAAGTGTTGGTGTACATGAATAAAATTGATACAAACAGTATATCGGTTTCACGTGTTTAATAATATATATATATCAATTTCTTTATTCACCTACCTAAAATAAAAACTCGCTTCAGGTTCCAATGGCGTTAATTAACCACCTAATGGCCTTACAGTTCAGCTCAGTTTTTTTTGTATATATTTCGTGTTATTTGTTATTCAGTTTAAAGTGACACCTGGATGTCATTCAGCTTAATATGGTGACACAACACATATAGACAATATTCTCTACATGACACCATCTGTATGACACCACCTGTATGACACCATTTTACCCTACCCTCCACCACTAGGTAACGATAGGGTTTTCAATCATCAGGTGAAATTATCTAGGGGTTTAATCCTTACCTGATCTCTAGTAAGTGCACAATGAGAGTAGTTAAAGATCACAGGTAAGTGTAACAGTATATAGAAAATTCAAAGTGAAATTCTAACTCATTTTTCTTAACCAAATCTAAACTTTTTGAAATTCGTCTTGAAATATGTGGACAGGAGGGTAAGATAATGGTTATAGAAGGTTTGTAAATTTATTTGGTGATGTGCTCGATTGTTTAAATTGTTGTTGTTGTTGTTGTTGCGTTGTTGTTGCTGCTGTTGTTGTTGTTGTTGTTGTTGTTGCTGCTGTTGTTGCTGTTGTTGCTGTTGTTGCTGTTGTATGTTAATGAGGGTGGAAACAGATCACGTAAATATTATATCAACACATATCAGTTAACACAAATTTAGTGATATAAACATTATATTAAATGTTTTTGTTAGTGGTAGTGTTGTCACCTTGATGTTCAGTAACACCTGGAGTTCATTTATATCGTTAAGAATAATAACAAGTTTGAGCGTTGTTGGAGAAATTGAAGAGTTTTTGGCGAGTAACCAAATCTAACCCATACCTAACCTAACCCAACCAAACCCGTACCTAACCTAACCTAACCAAACCCGTACCTAACCCAACCAAACCCGTACCTAACCTAACCAAACCCGTACCTAACCTAACCTAACCTAACCTAACCCAACCAAACCCGTAACCTAACCAAACCCGTACCTAACCTAACCTAACCTCTTCATTCACAACAAATTAAAACATTCTTTCATCTGTATTGTTAATAGGATACAAAATTAATACAAAGAACAGTTAATAAGGCACCTTTGAAATAAGACATTGTACACTTCAGACATAAACGACTTAAATAAAAGACATAAATGGCAGCAATGTCTACTATGACTCTTCTGGGCTACTTTAGGTCACTACTGGCTACTTTGGGCTATCACGGATTATTTGGGCTACTAAAGGCTAACTCGGCATCCCAGGCGCTATATCGGGTTATCCTGTGCTGGGCTATATCAGGGTGTGTCGGGCTACCTCGGGCCTGTAACGCTCAAGCTATCAATGAATCCTTCGGGATATCTTGGGCTACACGGGTACCTCTGACTTACACGGGATACTTTGGACTATCATGGGTTACCAAAGGCTATCACGGGTTACCCCCCTACTACCTCGGGCTATCTCGGGCTACTACCAATTGCCACAACTCCAAGATTGGTCGACCATATTTGACGAGGACTTGAAAAAATAGCCGCCCGGTCTATTTTTCGGGGCTAAAATCCGTAGTCTGAGCTTTGCTATTTTTGCCCTTCGTGTTTACCAGTGGGGAGAGTGGCGTGGTGATGCAGTGAGGGGAGATATGTGTGTGTGAGTGAGTGTGTGTGCGTGCGTGTGTGTGTGTAATGTAAGTTACCTGGACGTGTTTCACCTTAATTAGCGTCTGATTGGTGGAGGTCTGCTGGGTAATAATGACCTTGTTAGCGAGGAAGTGGCCGATTGGTTGTTAGAGGAGCACCTTGTAACACAGGTAGACAAGGTTCGTTCGCCAGGTACACACTTGTTAACTAGGGAAACACGATACCTCCTACCATGCACCATTATACAGGTCAAATTGCACCATTATACAGGTCAAATTGCACCATTATACAGGTCAAATTGCACCATTATACAGGTCAAATTGCACCATTATACAGGTCATATTGCACCATTATACAGGTCTTGGGGAGGCAATTAGGAGGGGAGAGTTGATGTGTACATGGTATTCTCTTGTGTGTGTGTGTGCGTCAGAGTACCGTCCTCATATCTCGGGCTGTTTTTACCAATCCTCTAAGGTTTTGTATCTCTCTGAAGACCCAGTTTTTAGTTTCATCCACCCATCTCAGTCTCTGCCATCCCCTGACTTATTGTTCACATTCGCCTATAACACCACACGTCAAAGGCCTCCACAACCTCTGTCTGGTGTCAGCTGAAAGTGTCCACGCTTCTGACCCATACATCAGTCCTTGTCATATAAAGCCTTTCAGCAGACCTTTTTCTTTAATTGACGTTAATGTCCCTTACCATTAGGTCTTTTATGTTATTAAATGGTGTTATTGCTTGACCTATTCTTGGTATGGTTTCTCCCGTTCATCTACCATCACAGCTAATGTTACTTCCCAAATACACAACATTTTTCACTTGTTTAAGTTCCCTGTTGGCGACCATGACTTTCATTTTAGGATTTAATTCCAATATATAAACAACCATTGCCTTAGTCTTTACAGCATTAACTCTTAAACCATATTTTCACCTTTTTCCACTGATCTGTTAACCAGTTTTTGTAATGCCTCTTCACTATCTGTGATAAGAACAGTATCAACAACATATCGTTTATTCTATATTACTTTACCATTAACTTTTAGTCCTTCATTATCACTTATAACTTCTCTCATTAATAATTGTGAACATATATTATACAGTGTTGGAGACAGAACATAGCCTTGTCTTACTCCCTATGTCTAACACTGCAGCCTCCTGTTGCCAGTAAAGATCTTGCTAGAATCCCAATATCTCCTTCATTAATGCCTATTTTATCCAAGACCTCTGTAAGTTTATTGTTCATTACTCTATCAAAAGCTTTTTCAAAATCAACAGAGAAGATGTAAATTTTTTTAAGACATCTTCAGCCTTTTAGCTTATTGTTCTAAAGTGGGTGAACTCTAAGGCTCGTGGTTGTTTAGGTAACAACACAAAACTTAACCTAACCTAACCTAACCTAACCTAGCCTATTTTACGAAAGATAGATTAGGTTAGGTAAGGTTGGGTTAGTTTGGGAAACTATTTTACGAACTGGGTAATACACAAACGGGTCATAACATGATTATATACGTAGCATTAAACATAATTAACCTTGCATGTGCAGTTAATTACACCAAACACGTAACTTCCTTCGTATTACATAATTACATTTACAGTAAATTACAGGTGTGAGGAAAAAAATTGTATAAATAAATGTAAGCGTCGCCGGGTTTACTGTTACGTATAGTTATGGAATTTTATACTATTTACGGTAAGTCACTGCTTATTTCACCTTAAAATTAACCTAACCTAACCAAAGTAACGCTAACCTAACCTCCCCTAACCCCCCCCCCCCTCCACAGGTAGCGTTATGGTGTTTGATAAGGTAAAATAGACTGGGGGGTCATTCTTGGGGTGGTCAATTCAATTTTTATTTCCCACCAGACATACAGACAGACAGCGTATTAAACTTACCTATTAAGGTGTTGTTATGTTGTGTGTCTGACTTAAAACAGCAGACGTGAGGAATTCCTTTAGATCCGGGAAATAGACAAAATGCCTGGGAGTCACTAGCAGGTCTACGTACTTGGCTCACCCACATTCAACCACAGGTGACGGTGAGTCTGGACATGCTTGGTACGGGATTCGTGTTTGGGTGATAAAAGGTTTGATTTGTTTTTTCATCGTTTTCATCATAGTTAGTAGACAGTATATAGGAAGAGTAACTAAGTAATTGATAGGTACAGGGTATAGCTTTATTTATTATGTGTGTGTGTGTGTGTGAAGAGTTGCCTCCTACTGGGGTATTATTTAAGCATAGTAGAACAAGACGCCAGAAAACAGAACCCACACGTGACTAAGATCATCGCTTGTGCTTTGCAGGGATTAAGTCTGGGCTAATGAGTCACAGGTAATTTCCGTTAAATCTTAATTCCTGTACCATAACACGTATACAGGTAATGACACGATAATTACAGGTTCTATAAAATACCAAAGGCTGGGGGTATGACATGAGCCACACAAGATAACTAATTAGTGTGTTAATGTCACCTGATAAATAATTAACATACGCATTGTATTCCTCTAGAACGTGATATGTTAAAATGCTTGTTAACTGGGAAATAGTTGTTGTCATTATGTAAAACAGGTATTTTGTTGTTTTGAATCACAAACAGATATTAACAACTTGGGTGTAAATAAATAATTTTGTGTCGCCCTAAAATTAGTGTAATTACTACAATACGTGGAGCAAAGGTTTGTCAACACATTACAACCTGTCAACTGTGCTAATGTGAGGTTTAATATTGGTTAGACGAGCCAACTACAAGATCCGCGAGAGGTTTGTGATGTTTGGGTAAAATAATGAAAACTATGATGATAATAATAATAATAATAACGATGATGATGATGATTGGTCACATTCATAGATATTCAGAGCATGGTAATTTTAGTAATAATATTGACTATTTAAGTAATAATAATAATAATAATAATAATAGCTGTGCACATCCAGGCGTCACGAACAGTACAGCTGAGGTCGGGTCTTCACAACTGTTGTAAAGTTATAACGAACAACAATATCCATAACGTGAACATCTAAAGTTACTCGTAAATAACAAACATTTAACACACTTAATAGGGCCAAAGTATAACTAAGTCATCGTTTGTTTACCACGATTCATTCTGGGGGAAGTCTGGGGTGATTCTCGGTCAATATAGCGAAGGTTCTTGTTGCTCTGCGAGAAGGTGATGTTAGACCACAAGAATGAAGGAAACGGTAGCGGGCTTATTGTTACACCCACTAGGCAGCCCGCCTCCGTTTACAACCAATCTTAACCGTTCCCAGTAAATGATGGTGTTTGGAAATACTTTACACTCATCCACAACTCTGCTTCCAAACCAACGTTTATGTTTTCCTCGAACAAATCGAATTTAAAACCGTTGTTGTGTGTTGGCTCTTACTTTGATGGTTTAAGTACTTTTGTTATATCACCTTTATTTAGCCCCGACTTCCATTTATACACCTCGCCCCTCACACTACGTCTCCAAAGAAAGTGCAAATACAGATTTATTAATTTAATCTGTCACTTCTATATACTCAAGGTTCCTAATCCCTGGGAGCAGCCTTGCCATCCTCTGACTACCTTTTAGGGAATCTATGTACATAATATTGTTCGGTAACCAAACTAAAACCCATAATAAAAGTGTCCTTCGAACCGGATTCGAACCAGTGACCTATGGATCGCTGCTACAATGCCGACTACAGTCCACCGCTCTACCAACTGAGCTACCGAAGGAACTGAAGATGTGTTTTATTTTTCAGTTTGGGGTCATTATAACACTTCTGTTGTCTGTTCCTGTGATGCTCACCACACTTAGTCTTGGAAGATCATCATGGAGACTCTAGTAGTTATCCGGCTTGTAATCCTTGCACCCAGTCACAAATGAAGTCTATGGACTGGCTCTCATGTTCTTGCTTGACTGTGATTCTACGTCTGTCGAGTTTACCACCAGTGGGGGTGTCGTTAGCTACATGTAAACCAGCTTGGATTGGGCTGTGGTCAGACATAAGATCAGTGACACCATCAGAGCTATGAGTTGTGTATGATAGATTAAAGTCAATACACTTGTCTAGAGCCCCGCCATAGATGTGTGTTGGTTCACTATTACCTATAATTTGAACGGGTTAAGTTGTGTTGGATTAGGTTAGGTTTTTATGTGACATTTATTCTACGTTCGTTATATTAGGTAAGTCTTGGGGTGATTGACCTTAAGTTAAAATAATCCGTGGTGCCTAATCCACACATAATCCAATAACTGTTTAATATAATCTTAAAAATCGTTCATTGGATTTATCTTATACCCACTATGGGAGCCAGGAAGTCATTACTGCTGATAACTAGACAATAAGCCAGTTGACTGTAACCTCTGGCATATAATTATCAGGTGTTTAAGATCCAATATCACACACACACACACACACACACACACACACTACAGTAGATATATCCTCACACGACTTGGTTGTTTTGCCAGAATTGCTAGTAAATGGCAAGTTGGTTATTTTGCCGGGAAACGTGGCGGAATATTGAGTTGGTAATATGCCATGCCCTACTTTGGTATCTGATTAAAACCAATAGATTTATTTTTGTAGTGAACGTCATATGTGTTCGTGGAAGTAACATGTTAACACGCCACATAACCCCAAACGCCACATGACCCCATACACCACATGTCCCCCACACACCACATGTCCCCCACACACCACATGACCCCACACACCACATGTCCCCCACACACCACATGACCCCACACACCACATGTCCCCCACACCACATGTCCCCCACACACCACATGATCCCACAGTCCACAGTCCCCCACACACCACATGACCCCCACACACCGCATGTCCCCCACACACCACATGTCCCCCACACACCACATGTCCCCCACACACCACATGTCCCCCACACACCACATGTCCCCCACACACCACATGACCCCACACACCACATGTCCCCCACACACCACATGACCCCACACACAACATGACCCCACACACAACATGACCCCACCATATTTCCAGGTCATAATATCACTGAATCCTGAACTGAATCCAAATTACAACAAAATGAACTTAAATTATAAGCAAATTAATACGTGTTTCAAGTTAATTTATATAAAGACATTTGACGATGTGTTCATATATTAATAATTCTATGGCTTTAATTTGGTTTTAGTTTGGCATGAGTGAAGGTTTAACACAATATTCACCTGTGATGTCGGCCTAAATTATATATGCTAAACTCATACTGCCACAGCCTCCACACACCACGAGAACTTGTCACTGTGTAAATGTATGATTATTGTGATGCTAAATGGCTTTACGGAATATTGGTCGACTGAGGCTACCATTGTAACTTTTGCCTTGGTGATGTGAATAGAGAGAGAGAGAGAGAGAGAGTTTTCATTAATCACACCAATAAAAAATAATACAATACAGAATATCTTTATAATTAATAATTATAAACTTAATTATTACAGGATTAAACAAATTACATAGTTTACCTGCACGTCCCCAGGTGACAGCACGAGTAACTTGATGTTTACAGAACGGATGGTTGAGCGGCTGTACCTATGCAGTATGTTAACTGTATCGTTCGTTTGTCGTCCATACATAACTATTAGTTTATATTATATCTGGTTGTTGTGTTGTTAACCGGGTGACTAGAGGGCGCGGGGCATCAGCTGGAAAAAACTTCATAGTTTGTTTTTATTGCAGCGAGAATTTATGTGGTCAGTTTGCTGTGATGAAGGCAATGTGATGTGTTTTATGAATATACAATTTCACTCACACTCAAATATGAATTAACCGAGTCTTGTACCCTATTAAATCAGCTTTAAATTTGCGTATACCAAAAGTAGATCACCTGAAGATTGGCCCCTCTAGTTTATCACACCTGATCATTAAAGACTTTTAAGACATGAATATATAATCATAACTCGGTGACCTTGTGATATTCTTCTAGGACTCAGCATTATAATGATATACAGTCAACACATAATGCGGTTATGTTGCTCACTACTCAGTTCATGTTCCCGTTGTATTATTACTGGTATTTAGTTTTCTACAAGCCAACACAGTAATGCTTCGAGTTTGTTGAGTAGAGTATTGGCCCAACCTGTGTCTTAAATATTAACAAATTCTTATTCGAGTACTTGAGTAACTTATAAAATTTTTACTTTATTGAAATTATTAATTGAAGTAACATGAAGAAATCGTACTTCTACTTTTACTTTACGTTTTCTTCAGAGTAACAAAATTTTTACTCAAGAAACTTTCCCGGTACTTTGTTCACCACTGCAGACGACACAGTGTACAGGTCAGGTATATTTCCCTAGGGTTAGCTGACAGTATTTGTTGCCGGTTACTGTCACTGACTTTCCACATTCGTCTTCAAAAAAAGAAGGGACCCCAAAACTTATGACTGTCCTGCCGTGCACCATACAATCACTTTCTTCGGTTGAGAGAAACTTGTCAACTGTTATATTAGGGTTGTCAGTTATCCAGAATCGTATGTTCTGTTGATTCACGATACCAGACAGAAATGTTCTTCGTCACTTACAAATACTCTGCAGGAAATTGAGTCCATTTTCTTACACCCTGTCTGACAACGCAGCTGAAACTTGTGTCTGTTTCTTTCTGAAGTTTCTGAATTTTGTGTGAAAACAATGCTGAAGCTTCCCGTGGTGTTCTCTGTAAGCTACTGTGTGGTGTCTCGAGTTCATGTGATAGTAGTCTTGTGGATTTCTTTGGTGAGTTTGCCGCGTGATCGCACAAGCTCAACATTTTTGCTCAGAGGGTTGAGATCGTGGTCTTCTGCTACTTCCTTGTGATTCAATACAATACCAGCTCTCAAAATTCTTAACATTTCTTTTAATAGTCTTTTATGAAGGTATACGATCGTGTTGTTATATACCAAATATATTTCTTAACGTGTGCTGAATGTACACAATTGACTTAGAGGCTTGATACCACTACACTATGGACACACTGACCTGCATCAAGGGTATACATTATTCCCATAGTTGATATCGTAACTAAATCATAAAATTAAATGGCGTACCACCACGTGAAGACAAACTTATGGTTAGTATTAAAGTTACGGAACACATTTAATAAGTGGTTCATTATTTGGGCCACTATGAAAATAATGTTTAGTGTGTGTGTGTGTGTGTGTGTCAGTGTGAGCAAGTACATGGTGTTTGTATGTATTTTCGTACGTGTATGTGCATATGGGTATACCGTAACATACATCAATACAGACAGACCTTTTGTATACAACTATCAATTTAATTTATACATATAATATAACCTCTGTATCCCATATTAATGAGTTAAATTAATTAAAATCAGATTAACTGTTTCATAATGGTATAACTGCACAAATAACTTTATTCACTGGAAACAATATTAACAAAATTAACCATTAAAAAAAACCCACTTATTATCAGACTCTGGTCTAATTTTCCCGTCAAGTTATAATGTATGCTTAGAGGAGATTACTGGAATATCTTACACACACACACACACACACACACACACACACACGCGCACTACAATATGTTCCCTGAGATGTTCCTTCCGTTTCTTATCTCTCAACCATCAGGATATATATATTTTTTGTCTCCTTATACACCTCTGGACGCCATGCTATCCAGTTATTAATGCCCTACAGTTATTTACGCACCCCAGTTATTTACGCACCCCAGTTATTTACGCACCCCAGTTATTTACGCATATTACTTCTTCCTGAATACCGACTCCCTCACCTCTCTCTCTCTCTCTCTCAAACACGGACAGTCATCACTTATTGCACTATACCAACTTTTCACATTACTGAATCTGATATCAAAAAGTTTATCCTCAGACATCAACACAAGTACAGCTTCAGGTATAAAGTACAGGTAAACTAATGATGACAAATGCTGGTCACTAATTACCTGTCCAACTTAAACTTTACTACCTGTTCCTAACTTCTGTTCCTCATTAGTTATTCCACGACAGATTAAACTTATAGGTGTTTCGGGTGACTATAGTTAAGGTAGACATTGAGTTAATAGGTCCATAGTGGGTTTTTTTTATGTAGTTAATGATAGGTTATGGTTTAAAACTAATGCTTGAAGTAATATTGTTGTTTTAAGTTAATGGCTCGGTTAATGTGGATAAAAGGTAGCATAAATTAGTGATTTTTTTTATTGCAGTTAATGATTAGTTAATAGGTACAAAAAAAGGTAGATGATAGATACAGCATTACAAATATTACAGTACGAGTAGATATGTGTGACTGACGTTCATTTGATATGCAGTACACGTTATTAATTAATCTCTTATAGTAATAATACACACACACACACACACACACACACACACACACACACACACACACACATTTCCTCCAGTAAAATTCGTATCCAAATAGGTTATCCAGTAGAGCAGAAATAACCTGGTGAAATTCAACGCCTCCAAGACCCAATTTTCATCTTATATTTATCTCCAAAACTCCCAAACATCCGCCCCCTCCCCCCTATGGTCACTAATGGTTCAGTAATTCCATCAATTATCAACATAACCCATTAGAGTAAACTGTTTATGAATCCTCTTGATAACTCGGATTATTAAATCTTGTCTGGAAAATCTCGAAATCTTACTGAGGGGCTTCTTTTTCACATAATAATTCCACTTTCTTATTTAATAACTCCGCTTTCTTGATAACTCGGCTTTCTTGATAACTCGGCTTTCTTGATAACTCGGCTTTCTTGATTACTCGGCTACCCGACATCAAAGACTGACTCACTCTTCCCTCACCGCCATGTAGGTACACTCGTCCTATTTTTCCTCTTATATAAATATTACATTAGTTTATACTGCTAAGAGCGGACTGTTTCTGCCCTCACCACCCCACCACACTCCACCTCCACCACACCCTCACCTCTACCACACCCTACCCCCACCACACCCTCACCTCCACCACACACTCACCTCTCTCTCTCTCTCTCTCTCTGCCAAAAACTGGGAACGTTCCTGCTGACTTATATATATATATGAAATGTGGTAAGTTGAGGCCATAGATTAAAATCCAGTATTTTTAAAAGAGGAATTCCCGAGTTTTTGACTTCCAATTCTAGATCTTTTTACGTGTGTGTGTGTGTGTGTGTGTGTGTGTGTGTGTGTGTGTACCTATCTATATACCATCAACTCGTATCAATCCTTCATAAGCAATACCTAAGCGTCGTTGCCTCATAGTAAGTCAACTTGTAGTGTTAACAGATAGCGTGAAGCTCCGTGAAAATAACCACTATTCCTCACTCAAAACCTAACCTAACCTAACCTAACCTAACCAAATATACCCGGTACTGCCATTATTCAGAACAAATATTGTAAGAAAAAATGGTAACACACTTTATAAAACACACATATTACTTTTATAATCAAAATTAAATAGTACAGAACGTTTAATTAATCTTTCTTAAAATATTTCGAAAAAATAAAATACCTGCAAATTAATTATCGTTATTTTTGTACAACTTTTACTTGATTAATGTTTACCTGGACAAGATAAACCGAAGTATGGAGTTTGTCTTTCATCAAACGTAGGAGTGACATTCTTAAACACAGATGAACGTCTCCCACACCAGCCCTCCCTCCACCTCTCTCTCTTACACGAGGTCTTTATCACTCGTCTTCCACTACTACAGCAGTCATTTACTATAGAGGAGTGTGTGTGTGCCAGTGTGTGTGGTGTGTGTGTGTGTTTGCCAGTGTGTGTGTGCCAGTGTGTGTGTGTGTGTGTGTGTGTGTGCCAGGATATAATATAAAGGTCATTTATTTTTCTTTACATTCAGGAGATGAAATGATCTACTTATGTGTTTGGTTAGGTTAAGGTAGGTTAGGTTAGATTAGCTTTGGTTAGCTTTGGTTAGCTTAGTTTAGCTTTGGTTAGAGTGGAATTGAAATCATAGGGATAAAATTATTTGTTTTTCAGGTTTTCTTTTTATGGGACGAGTCTTCGGTGTTAGTAAGAGTAGGTCCCATGTTCATTAAGACCCGTTAGTAAGAGTGGGTCCCATGTTCATTAAGACCCGTTAGTAAGAGTGGGTCCCATGTTCATTAAGACCCGTTAGTAAGAGTAGGTCCCATGTTCATTAAGACCCGTTAGTAAGAGTGGGTCCCATGTTCTTTAAGACCCGTTAGTAAGAGTAGGTCCCATGTTCATTAAGACCCGTTAGTAAGAGTGGGTCCCATGTTCATTAAGACCCGTTAGTAAGAGTGGGTCCCATGTTCATTAAGACCCGTTAGTAAGAGTGGGTCCCATGTTCATTAAGACCCGTTAGTAAGAGTAGGTCCCATGTTCATTAAGACCCGTTAGTAAGAGTGGGTCCCATGTTCTTTAAGACCCGTTAGTAAGAGTGGGTCCCATGTTCATTAAGACCCGTTAGTAAGAGTGGGTCCCATGTTCATTAAGACCCGTTAGTAAGAGTGGGTCCCATGTTCATTAAGACCCGTTAGTAAGAGTAGGTCCCATGTTCTTTAAGACCCGTTAGTAAGAGAGGGTCCCATTCTCTTTAAGACCCGTTAGTAAGAGTGGTAAGTGGTGTAGGTAAGTGGTGTAGGTGAGTGGCAAGTGGTGTTAGTGAGTGGCAAGTGGTGTAGGTGAGTGGCAAGTGGTGTAGGTGAGTGGTAAGTGGTGTTAGTGAGTGGTAAGTGGTTTAGATGAGTGGCAAGTGGTGTAGGTGAGTGGCAAGTGGTGTAGGTGAGTGGCAAGTGGTGTAGGTGGGTGGTATAAGGATGGTAAAAAGAGTGCCTCCCTTTTCTCTTTAAATATCAGTGACCTCATCATGGGTCAAAGGTCAAAGATGGTTTTTTTTTAATTCCCCCTCATCAGGTCTCCCTTAACCACTAAATATTTCCACACTGAGTCAAAACTTGTCTGAGGCTACAACTAGGTTATGTTAAGTTAGGTGAGGTTAGGTTAGGTTAGGCTCAAATAATATGGGGTGGAGATTCTTCAGATTAGGTTAGGTTAGGTTAGGTTAGGCTCAAATAATATGGGGTGGAGATTCTTCAGATTAGGTTAGGTTATGACTGTGAGGTGAGGTGTACTTGACATCGTTGATATATAAAGAGTGTCTCAGAAATATGTATAAAGGTTGTCAACAAAATTTAATTCACTGTATTACATATTTTGGTGGAGATCTTTTGAAGGCTTCTAAGGCGGTGAACATTTTTTAGCCTGTGAGAAACTGCCAAAAAATGATGATGATGATGATGATGATGATGATGATGATGATGATAATGATAAAACCAGGTATATTATCATAATGGTGCTGAAGAATAACATACATATTATTAATGCAAAATGATAATATATGTTTGTAGTTAATTTTTATTTGTTAATGGTTGGTATGAAGCAAGAACATTAGCACGTAAGTCAGACAATTGTAATTTACATGAGAGTGAACAAGGAAGTGGAGGAGGCAGTGGTTGTGGTAGAAGAGAAGGAGGTGGTGGAGGAGTAGGAGTAGGAGGAGGAGGAGGAGGAAGAGGAATGAGGAATGAGGAAGAAAGCTCATTTGAATATGTGTTTATGTTTTTAAGACCTCAGTCGAGACTCTCATTAACTGAAGCCTGCAGTGTTTATTGTAAGAGGGAGTTGTAATCTTTGAGAACCTCACACCTAAGTGGTTGTAAGTGGTGGTTGTGGTCTCAGGTACAACATCGTCCACCTTGATGGTACCGTCAGAGTATGTGGCTCGTTCTTGACTAATTATTTACCGGTGTGAGTTAATTTATTCCAAAACACTTATCCCCTCTTGGGCACAGTAATTAATTCAGGCTCTTGTGTTGTTCTGGTCTCTCTCTCTCTCTCTCTCTCTCTCTCTCTCTCTCTCTCTCTCTCTCTCTCTCTCTCAACCAAACAGAATGAAGTGTAATGCACATAAAGGTCAAACGCCGGTGTTAACAAGTTTGGCACCGGGAATAAAACTGTATTTTATTCGTCCAGGTGGTGGGCAGACAGACAGACAGACAGACAGACAGACAGACAGAGAGGTGACCCATCATAGCGCCTGTATGAGAGAGAGAGAGAGAGAGAGAGAGAGAGAGAGAGAGAGAGAGAGAGAGACTCATTAACAAGGAACATGTGATGGGTCTTGTTACCTGTAGGTCATCAGGTGTTACCTACACATTCACCTGCCCCCTTAATTACACTCTAATTAAAGCTCAAACACTATTATTATCGTTATCAGTTCGATCATTAATATCCATAAATGTTGGTAAGTTATTCTACTCATTAATTGTCTCAGTGATAAAATTTACATAAGGTGGGAATCGACAGGAATATGACTTAAGATTAAAATATGGAGAAAGAATGGCGGTTATACTGAGAAATAATGATGTTAGAGATGAATAGGGACAATAAAACAAGTGTACAATAAGTAAATTAAGAACAGATCAAGTATTTAACACATTAGGTAATCTTCACACCGCTATATAGAGTCCGACAGGTGTTAGTCATTACGGCCTGGCAACACAACACAACTTACCCAACAGTGAAACAATGATTAAACCTCAATAAAGAGGTCATTTGATCCTCTGTGATGCATCTGGGAACCTTTTCAAGTTTGTGGTGGGAAGAAGGGCTGTGAATGTTGACAATACGAATTAAGGGAGAACGATGGAGGGGAATAACTAGTAAGGTAGACGGGGAGAATGTCATGCTGGTTAGTGGCTGAGACTGTTAGAGCAACATCACGTCACTCATGAGTTACTGGATGTAGTTAGAGTACAGTCCTTGTCGTCCAGGATGAGGTTAATCATTAATGGAAGGTATAAAGAGAGGGGTTGAATATTTGATCTTGATTACCATAAGGCAGTATGGTGGTCTTCGGCGGCTGAGAGGATACACCGCTTGTTTCCTACCCCCTGAGGTCACTAGTTCGATTTCGCGACACTCCTAGTACATCCAATTGTAAATGGACACCCTTGACAAGTTGAGGAAATGATGACGGTCGAATGCAGTGCCGGCCCTGCTACTTCTTTGTGTACCGGAGGCTGAGTAGTATGAGTAGTTTATATATTTCATTCTCGCCACAAGGAGTTCTGTTTACAACACTTGATCATAATCTCCCTCTGTTGCCGGGGAAAAAAAAATCTTGATAAGTTTATCGTTGTTTACAAGAAATAGAACAATTTACTGCGGGTGAAACTTTTGCAGAATTATTTATTTGAAGTAAATCGTTAGCCTTTGAGGGAAGCAGAAGGTACAGTAATGTGAAGGTTTGGTGGGTGCCGAATACCTGGACCAAGATAAGTCACTGTATTGTGGGCTATAATGAAGGTGAAACTTATGGTGAGTGTGAGGTAGTGATGTTATGGTGCAGGGGACAGGTGTATGGTGAAGGATGTGTTGGCTGCGACCGATTACTAGTTTTGTGTTTGTAGCTGATTACTGTACAGACTGGTGCCAGTACAGACGAAGATTTAGCTTCCTCCTTGAAGTATATATAACTTCCTAAAGACACTCCAGCCTATTTCACTCACTTTTATTACTCTGATCTTCGTTACAGATATTAGATTCATTAACACACTGGTAAATATTTCATGGCTTCCCTTAGTTACAAATGTTGAGAATTCAGTTTTTAATCCTACTCTTTTGCTTGTCATGTTAGTTAATCTGCCTTATTGATTGTTTAGATGAAGAAGATGAATTTAGGTCGAACGTGTAGTGAGAAGGTCATATAGCGTTTCTCAAGATCCATGGAATGTAAGGTGGTTGAAATCGTAACATCAATCCAACATGGTACTCTCCTTCCACAACATGATCTCAAATTTAGTTTAACCCCTGAAGCTTCACACGAGCCAGTATCACCACCGGCAGTGTGACTCTCCTGCATATCACTCGACGCCGCTGCTTCCTGGTTAACAGAGGCAGGTGTGAGGAAGATGTGGGAGGAGGAGAGTCAGTGTTTAGTATATCCGTATAAACAGAGACAGTCAAACAGGCGGGGTTAAAGCCGCCTCCCGAACCTTGTGGGTGAGTGGAATACCATTATCCTTCTCGCGTCCCTAAAAATAGTGTCTCATCAACAATGGTAAGTCATTTGTTTAACATACACCCTACTGTGAGCTCCAGCTGGCCTTCACCTCAACCTGTGAGTCAGAGTTAAAAATGAAAAACACAAACGATGTCGATCTTAGGTAACTATTCCTATTTAGTGTAATATATCTATGTATAGGTTAGGTTAGCTGAAGTTAGGTTAGGTGAAGTTAGGTCAGATTAGGTTGGGTTTTGTATGGCGGTAGTCATTTACATGTATTTTTATAACCTACATGATCGTCCGTGGCCTGTCAAGAGTTCCCCCAATGAAGAAAGACACAGTCATCGCAAATCAGAAATTATCCCTATTTAGCTTAACGATCTGTTCTGTTCTGTATGTATAATATGTAGAACTGACCTATTACAAAACCTCTCTGAAACAAAGAGCTAACAGAAACAGAAGCACGATCATTAGGATTAAAAAAATATATATCCCAGTGGAGTGGAAAAGCCAACAGGAATATATAACACAAAACTACGACCAGAATAAGAATTAGGTGGACAATGGGTGTATGCAGGGTATTATATCGCGTTACATACTGAAGCTCCAGCAGGTGGGACACTATGCTATAATGAACAGATACAAGGAAGCTTTGATCAGTTGCGGTAAATGTCGGGAAATAATTATAAGTATAATGATGGACCTGTTAACTGATACAACGGGACGAGAGAAGAGTGTTTCTGGGATACACAGAAAACGTGGCGGTAAAATATGCAAGTGAGGTGAGGAAAACTCGAAACATAATGGAGGAAGGAAAAGGTTTTACTAAAGTCACTAAAGCCCCCCTCCCCTCCCCCCTACCCCCTCCCCCCCTGTCGCTTACCTAAGTCGAGAGTGTGTCCCCAATGTCCCACAATGTCTTACAAGGTCCCACAAGGTCCATAACATCTGGGATAGGTAGTTGGTCAGGCCCCTTACAGGTCATTATGTTTCTTTTCCAAGTCACTCTCATCGCTGTCCATGTTTGATCATTCTTGGGCAGCGTAATCCTCGTCATAGACTGGCTACGTCGGCACATGAAGCACTCCGGCAGAAGTCAACAGGCATCTGCACACCTTCCTCCTGTACTGGGTAGTAGTTGTCATCTTTTTCCCTATGGCTCGTTGGTGAATCTGGTTAGTGACAATTTTTGTGGTTGTCTTCTACATTTTGGTGATAATTATTAATATCTTGAGTTTGCAGGGTGGAAGCAGCTGGCATTACGTCCTTTTATTTGTCAAGTGGAAAGTCAGGATCATCAAGTTTATACTTTGCTGGAAATGTTTTCAACTTGGTTTTGTCAATTGAATCTAAACTTTGACTGTTCAGGGCGCAAACAAATTTTTCCATGTATACATTCCAGTCTTCACAGTTCTCTCACTCGCGTACACGACTCAAGCCCTCGAGAAAGGTAGGAGGACTTTTGCTGGCGATGTCATACGATCTGACTTGACTCTTCTCCATAAAACTTAATGTGTAATTAGAACCTGTTGGTGTAGGCAGTCCATTACACACAATAAGCCCCCATTATATCAGCATTAGGTCTTTTGTTATGAGAATGTGAACACGGAGATTGTGGTCACGGTACAGGAGTGATAGGAACACATTAGTGGTTGTTACTCTGACTACAACATCCTTATTATTAGAATGTACTTCAGTAATGCGATACACATGGTATATCAATCTTTATCAGCTTTGACATGTTTGGATAGACGGATGGCATACTTCACCCCACTGTACGTGAGAATAAGGAGCTACATGGTGGTGTTGTTCATGTAACATTTCAAAAGATAAATATTCTTTCAGAGCTGCTGACACTGTACGACTTGTGTAACAGAGCTGCTGACACTGTACGACTTGTGTAACAGAGCTGCTGACACTGTACGACTTGTGTAACAGAGCTGCTGACACTGTACGACTTGTGTAACAGAGCTGCTGACACTCTGCGACTTGTGTAACAGTTGCTGATACTGTACGACTTGTGTAACAGAGCTGCTGACACTGTACGACTTGTGTAACAGAGCTGATGATACTGTACGACTTGTGTAACAGAGCTGCTGACACTGTACGACTTGTGTAACAGAGTTGCTGACACTGTACGATTCGTGTAACAGAGCTGCTGACACTGTACGTTTCGTGTAACAGAGCTGCTGACACTGTACGACTTGTGTAACAGAGCTGCTGACACTGTACGTTTTGTGTAGCAGAGCTGATGACGATAAAAACTAGGCTTTGGATATCATAGTTTTGATCCAAGGTTAAAACTTTCTAATAGTCGGAAAAATGAAGTCACATACTAGTCACGGTACTGCTATTTACTTTTATCCTAAAATATTTCTGGGATATTTGGTTATTCAGGAACAAATAAGATATTTAGGCTTGGCTTGGCTTGACTTGGCTTGGCTTGGCTTGGCTTGGCTTGGCTTTTCTTTTCTCGTGTTCAGTGATTCAGTATTACCGTGATATGAGTTTCACCACAAACCTCTTACCACCTGACGACCCGCGATTTATTATCAGAGAAACGAAAAATGGTTTTACTGGAGGCGTGTGTCGGGGTGATGATGATGATGATGATGATGATGATAATGACGACAACTACGGATGATAGTGATGATGTTTACATTGTTAGTGATGATGATGGTGGTGATGATGATGATGATAATGACTCCAATGGTGGTTAGGGTGGTGATAATGATTATTGCAATGATGATAATGATTGTTACACGAATAGCCACCACAGCCGGTCCAGCAGCACCAGAAAACAGCCGGTCCAGCCAGCCAGCCGGGACCAAAATATTCAGGAATCGCGTGCATGACTCGCCATCAGGAAACACTCAAGGGATGAGGCGGGCGAAATAACACGCTCCAGTTTTATGTTTCTCTGTATGTTGCTGACCAGTTGGGGCTACACGACTACCTGCTGTGTTGTATTGCTGTATTACTGTGTTGCTGGATCACTGTATTGCTGTGTTGTATTGGTGGATCACTGTGTTGCTGGATTACTGTATTGCTGTATCACTATTGCTGTATTGCTGTGTTGTATTGGTGGATCACTGTATTGCTGGATCACTATTGCTGTATTGCTGTGTTGTGTTGGTGGATCACTGCGCTATAATAATAATAATAATAATAATAATAATTTTTGAGAGATAATAACAACCAATGGCAGATAATATACAATGAACTGATGACAACGATTACTTAATGATATCGTGGAGTAGGTCATATAACACAAGATACCACTGCAGATGTGAGGAGGAAACACGAGATGAACATATAACTTACAGTAACTACAGCAGAGTGGCTGGTCCTGTACTGTGGCTTTGATGCAGCTGTGGTGTGGAACAGCTGCATGTGGATCCACCCCCAAAGGACCGGTGTAAAAGCTCTGTCCCCAAACTGGTAGCTGGAGACATGTCGATGGTCAGAGAGAGGGTCAGTGTACCGAGTGCCTCTTGATAGTTGGTTTATAGTGGCACTGTCGTCCACGAACCCTTTGCTGTTCCCATGTGGTCATGTTGGCAGTGAAGTTAAGTGTCGGCCGCGACCCTCTACTGTACCACTGGGCTCTCACTTGTCAGATGTGTCCACTGTTCCACACTTTTTCCATCCCATATTGAATTGAAATTGTGGTTTTTTATCAATCGTGAACTGGTCATGAATCCTAGAGTGGTTTCTTAGTGAGGAGGAGGAGTTGGGGAGGAGGCAGCTACGGTACAACGCGCCAAAAAGGACGTCTTCACCTCAAAGTAGTTCAGATACGTGTGTGGAAGGAGGGGGAGGGGGGTAAGAACATTGACTTGCCGAGTTGGACGCTTAACCTTATTCTGTCTGGGATTCGATTTTGTCCCTCACACTGTGTGAGGGACAAAATCGAATCCCAGACACACCCCGCCATACCTCACCGCCGCTCACAGACATTCATATACATCTTAAGACTGGTGGCTCGTGACCTGAACAGTTTGGTGACTTTGACCTTTAATCGACATTGTCTGAACTATTGACCAGAAATTTATTGAAATATCATATGATGTTGATGAAAAAGACATAAATGTGATATAAAAATTTATCACAATTACAAGGTGTTTCAGCAAACTGTATACACACACTCCAGTATAATATATAGGACTGTGTTTAAAAAAAAATAAGACCCTGTATTTGAATAGAATCTTTATATAATGTGGACCATTATTATCAGGGAGCTTTGACCACACACACACACACACACACACACACACACACACACCCAGGGCCCCACACAATGATTGACAATATATATGGAAATCGTCAACTCCTTAAACTTGATGTTCTTCTCCTACAGCCTTACCTCGCAGCAATGATCAATAGCCCTCAGAAGAATTAGTTCTTTGATACAGTACTGAGACTAATATATACTGGTTGAGAGAAAAGATATAAATGTTGACTTTAATCATCAATACAAGACTCGATGCTGACGGGATATTTCAATGACGTGGATGTACCTGTAATGCTGTTAAAATACTTCCTGTTAACCTCCCGCAGAGAAACAGACCATCTAGCGACCTATTCTATAAACGCCCCGACATCGTACAGTATTGTGAGTGTGTGGTGTTGAGGCGCTGAAGAAAAGGTGTGTTGAGGGTTGATGTGTGAGGGAGCCACTCATCACGACACTTAATTTCTACTTAGTGTTCTGGTGCTGTGGAACTTGTTATTGTCAACTATGAAGAGACACTTGGTGATGGATAAGCAATGACTGGGCAAACCTGAGTGGGTGAGTGGGTGAGTGAGTGGGTGGGTGGGTGGGTGAGTGAGTGAGTGAGTGGGTGGGTGACTGAGTGAGTGAGTGAGTGAGTGGGTGGGTGGGTGAGTGAGTGGGTGAGTGAGTGAGTGAGTGGGTGGGTGACTGAGTGAGTGAGTCGTCGTCGTCAGTATCATCGTTACAACTTTGTATAGTAAAGTCAGTCTATATAAGCCAGTATTTCCCATTCACTTCTAAGTCTCGTTCGCTTCACTGCCACCCATGTGTTTATTAAATCATCATACATTATCCCTATGTCTGTGTTTATCATCCATTGTCTCTTCTCTCTCCTTTCCTTACATTCTTGTCGGGTTTTTTTCGCGTTTTCTTTCCTTCTTTTCACATCCGTTTTCTTCCTCTCTTGTTCGTTAATGTCTTTTCTTACTTCCTGTCTCCTCTCTTCTCTTCTTCTCTCCTCTTACCTCATTTCTCTCCTCTACTCTTCATCGATCTTCATTCCGCTTCTGAATTATCTAATTTGTTCATCTCTTAGTCTCTCTCTCTCTCTCTCTCTCCTCCATTATTCTCCCTACATATGTTTTTTTATCTTAATCTCCTCATTATCTGTCCTTTCTTCCCCTCTATGTCTCTTTTTCTCTCTTATATCCCTCAATTATTCTTTCCCTTACCACTTCCCATCTTTTCTTTTATTCTTTCTCTATCTTTTCTCTTTCTCTCCATCCACCCCCATCCCTCCTTCTTCTCCTATCTCTCTTCTTCCTCCATTTATCTCACTTTATCTCCCACCGTCTCCCCACCCCCCCTGCTTGGTGTGTGTGTGTGTGTGTGTGTGTGTGTGTGTGTGTGTGTGTGTGTGTAATTTTTGTCTGTTTATTCCAGTTTTAATTTTATTTGTTTCTTAATTTTTGTGTCTATTAATTTTATTTATTGATTTAAGTTATTTTCTTCTCATTTATTATCTTTATTTGTTATTTTATTTATTTATTTATTTATTTACTAATTTCGTATTATTTTTATTTATTTGTTGTATTTAAATAATTTTCCATTAAGTTGATCTTGTTATTAATTGTATTTTTTTCATTAAATTTCTTTCGTTATTATGTTCAGTGTTGTTCCTTCATCTTTATTGATTTTGTCTCTTTATTTCTCCTTTTATACTTCTTCCTTTATTCATTTACTTCTATTCACTAATTGTCTTGTCTTGTTTAGAGGCGATATGTCAACAAAGTTTGGTCGGTTAAACTCCAAGTACGAAAACTCTCGTTGGTTCTGGAGGATTTTGTAGATCAAGTCAAAGATCAATAGGTATCCGGCTGAGAGAGAGAGAGAGAGAGAGAGAGAGAGAGAGAGAAAAAGAGAGAGGCGCTCATTACAAATACACACACAGCTTCCTACTCTCCACATGTGCTGTAAAACTCTTGAGGTGTTTCACAGGTGTTGTTTATGGTCTGATGTGTTGGCCAGGTATTGGAAAGGACCTGTCTGTTTATCTGTCTGTTACCTCATCATTGTAATGTAATGAAGTATATATCTCCGTCATATCCGCTATTAGGAGTGAAATATGGTGGGTACACAGACGGTATTGAATTCTTTGGGGAGGTCAAGGTCAAAGGTCATAGTCGTCGAACGTTCACAAATAACCTTTTTTTTACGTTAATACTGGGAGGATGCATCGTAGAGGGCTGGGGTATATATAATATTCCTCGACGTGAAATATCTTCAGAAAATTACATCATATATAAAATTTCGACAAAAATAACATGGACGTCAAAAATGTTATTTACATGCATCGACAGTATAGAAAGGCTGTGGACTACCTACATCACCTCGTAAAATAAAACACGAGGGAACAGTGAAACGATGTCACGGGCGAGTGGTTTCCCGTTCCCGCGGCAGTAAAGCGGCTGGGGCAAGGTGTGCCACCATTAATTGACTTGGTGATTGTTGATTGACTCACCTGGTACAGAGAGAGTTCCATCTCATATGATTCTGTATCGTTGTCAGACCAGTCACTGTAGGATGTTATATTTTATTTATAGGTGTATATTAGTTAACATCACATTTAGAACCTAACTGTAGAGTTTCATAATAAATTTAAACCTTCAGACAGAATTATTCCCTAAGATTATCCACTTTCTATAACACTAAGATACATAAATTACAGAGATACAGGAGACTTGCTGTATCAAGCTGACGTGTCCTGGGCCCCTCTCTCACAGATCGATTTTTAGTCATTGTAGGATAGTTCTTTTCGTTGGGCGACGCTTCGGCTTGATAGCAAAAAATAAAAATAAAAATACTCCCAGACTCGGCGGCTGAAAACAAGTAAGGTGAAGTTTTTCTCCTGAAGTGGATTTCATTTCAGAATTCCTCCAAGATTAATGATATAAATTTAAGATGATTTTTATAATGTTATTGAATGATCTGACACTAATTTTCGTTATTTTTTGACCATATATGATTTTTTGGGGTGATTTATTTGAGTGATTTTTATTTTTTACTTTAGTTGAGTTAAATGTGAATGGAGTTAAGAGGGAGGAGTGTGTTTGAGGGTTGTTCTGTTAAAGCTGTATATCTCGTCCTGAGTAGACCAAGTCTCCATCACCTCCACCACGACTACCATCACCACGACTACCATCACCACCACCACCACGACTACCATCACCACCACCACGACTACCATCACCACGACTGCCATCACCACCACCACGACTACCATCACCACCACCACGACTGCCATCACCACCACCACGACTGCCATCACCACCACCACGACTGCCATCACCACCACCACGACTACCATCACCACCACCACGACTACCATCACCACGACTGCCATCACCACGACTGCCATCACCACCACCACGACTACCATCACCACCACCACCACTACCTTCACCACCACCACCACCATCACCACCACCACCACTACCATCACCACTACCACCACCACTACCATCATCACCACCACCACCACCACCACTATCTCTTCCTCCTCCTTCTCTTAGTAATACTGCACATACATACATACATACATACATACATACATACATGAACATAAGTATATGCAGGCGAACAAGACAGCCAGTGACCACGACTCCACCTCTCACACACACACACACACACAGCTCCCAGACCACAGATTCTACCCCACTCGTTAATTACTCAGTCTACTTAACTTACGCCATGAATGCAAATGGCGTCAATATATATGCAAGACTTTAAAGCAGGGAGATGAGCTGGCTAGTTGGTTGTTCCTGTGGTAATTAAGACTGCGCCCTAACTACCTAATTATGATGATCACCCAATTTGGGGTCACAAGACGTCAACTGTTTTGAATTAAGGGACAAACATAGTCTTGTCTTACCGTGAACTATCTATGTTGTGGTGCTGGTCTCCTATGTTGTGGTGCTGGTCTCCTATATTGTGGTGCTGGTCTCCTATATTGTGGTGCTGGTCTCCTATGTTGTGGTGCTGGTCTCCTATGTTGTGGTGCTGGTCTCCTATATTGTGGTGCTGGTCTCCTATATTGTGGTGCTGGTCTCCTATGTTGTGGTGCTGGTCTCCTATATTGTGGTGCTGGTCTCCTATATTGTGGTGCTGGTCTCCTATGTTGTGGTGCTGCTGGTCTCCTATGTTGTCGTGCTGCTACTGCCCGTTAGAGACAGTGTGGATATAGCACACTGTACACTAAGCCTTCGGTACACAAGGAGACAGCGTGGCCGGTACTGCACTCGACCTCCTTCACTACCTTTAAATAGGTAAACATAAGTACCCATTTATACGTTAGGTTAGGTTAGGTTAGGTTAGGTTACTAGGATTAAGTTAGGTTATAATTAGTTTACTTAGGGTTGGTTAGATTAGTTTTCTCTAAATTAGGTTAATTTAGAAAAGGCTAAGTTAGGTTAATTTAGGTAAGTTTGGATTGTTAGATATGGTTACGTTAGTTGAGGTTAGTTGATGTTAGGTTAGGTTTGGTTACGTTAGTTGAGGTTAGTTGATGTTTGGTTTGGTTAGGTTTGGTTAGGTTAGGTTAGGTTTGGTTAGGTTAGGGTAGGTTAGGTTAGGTCCGGTTAGGTCCGGTTAGGGCTGGGGAACATTTGACAACAATCAACGAATCTCTGTCACGTTCGTAATTCAAGACGTGTAAAACGTTCAGGATTGAGGTCACCTGCACTAATTACTAACAACAGTATGAAACAGGGAGACAGACTCGTACCTGTGTGTGTGTGTGTATGTGGTTATGTATGAGTGTATGTGCGTGCGTGTATCTTTTTCTTGTGTACGTGCGTCAGAGAGAGAGAGAGAGAGAGAGAGAGAGAGAGAGAGAGCCACACAAGCACACAATTTACCTGGAGTTGTATCACTGTCGAGTCTGTTCCTGTAAACCTCCATCAGCCGGGGGAAGAAACTCAGATATTGGATTGTCGCACCTGTGAGTTTTACCTGCCGCCGCACTTGTTCACATCGGAATGAAACTGTTGCATTAATTAAGTGTAAAGTGAGAACTGGTGGCTGGTAGAACAGTGGAGTCGTGATGGGAACAGCGATAACATGGCTTCGTATACTCACGTTCTTCTGAAATTATAAGGTAGAGTTTTTAATTAATGTAAGAAAATAAGAAAATCAGATAGACTATATGTTATTATTATTATTATTATTATTATTATTATTATTATTATTATTATTACAAAAAAGGTTCTCCATCTGTTAATAATATAAAAAATACTGAAACACATTCAAAATTACATAATTAAATCACTACAGATATAGTTAAACACATCAACTCACACATTGACCTAATATATAGTTTAATTTATTGTTTCTTAGTTAGTGACGTAAAATTAGATATTCATATTACCTAAATAATATTTACCTTATTGCATGTTGCATCCAGTTGAGGTTTGGTTAAAGGCTTCTGGTAGTGGGTCCTTCAGAGCTGTGTTCACCAATATTACATTTATGGGAGTGTCTTTTGTGTGGCTGACGGCTTAATTTGGTTATGTACATTGATGTGTGTGTGTGTGTGTGTGTGTGTGTGCTCTGATGTTTATGCGCACATCATTACTGTATATTGTAAATACACACACACACACACCTACCTACAGGGAGTTCACTACACCCAACACACACTACGGCTACACCATATTGCAATAAACCAAGGCAATGTTTTGTATATTTTCCACTTCGCCTTCACCACCTTCCTCTCTTCCCTGTTTACTCGTTCTCTTTCTTATAAGTATCGTCTTTATTACATATTCTTTATTATATTTATCAGTATTTCCATCATTAACCGAGTCTTTTATTTGTTGTCTTTTATTTATACTTTAAAAGAATACATTTACCTTTTATCAACTCCCCGCCACAGGTGTTCAAGGTAGGAGACGTCATTAATTAACATTGATTAATACACCTTATGGTCATTAAAGAACTTTCCCCTGCTCACTTAATGACACACACACACCCACACCTTTCACTTACCCTAACCTAACCTAACCTAACCCACAACATATATTGAGGGAGTGAGAGACGCCCCTGGACCCCTCGGCTCTTCCCGCACCCTTTACGCCATAGAGGGAGTGAGAGATGGCCCTGGTCTCTCGCCTCCTCCTGCACTCTTCACTTGGCTCTGTGACACTAAGAGGTTTAGCTGACCTCCGCTACATCACACAAGCCATTAAGATTCTTTTTAACCTTCTTTGATGATGGTACTGACGTGTAGCCCAGCCTGCCTGCCTTGCCTGCCTGCCTCCCCTGCCTGCCTGCCTCCCCTGCCTTCCTCCCCTGCCTGCCTCCCCTGCCTGTCTCCCCTGCCTGCCTCCCCTGCCTGCCTCCCCTGCCTGTCTCCCCTGCCTCTTTCCCCTGCCTGCCTCGCCTGCCTCCCCTGCCTGCCTGCCTCCCCTGCCTGCCTTCCCTTGCTGCTTCCCCTGCCTGCCTCCCCTGCCTGCCTGCCTCCCCTGCCTGCCTCCCCTGCCTGCCTCCCCTGCCTGCCTCCCCTGCCTGCCTCCCCTGCCTGTCTCCCCTGCCTGCCTCCCCTGCCTGCCTCCCCTGCCTGCCTCCCCTGCCTGTCTCCCCTGCCTGCCTCCCCTGCCTGCCTCCCCGACTCCTCTATACAATTTCTAAGACTCATACTTGAAATTTTTCTTTTCCCACAACGACGAAGAAGCTACCCACACGAGACACACCCGACAGCTAGCCATGACTCTCCCTCACACACATACCTACTGAATCACTTGGGGGACGTCGTTATCGTGTTTTTATTCCTCGGGTGGACGAGTGAGTCATTGAGATGATCGCTTCTCTGTTGGTGAGTGAGTTGTGTTTTTACTTCGTCAGTAAGTAGGTCAGTCAATGAAGGATTGAGCTGATGTCGAATAAATAGATGTCAAGTAATCTTTAAAAAAATGTATAGTTGTTAAATATTAATTTCCTCCTACACGTGACGTTGATTTTAGTCCTAATGACCTACAGCTGGACTATTGAAAGTGAGAGTGGGTGAGAGGCAATGTGGATGCAGCACACTGTCGCGAACTCGGAGATCATATTAGAGGTGAGATCTTGTGTCCTCTCAGCCACCATACTGCCGTTGATATTGTCACAGAGTTTCCACACTGAGGGTCTCACTGAACGATTACAATAACCTCTCCTCAGCTGGTGGGTCGAGGGTAATCAAGTGAAGTAGCGTCACTCACCTGACTACCTAACACCTGGCGGGTCTATTTTGAAGCAAGACGTTCCTAATAAACCTTTTGTGAACTGGATGACACACTCACTCTCTCTCTCACTGTCTCTCCTTACATGAGGGGCGAGGGTAAGGAGTTCTGTCTCACTTAACAGAGAGAGAGAGAGAGAGAGAGAGAGAGAGAGAGAGAGAGAGAGAGAGAGAGAGAGAGAGAGACTGTGTGTGTGTGTCCTCAGTCCAATCGTGTTTCTTAGATTTCTTTATTGAATCGTCACACACACACACACAAACACACACACACACACACACACACTATGGTGACCTGTCCTTCGGGGTCACCATAGGTCATGTAATGTTAATAATAATCCCCTGTTCCTAACTACCGTGATGCTGTATAATTGGTCGTTCATTAGTGTTTTATAAGGCATTTGGACGTGTTGCTGTGACTTACTCTCTTACTGACGGTGAAATTTTTAACTCAGATTCTCACTCATACACTCACTCGATCACTTATCTGTCAAGTCCCTCTCCTGGCCAGAGACTTCAGTCCAATATTTGCATTTTAAATCAGTTTATAATTCAACTCACCAAAGTAAATAGAAACGTAAATATCGTACAGTATAACCCAATTACTTTTCAAAGATTTTTTCTGAGGGTCGAACGAATGATTGCGCGTTCGGTCTGTGTCTAGCGGTACACAGACGGGAACACATACACGTTAAGGCAGGGAGAGTGTATCGTGTATATTCTATATCCTTATGTCTAATTACCGAGTGGTTTAGTGTTAGTGGTCAAGCATACACTTAATATGCAACTCACTGGTTAGATATCATATGGTAAAAGTTATCTTGTGTGTGTGTGTGTGTGTGTGTCTTCTATATGTGTCACTCTAGCCGGGAACATCATTGTGTTAAGACAGTGTTCGACCCTCCTCATCCCCCTACAAAAACAAAAACTAATAAAACAAAAATAGTCCTCATTATCAGACCCTTACCTCAGACACTTCAGCCCTTTATGACCCTCTTCTCGAGCCCTCCAGCCCTTCATATCCCTCATTTCATTATCCTCTTTGTCTCTCTTCATTATACTCATCATTCATGGCCATTGCTCACCACCACTTCATCTCATTACTGTAATTTATCACGAGGCTTTTGCGAGTCTGTTTCTTTACACTGAGTTGTTTGTTGTGGCTTCGTGGTGGTACTTCCTCTCTACTGTTATATGAGTCTTGAAGGTTTATAGTATTATTATATAGGATGGTTTAAGATAAGTGTTTTTTTTTTCCTTAACTGTGGTTTAATTTAGGTCTTTACTTAGCACCGACACACACACACACACACACATACACATACACACACACACGCTTTATCCAGGTCGACACTTGAAACTCGATGAACTGTTTATTTTCTATTGTGTGAGGTATTGTTGATCTGCCACGCCCTTCACGAGTTAAGTTAGGTTAGGTTTGGTTTGGTTAGGTTAGGTTCTGGGTGATGATTTATCTCTGATGTAAACACTATGGCTCTCTCTCTCTCTCTCTCTCTCTCTCTCTCTCTCTCTCTCTCTCTCTCTCTCTCTCTCTCTCTCTCACTCATTATCCTCCCCATCTCTCCTTCTTTACTCTATTCCCTCCTTTTACCCCTTATATCTCACCCTCCCTTAAGTTCTTTCATTCGTTTCTCTATCCTCCCTCATTCTATCTCTCCTTGCTATATTATCTTATCATTCCTTCCCTTCTTCCCTAACCCCCTCTTCTCTTTCCCTCCTCCCCCCTTTCCTTCTTCCTCCTTTTTCCCTTCCTTCTCCTCCCTTTCCTTCTTCCTCTTCCCTCTCTCCTTGCCCACATTCCCTTCTCCTTTCCCCCACCTTTACGTCCATTCCTCCTTTCCCCCCCTTCTCTCCTTCCCTCCTTCGTGTTCCGTCCTGTCTCCTTCACTTGGTATCACTCAGCTGATAATATGACAATTTATTCCTATCAGCTGTCGTGGATGAACAGACACGTGACATTATCTTCTTGAAGCTGTCACTCTGAATCGTATTGGCGCTGTGTTGTGTTAGTGAGGCGTACTGATCTTAGTGCTGCGTTATCTCTCTCTCTCTCTCTCTCTCTCTCTCTCTCGGTGCAGTAGAAACACAGTCACTCTCGTCTATTATATTTCATGTCCTTGTTGTGTTACGTCGTTTTGTTGTTCTTCCTTGTGTATTGTGTAACGTGTGTGTGTGTGTGTAATGGTGGTGTTTTGGGATTACCTGAAGATTACAGTATAGGTAAGTTCATTAGGTTTGGTTTCGTTTGGTTGGGTTTGTTTAAGCATGAGGTAAAATTAGCTGGTTATCCATATATTGTAGTTTAACCATATTTATTTTATTTGCTTCTTTCCTTTTTCTTAGACTGAAAGAAACTAAAAAAAACGCAAAAAAGGAGGTTAACTCACTCACTCACTCCCTCACTCACTCACTCACTCACTCACTCAACTTATACTGTGTAAAAGTAAAATATACGAAATTTATTCTTAAATCTACCTTAATTACAGTATATATCACGTTAATTTACCATCTATATTAAAACGAGTCAGCGATTCTCATTCACACTAACAGTACCACACGTAAACAAAAACAATACACTATATACTCTTTACAATCTTTATTTACAGAGATGTAAATCGATACACCTTGACCTTGTAAATTTACCTGTTTTTCCTTTATGTTTTCGGGTTCCTTTCAGTGGCCCGTCGTCAGCTGTTTTGACATTAGACATTCACGGTTCTTTATCCTCTCGTGTTCTCTATGGTATTGAGGTCTTTTGTCTCTCCCTCCCTCACTTCATTCTTGTAATCTCTCTCTCCTTTATACCTTCCTCCTTTCATCTTTCCTTCCTCCCTTTATTTATCCTTTCCTTCCTCCCTTCATTTACTCTTCTCTCCCTCCATCTGTCCATCTTATAACCCTCCATCTTTCCTTCCTTCCTTCCTTCCTTCCCCCCCCTTTCTCCTTCCCTCACCTGTCCCAGATAACTTCCTCACCTTAATCTTTTCTCACTCAGTCGACTCGTCAAGGTAGCCATCTCACCTGTCTTAATTATGTAGACCTTACCTGATCAGTCGTCCATACTTAAACACTGACTTGATAATGTATTCATCTCACCTGCTGCCGTGTGGTGTGTTGAGCCACACCGGACCTGATGTAGTGTGTTCTTGGGTGAGTGTTGTCGGTGTGTAATATTAATTCTATTTGGTAATTGAATCTCTCGTCAGGGGATGTTATTGTTTATTTGTCTGTCTGTCTGTCTGTGTGTGTATTGCCTCACACACTCTCCCTTCTCCCAACCAGAACTTTCCTCACCACAACCAGTGGCTGGAGGCGTTATTCGCGTCCAGTGTTGCGTGTAACGATGTGCTGATAGTGAATACAGAAAATGGTAGCCAGGCTGTGTTCTGATATACAGCAGCGTCTTACCCGTGATATTTCTCGTAGATAATAATAATAATAATAATAATAATAATAATAATACTTCAACATTATTCATAGTGCTCTTCCCAAGATACATTCTCTTGTTCGTGTTCCCAGACCTGCCACAAGAGGTCTAGGTGGTGAAGTGACGCTCATCTCTTCTGTAACGCTGCTCAGCCTATATATTCTCTTGGAAAAGGAGGGCCAAGGTTCCTCCACCTCACAAAACAAACTTTATAAACATTGTTGATTTCAAATAAGCTTGAAATCAGGCAGTTTTTTTTATCCTTCTTACCCCGACAGGCAATATTTTAGGACCCCTATAAATTGGATCAGACTCAAAATGAACTCAATTGAATCACTGTTGCTTCTGATTCACTCTCATGGAGACCCTTCGCTCGGCTGGGAACTTTCTACACCGTTGCCACATTGCTCGGGGGTTCAGGTTCACTGTTAGAGGCGGAAATTAGAGGCAACTGTATATTGTTTACGGTGACTGAAGGCGTGTTGTGACTGAACATATCTACGGACAAATACAATTAATTACTGGCGTCTTTCTGAACCAGGATGAGATGCAAAGATGATAACAGTTAATATAATATCGTGTTGAGCTTCGTCGGTCTTATTTGGAATTATAAGCAACAGTGTTTTATCATTGGTATTTATGGATTATCTTGTAAACATCGGCGGTGAGATGTTATGTAATGTGATCTCTGGTATTCTCAGCTCATCAACGTAAACATCATGAAGATATACTGGAGTCGTAATAGATTTCAATAGGAGTTTTCTCACAGTGTATTGTGTGGAAATAAATCACTGTAGGTTCGCGTGATCCATGTATATGCTTATTACCTTGCCATACAGACGGATTCAAGGGATGAGAGAGATCCTGTAGTAGCAGTGTAGATCCTTAATGAAGTGTGTGTGTGTAGTGAAGTACAGGGTGTATCCAAAAATGTATGCACACTACCATGCGGAACAGTTTTCAGTATGCTGTATCCACACTGCCTCTGATGGGACGTGAGACCAGTGGAGACTATTTTTACCTTATCTTGGTAGCGATAATAAGGTTGTGATACAAATTACGAGGCATCGCTGTTTTTCTCTCTTTCTCAGTGATGTGTTTGTCCTGTAGCTACTGTGTGTGTGTGTGTGTGTGTTCAATAAAATAAGTATAAAGTGAAACAGCCATATCTCCCGCTGTCTCTCGTGGGGGGGGGGGGGGGGCAGTAGAGTATTGAACAATGTAGCAGTAACTCTTTTTATGTGTTCTTGACCGTCCATCTTAATCCACTGATGGAAGAATAACGAGGTAATAACGTTTACTGTTATATTGGGAACACTTATGGTGATGGCTTCTGTTGTGTTAACGACCTGTTCCTACCACAGGTGCTGCCACGAATATTACTGGGATGTGTGTGTGGGAATTATTGTGATGTGTGGAAACTGTTGAGATGCGTAAGAACTCTCTCTCTCTCTCTCTCTCTCTCTCTCTCTCTCTCTCTCTCTCTCTCTCTCTCTCTCTCAGTGTCACTTAACAAATATAAAATATAACCTAGAGTGAATAATATACTTAACAAAATTAACTTCGTTTAGAGGAAGATTAAGAAATGTTATAGTAATGATATAATTTGGATAATTGATATAATTAGTGTAAGGAATTATCAGAGAGAGAGAATCTGTTAATGAGTTATTTAGTTTTTAGAAAGAGTAATCCGGTTTTATTTACCTTTGTGTGTGGGGATTATGCTATGGGCTAAGTATGTTAATTAATGTTTGTATTAGTTTATGTAGTACGATTATCTTAAGATTATACACCCTCAGCATAGTTCATCTGATGATTAGACACTATAACGCTATCTGTGGGTTAGGTTAGGTTTAGTTTGGTTTAATTTGGTTAAGTGTGGTTTAGTTTGGTTTAATTTGGTTAGGTTACGTGTGGTTTAGTTTGGTTTAATTTGGTTAGGTTAAGTGTGGTTTAGTTTGGTTTAATTTGGTTAGGTTAAGTGTGGTTTAGTTTGGTTTAATTTGGTTAGGTTAAGTGTGGTTTAGTTTGGTTTAATTTGGTTAGGTTACGTGTGGTTTAGTTTGGTTTAATTTGGTTAAGTGTGGTTTAGTTTGGTTTAATTTCGTTAAGTGTGGTTTAGTTTGGTTTAATTTGGTTAGGTTAAGTGTGGTTTAGTTTGGTTTAATTTGGTTAGGTTAGATTTGGTTAGCGTTTGAGTGTTTAATCATTACTTGATATAAGCTGAAATATATGATCACACACACAAACACACACACACGTAGGCACACACACACACGTAGGCACACACACACGTAGGCACACACACACACAAACACGTAGACACACACACACACACACACAAAATAATATACCAAGAAATAACTTAAAATAAAAAGCAGTTCAAACGTCAATAAGGCTTCCAGTGAAATTAATATTTATCATTATTATACTTGTCTCGTTGTAGTAGTAATTATTAGGAACATACGTCGCTCAAAAGAAGAATTATATAGATGTGTTGTCAGGTGTTTGTTATCGTTGGTCGTATCATTAGGGAGGTGAGCTCTCTCTCTCTCTCTCTCTCTCTCTCTCTCTCTCTCTCTCTCTCTCTCTCTCTCTCTCTCTCTCTCTCTCTCCCAGGTGAACCATCATGACCAGGGTACTAGTGAGGTAAACCTGGTGAACTATCATACCTCAATGCAGGTAAAGTAATCTCTACGTATTGCACCATTATCTGAACGCGGGTTTGGCGAGGCGTGAACCAAATCGACTTTTCTCATATGCATGTACTTAACAATACACAAATGTCCCAATATACGTTTCATTGTTCGCCAGGTTGAGAACAATATGATACAATTTTTACCCTAAATGGAAACTGGTGATTGTTTTTTTTTATACCGTGTTATTACTATAGCTTTTGATAACAACCAAACTATCTGTTCTGATATTTTGAGATTGGTTGTGTGAGTAATTTTATCGTTTATATTGCTAGGTGATGAGGCGTAGTGTAGTGCTGGGGGTTGATGGTGCTGGGGTGATGTTTTGATGGTGCTGGGGTGATGTTTTAATGGTGCTGGGGTGATGTTTTAATGGTTCTTGGGTGATGTTTTGATGGTGCTGGGGTGATGTTTTAATGATTCTTGGGTGATGTTTTGATGGTGCTGGGGTGATGTTTTGATGGTGCTGGGGTGATGTTTTAATGGTGCTGGGGTGATGTTTAAACCTGTTATCTCAGTTTTATCTTAGGTTTAATCAATAAGCATTACCTCATTTTACCTCACAAGTTATTATGGTTTTCATCTCATCTGCCCGGGTAGAGAAGGAGGGTGTAGTCTTAGTGTATGGATTCTTTAAGCCGTCGATCCCAAGGTCTTTCTATACATCTTTGGTCCTATTTTGGTGTGTTGGTCCCATTGTCTTATCATCTATACCTCAGCGTGGATACAAGACTCTGATCGATCAAGAAATAAGCGCCTTTGAAACTTTCTAATTTACTCTCTGGTGATCGTCCGTGGCAGAGTTTCAGGGCATCAGTGTGTTAGAAAACCTTATTGTGAGATATCTTTAGGGATAATGGTTCCAACACTACCAAGGAAATCGTCGAACTCTTCTGCTAATTCTTCAATCTTGATTCAAATTAGAGATGGTAGTTTAGGAATAACACGTGTTTGTGGACTAGTTCCGTTCAATACCACTTCCAGGCTTAATTACACACCTTCATCCAGAACAGGTAGACTTGTCACTCAAACTTCCTTACAGGTGAGACGAAATCATAAACCTAAAAATACAGTAACATATAAACAATGATAATGCATAAAAGTTTAATTGCGAACATTAAATTAGCCATAACTTGTAAGTACACAATAGAGGCGAGTTTTAATAATACATAAACCCTGAATGTCTAACTACCTGACCCCCCCCCCCCACACCACACCACTTCCTGGCCGCCACCCTCGTCAAGCAATGAAGGATATAGACCGTAAATAAAGTGTTGCACATTTTCCACACAATACCCGGGGAAATCTTGGCACGATGTAGCCAGCTTCTCCGCCCGTCATTTAGGTTTCATTATGTAGATTAAAGCTGTAAGAGCGACGTTGTTATTTTCTGAGTCTAATCCTCCTCCTCCTCCTCTTGACGATGAGCTGCGGTGCTTAGGTTACCACAGTGTTAACACAAGGTAGCGCCCGGGTACAATATCATGTGGCCAACTAAGTCACATCTCTTCGAGGTTCTGTTTCATTCTGAGGTTTTTGTGGGGGTAAATTTAACATGTGTCAATATGCTTTCGGTAGATGACCAACGTGTGACATCTACCCAGGAATGAGGTGATAATAACAGCTCGTTAAGTCTCTGTTGAAGATTATATCCATCAAAGACGTAGTAAGTTTTAAGGCTACATGGATGCTGCTACCATAATGAAATGATTAAGAATTTGTTTAGTTTCTTGGAATTAATAGCGACCATCACCTCTAATGGCTCTCTTACGTGTGTTAGTTAGATATCAAAACTCAGTGAACATTCTTGGTGGATTATAGTTTAAAGAATTAATTTCATTTGTATTAATTTCTTCATACTGACACTCCCTCACCAGGTCTTGTTAGTGTCGCATCACCAGTAGAGAGAGAGAGAGAGAGAGAGAGAGAGAGAGAGAGAGAGAGAGAGAGAGAGACTTCCCTAATTAACAATAAACTTATAGGCAGCAGGAGAGGTAAGAACCATCTCAGTGATAGACAACAGTAATATAGAGAAGATTTATTTCTGCTGAAGACACTCACTCGTACACCTAAGGGAACCATCACGCCTGACGAAGGGACTATCACTGCCTGGCTCACTTTATGTTCATCTTGGAAGGGAACTTAACTTGAGTGGATTTTGTTGAGATTAGTTTTAGCTCATACGATAAAAATATAACCCATGAATATTATTTTTCTGTGATTATTTCGTATTGATTTTATTAGTATTTTCTTGGTAGTTATTAGACTCGCTAGGGAAATGGTTTGTAGGTTAGGGAGAACTGACTGACCTCTTCCCCTTCATTACTTGACGACCAGCGATGTTGTGTGTGTTATGCCAGGCTATAGTCGTGGATGATAATATTAAAGATGATAGCGAATATAATGAACATAATAATAGTAATAATAACAATAATAATGGTAGTAATAATAGTAGTAGTTATAATAGTAGAAATAAACACTTAAAATATAATGTATAACACTTAAAATATAATGTAAATAGCGAGATAGAAATTGAAAGAGAGTGAACTGTGGTGAGAATTATGGTTGGTCTGGGTGAGGACTGTCAGACGGGTTGAGACGAGACGAGCGGAGAGGAGGAAAATCGTGATGGTGATAAAGATTAAAGAGGAGGAGAGGGAAGAGGAGGAAGATCGTGATGGTGATAAAGATTAAAGAGGAGGAGAGGGAAGAGGAGGAAGATCGTAAATAATGATAAATTGAAAATATAACAAGATATATGAAAAAGGAAAGAATAAGAAGATAAAGAAGAAATTAACCTGTGAATAGTGATAATTACGGTAGACATATAAGGAGGAGGAGAAGGAATATTTAAATAAGACAGTAAAGACGAAGATAAGAAGACTAAAGAGTATAAGGAGAATATTTAGGCAGGGAAGAGTGAAAGTAGGAAAACATACAAATTCTTCGTAAAGGAGATAAGTAAAATGAAAAGGAAATGTGGTGTGGATATTAAGATGACTAGTTTAGAAATATAATGTATTGGACTTGGTAACCTGATCAGGAGACGAGAGTATGAGACGGGCTACAGAAGTGTGGGTGAAGCGGCCTCATGTTTGCTGTTACAGAGGTGGTTATGTGACATGGTGGACACGACAGGATGTATAACTGTATGTTCAAAGGCTTTAATACAACCCAGCTCGGTGTTCATGCTAATGTATATAACGTACAGGTAATTTCAGTGGTGTAGTTATTGTAGGAGAGAGAAGGAGAGTCTCGTTGTTACTGTGAGGAGCTGAAGGATGCCATTAACTTTAGTTGCTTGGGGAAAAAAATGACCAACAAAAAAGAAAATGAAAAATGTAAAGTTAATTGGGAAGGCAGGGAACAGGTACACATGAGAGTGGTAACTAATATGACTAGAGTAAGTAGAAAGTGTACAGTGCTAGATTGTACGTGAAGGAGAGGAGATTCCAGCTCTTATGTACTGTACAGCTCGTGTGCTACAGAGTAATGGCAGATTAAGACTCACACCAACATAAAGGAGATTCTACGTAACCTAACAAGGACGAAAATAACTGATAACATAAGAAAGGTAATTTAGTGTTTGAGGGCACTAAGGTAACCCTGCCAGGTGAGGTGTTTATATAGGCAGGTGAGAGAGAAGATGGACAGGTTAATTAGTTAATTACTAAGGTCTTGAGTCGTCTGTTTTATATATAATGCTTCAAGACTTAACTGTTGTCCTGTGCTATGGAAGGTGTCGTACGTGTGGGTGTTATTATAGAAGAACCTACACGACGTTCAGCTGGGCAATACTGCACCCGACGTAACGCTCAGTCGGCTGGAGGTGAACTGATCTCTGATAAACAATAACAAGAAGACCGAAGCTGACTATAACTTGTTAATGAGCTTCGGGTGTTGCTTTGCCCTACTGATTGGGTATTTTTTATCATTATTTATCATTTCACCAGTTATCACCTTACTAGCCGTTTGGGTAGTTGGTCCTTTCTTTGTTACATTGCTATGAACTTTATTCGTCAAGCGTTTGGTCGAGGTCACAATGGATAACACCCTCCTCACGTGTGCCCGGGCCATGGAGGACTCGAACCCATGATAATTATGAGAGATTACTCACGTTACAGCTGCACCTCCACCAACATCGTGGTATTCTCGGTCGGGTACAAACATCCACAGTAAATTAGTTATGTAATACAGAAATTGCCTCAATCTACGACACAGTCATATGAAAAAAAGGTGATTTACAGAACGAACACAAGTATAGGTGCTTTTGGCCGCCGTCGTCTTTTTTATAAACAAAAAACACTACGAAGAGATCCACCTCCAGTTATGGCTCACTTCCACGGTGTGCGGAAAATACGGTACTGTACTACTGCCCCGTGTATAGGTATTGTGTGTGTGTGTGTGTGTGTGTGTGTTTGGTTTACAGTTAACTACTATGGTGGTAATTATTATTATGACTAAACTGTACTTTTATAACTAAACGTCAGTACTGGTGAGGTGCCTTCATCTGGTAAACTAACCTAACTTAAACTAACCTAACGTCTACATAGATGAGATAGAAAGTCAATACTACAAATGATTGAACTGTGCCAACTACAGTACAGTGCATTAAGCAGTTTTATATTTTTAGCAACAGACAGCGTTAAAAAAGTGTTGGTCATGAAGATTTAAGTCCATTATAAAGCCTGGAAAATGGCCAAATTTTCCGACCAAAACGTTGGAAATTGGGGATTATTTTCTCTTGGTTTGGTTGACTAGATTGAAGAAGATGATAGTTTCAACCACATGGTGTATTTGTGAGGATTTGAGTATATAATGTTAATAAATTGTGCATTGTTGGAAAACCCAGCTGTGAGCTAAGCTTCATCTGACACAAGCCCAGTAATAGAAGACGTGAGTTTAATCCCAGTTATTAACCTTCCGAGGGTGGCTCTTGTAATCTAGGTTGTGTGTTGTGATTTTTTTTTATAATAAATGTTAAAAACCTTCAGCTCACAGAATGCCACTTTATACAGCGTCTGAGTTAAGATTACCTTCGGAAGTGTAATCTAATTGGATTAAACACTTAGTTGATGAGGTTTTGGGTAAAGTTTATTTGATAAGATTTTAGTTAAGTTTTCTTTTAGGCTCGTATATTTAATGTGTGTTTTATTGTATTTTAACTAAAGCGTTTTGTTTTGTTTTTTCCCCCGAAGTGAGTATTTGCATTCTTTAGTGAAAATAACGCAGACGATATTTACACACTTTACACCAAATCTCTGTCGTGCCTAACTTACGTACATATCAATCAACCAGAGTACCGTCCCTATATCTGAGGGTTGGCAATCACAGTCCTCCACTCTAAACGTTCTGGGGCTGTTCTCACCAATCATAGCACCTAATGTCTTGTTCTAAAGCCATGGTCTAATGAACAAAATACCTGGATTGTTACACGCCGTCTCTCTTTTCCTTTACTTCTTTACATTACTTCTTGTCTTGTCTCTCTCGCTTTATCTTCCCCAAATTATCATTCTGCAGTTAATTTTTCACATTTCTTAAACTAATTTATTATGCTAGATCTATTTTAGGTTTACACATCTGAACCAAGACAATATATATGAGACCCAGGTTGACTAGATATAGTATTTTCATGTTTGATTTAACACAGTTTGAGGTTCAGGTTAGGTTAGGTGAGTGTGGATATACCAAAGAAAGTTATTTGCATTGGTGTGCAAATACCCACGGTCTTCGTTTGCTCCCTTCAATATACAGAAGCCTCGTACACACGGATGTTGCTGCTCAATAAGAAATTCATTCCTGATACTCCACTTCCCTTATACTTCACTCGCTTTCTGTATATAAAAAAAAAGTTTGAGGGTAAAATTCCGAGAGAAAAGACCATTGTCAACCGCGCGAGGCTAAAATACATATTGACTCAATTTTGTTGCTATCGTCGCCTTACACATGAAGCTTAAGTTATCTTATAAGGAACGGAATGCTGGACCTGTAGAATCTGAAACAGGGAAATTAGAATTGGAAACTATATTTTAAGATTAAAGAAAGATTTGCATGTTGTTATTTTCTGTCTGTGGTAATATATCGAGGGAGTTAAATCTTTCGTATTCTTCCGTCACTCGGGGTCGTGAACACCTTTCTCATAATGATATTTTTAACATCGAGAGGTTGTTTACATTATACTATGTTGTCATTAATAAACTTGTGTTAGAGACTTATAAATGCCTTGATTGTGACGGGAATGTGTTTTTTATCCCCAAACCTTCGTTATTACTGCTGGATGCAGCGGCCGAGTGAATACAGTACTCGCTTCCTGTCCTAATGGTCTCTGGTTTGCCCCCCCCCCCCCCCCCGTTTACCTTGTGTTAAATGTGTACCAAACTTGTGTATCGATGCATCACTAGACTGTGTGATGTATCTACTGTGGGCAATGGGACACACTTTAATACAATAAGGTAAAAGGACATCATCACTCAGTAGTCGTTTGTGTTGCTGTAGTTCTTCCTTGTGACTACTTTACGTTTTCTAGGTATTTCAAGTTTTTTTCTTCACTTATCCGCTGTTAGATCCATTAACTGACAAGAACATCCAAGTAACAAATATCTTCCAAAGAATATCCTCCCAAACCGTAATATACAATGGTCTAGTTTATATACAGGTTTTATTAATAACTTTATTTTCTTCTGAAACAGTCATCAAGCAAATTGTACATTATCGTATTCTCCTAAAGTGCCATTGTTAGTGACGATCACTCTTAAGATTACACACCTGAAGAATACTCATGGCTCAGAACTAGGAGGAAATTATTGAACGTCACACAACAATAAATAAAGCCAGCACCGTCTATAAGGAATGCTACGCCAACTCAGCTCGAGCGTTAGGTTTATAAAATGACGACTAAAAACAACGGTGTGGTGGCGATAGACTAACACTAAAGAGAGATTGAACCTTATTTACCCAGGACGATATACAGTACATCACGAGGTATACATATATGGCGACGTCTTGTACAAAGTTGGCGCCATTCTCCCACACTAAACACAACCTCACACCCAGCCTTGACCTCACACCCAGCTTTGACCTCACACCCAGCATGACCTCACACCTAGCCTTGACCTCACACCCAGCCTTGACCTCACACCCAGCCTTGACCTCACACCCAGCATGACCTCACACCTAGCCTTGACCTCACACCCAGCCTTGACCTCACACCCAGCCTTGACCTCACACCCAGCCATGACCTCACACCCAGCCATGACCTCACACCCAGCCATGACCTCACACCCAGCTATGACCTCACACCCAGCCTTGACCTCACACCCAGTTTTGACCTCACACCCAGTTCGTGCCTTGACACATTAGAAACTGAGTTACACCCTCAGTGGCCAGTCTTGATGGGATGTTGGTAAAAACAGGGCGAAGGCAATTCTCTCTAATTTCACCGATTGAACGAGTGTGTGTGTGTGTGTGTGTGTGTGTGTGTGTGTGTGTGTGTGTGTAATATTTTCGGCATATTAATATAATTGGAGAAAATTATAAAACATTCGATAACAAAATGAAATGGAGAGAGAGAGAGAGAGAGAGAGAGAGAGAGAGAGAGAGAGAGAGTAATTGGAGGAAGAACACGCCAGAGAAATATAAATTCGCCGCTACTATCCAGCACTTTCATGGATGGGGTGGTAAGAGAGGTGAAGGCAACGAGTAATTAGAGAGAAGAGCAGGTCCAATTGATAGGGTACACACACACACACACGCACACGCACACACACGAACACACTCACACTCTACACACAAACGTCCACACACTCTACACACACACACGTCCACACTCTACACACACACACACGTCCACACACTACACACACACACACGTCCACACACACACACACGCACACGCACACACACGAACACACTCACACTCTACACACAAACGTCCACACACTCTACACACACACACGTCCACACACTACACACACACACACGTCCACACACTACACACACACACACGTCCACACTACACACACACACACATGTCCACACACTACACACACACACACGAACACACTCACACTCTACACACAAACGTCCACACACTCTACACACACACACGTCCACACTCTACACACACACAAACGTCCACACTCTACACACACACACGTCCACACACTACACACACACACACGTCCACACACACACATGTCCACACACTACACACACACACACACTATACAAATCACGTCTCTGTAAATGACTTCTGTATTCATTATAGTCATTTCATCCTCATGTCTTTCATATTAGTGTTATTTATATTTTTTTCACCATTTGTGTATGATTTATTTATCCATACTGTCATCACTCTTCCAGCTAACACACTCAAGCCCATTTATCCACTCGCTATCGTATGCTCCTCCCATTTGTCTCTCCACTCGCTATCGTATGCTCCTCCCATTCTTCTCTCTACTCGCTATCGTATGCTCCCCCATTCTTCTCTCCACTCGCTATCGTATGCTCCTCCCATTCTTCTCTCCACTCACTATCGTATGCTCCTCCCATTCTTCTCTCCACTCGCTATCGTATGCTCCTCCCATTCGTCTCTCCACTCGCTATCGTATGCTCTTCCCATTCTTCTCTCTACTCGCTATCGTATGCTCCCCCATTCTTCTCTCCACTCACTATCGTATGCTCCTCCCATTCGTCTCTCCACTCACTATCGTATGCTCCTCCCATTCTTCTCTCCACTCGCTATCGTATGCTCCTCCCATTCGTCTCTCCACTCGCTATCGTATGCTCCTCCCATTCTTCTCTCCACTCGCTATCGTATGCTCCTCCCATTCTTCTCTCCACTCGCTATCGTATGCTCCTCCCATTCGTCTCTCCACTCGCTGTCGTATGCTCCTCCCATTCTTCTCTCCACTCGCTATCGTATGCTCCCCCATTCTTCTCTCCACTCGCTATCATATGCTCCTCCCATTCTTCTCTCCACTCGCTATCGTATGCTCCTCCCATTCGTCTCTCCACTCGCCATCGTATGCTCCTCCCAATCTTCTCTCCACTGGCTATGCTCCTCCCATCCTTCTTCACCCTCCTTTTCTATATATGTTTAATTTATCCTCTTCATTTCTTTTAAATCTTCAAGCTGTGGTAACTCTCCTGATACTACCACATATATATATATTTTAACCCTTATATTCACCTTTAACCTTTTATTTTTAATCAGTGGTTAAATAATCCACTCGCAGGTCTACGATGCTAATGCTCCTCACTCTTATTCACTCTTTTCTCTGCTGTTATGTGTTGATGTTCACTCTTTTATTTGTGTGTATTTTATAAATTATTTATCTAATACTACTAAACCTAACCTAACCATGTATTTGTAAACTATAAACCTCCTTTAATATATTTCTATCATTCTGTTTCTATTTTCATTTATTTCTGTCCCTCTCATGTTTACCCTAAAGTCCGTCCACTTTCCTCTGATGACCACTCACACATTTACACCTTCCATTACCACCTCTCTCTCTCTCTCTCTCTCTCTCTCTCTCTCTCTCTCAGCTTCTATATGGATCTTAAAAGCCGTGTATTTTAAATGAGACAGACGGGATGAAAGACAGACAAAGTTTATTTACTCTTAGAATATATATATATTTTTAAATTTAACTAAGTTGTTAATGAGTAAAGGTTGAATCACCTTAACTACTGCCATGTGGTGTGTTAATGGTCGACCTGAAATGAGATAAAAAAAAGGAGTAGAAGAAGTAAGTGCTATTTTCACCCCTCCTTTGTGTGTGCTTCTGGCAGTGTGTCATGAGGCTCAGCTCTGGGAGGATCTGGTGGCCGTAAAACCTGCTTCTACAGCCTTCGTCATTTTTTTTTTACGAGGGGTGGGCGACGCTTTCACATGTTGTCGCATCCGTCATTGGGCTTCAAATTTTTTTTTTTTTTATTACTCGTGGTCTAGTTAGGACGGTCTAAGAGGCTGTAGTATTTTGTGTATGTTTATATGTTTCTTTTTGTGTTGTGTGGGTGTTGATTCAATACTGGTAGAAACAGCGGAAATATGTTATTATGTATTAGTATTCATAGGTTATCTTGGTATGTATACACTGGTAGCGTTAATACAGTATCGGCTTATTTGTTGTATAGAAGTGTTATGTGATATTAATCCCTCAATGTGATGTAATGTTATTGTTGCAGATTGTGTCATAATTATCAACTGGATTATTGTTATTGTTGCAGACTCACTCATGGCTGTTAACGTGGTCATCCCGTTGCTTATCCCATTGGAGGAGAATCTTCACAACAGTAAGTACCTCTGTTAGTATTTGACCTTCACAACAGTAATTACCAGTACTACCTCCGTTGTTTTGGTTACAGCAACAGGTGAGTCATGGAAGCTATACAAGACACTATATACTGATCTTATGACTGTGTCTCGTCAACTTTCTGTAGCCATTAATACATAAAGTTAATGTTGTTATATCGTGAGACATAGAGGAAGGTGGTTGTGTCTTTGTGTGAAAATGAGATAATTAGGTTAGTGGATGTAATGGGATGGCTATCGATGTCTGAGGGAGAGTAGACAAGTAAGATTACTGGCATTAATTGATGTCAGAGTAAACAAGAAAGATTAGTGGCATAAATTGATGTCACAGTAAACAAGAAAGATTAGCGGCATTAATTGATGTCAGAGTAAACAAGAAAGATTAGCGGCATTAATTGATGTCAGAGTAAACAAGAAAGATTAGCGGCATTAATTGATGTCACAGTAAACAAGTAATATTCGGAGCGTGAAATATTAGTCACTGATGTCTGTTTGTAAGAGTAACGAAATAATTAAAAAAAAAAAAAAGCTTTATCGCCTCTACGAATAGAATACAAGCGAGTGTTCATTCATTAACAAAACACTAACTAACACCTGGATCCACCCCCCCTCCTATATTAAATACACCGCTCCCGCTAAAGTCCTTCATCTAATTAGCGACCTCTCTCTCTCTCTCTCTCTCTCTCTCTCTCTCTCTCTTTACTTTCTTATTGGCTGAATCCGTCTTTCCACTTTCCCGATAATTATGTGGTCGATAAGGCAAAACAGCTCAATCCATCACACCACATAGTCATTATCATGCAACCTCTTACTACATGAAAGTTCCATTTATCTAAACTGTATCATAATTAGAATCTTTTATTCCTAACACACACACACTGTACACTCGTCTCTTAAAGCACAGTTAAATTAATCATCTTAGTCTACCTTGTACTTGGAGGAACAGTGAGTAGCAAGCGGATGGTAAGAGTTATGGGTGAGTGTTTGACAATGAGGTTAGCCATTACTCATAAAATCCGATGAAACTTTATAATGATATAGATAGTGAATATAGTGTGAATCATTGTAGATTAGTAGAAATATGAGAGTGTGGTGATGATAATAGTGTGAGGGGTAGTAGAATGGTGTAAGGGATAGAAGGTAAAGAATATCTGAGCTCGCTGAACTGAGTGTAGGAATTATGTGAACAGGGAGGGAGGGGGGAGTCATATTTCACTCTGGTATACGGTCTGTGTAATCTGCCAGGGCTATAAAAATATTCACACTTTCATTTTAACACTGAATTTGAGACTATGTATTTTAGATTATTTTTTTTTATTTATTATTACTGAATTATTTGTTAGAGGACGAAGTAATCTATAAAAAAAAAATTACACTTCATAGATTTCTTACCTTTCAATCACACCGTCCCTGATCTGTCGTGGGAGGTATTTATGCTGCGATCACCACGAAAATCAGGGAAAAGTGTGTATACATATTTTGAGGCCCTTTGAATATTTCAGACCAGACTAATTTATGATACAGGTTAAGTAATTAAGTTATATTTATTAGGTAACTTGTATATTTTATGTACTGCATACGTCACTCGTGGGTCAGATCTGGGAGGGGGGGGGGGTCATTGCTTACTTTACGTGAGGTCTGAAGTAGAGGTTGAATATTAGACCTAATCATATGCATAAATGATGAGAGTTGCTTTTTATCATGTTTTTTTTTGTGTAAATTTATAAGATCCTGACGCTACCTGGAGGGGTTAGGTTAAGGTTATGGTAGGGTAGATTAAGTTAGGTTAAGTTAGGTTAGGTTATATTAGGTTAGGTTATATTAGGTTAGGTTTTATTAGATTAGGTTAGATTTGGGTATTAAATTACCCCGTGAAATAAACTGGGGCACCTAATATTCACGTGATCCGTTTTCTACTGAGACCAACACGGTTTAAGAGCTGCTGGCTGGAGAGGGAGAGAGAGGGAGTCAGTCAGCTTGTCCTCAGATGAAAACAAAAAGTAAATAAAAGAGAGCCTGGAGGATGTGTGTCTCTGTGGTGTAATATAGAAGGTGGTGATGATGATGGGGTACACGAAGAGACGGGGTGAGGGAGTAGCCGGGGGCCACAAAGCTTTTGAGGTGTGAAGGAGGAAAGGTCATGAATGAACTAACACACAGGTTGAGAGAGAGACGGGTAGTGAAAAATACTTATAGAATGGGAGTTGGTCCGGGAAAGTATAAAGAGAGAGAGAGAGAGAGAGAGTGAGAGAGAGAGAGAGAGAGAGCGATGGTTGGGTTAGGGGGGAGGTGGGGGGGATAGGTTAGGCTTTACAAGGACACCCACCCCGAAGCTGTTGACATTCATATACGTTTTTTGCATACCGTTACTGTTGACACTAATCGTGAAGGGTAAATAGAAAAAGAATGAAAGTCTTTTTTTTTTTACAGTGTCAAATATCGCTATAAGGTAAACTGCTATAAAAAAAAACTAGAGCGGTGTAACCATCAAGGGAAGTCGTAGATGAAATGAAACGCTATTTTTTATTTTGTGTTTCACTGCAAGTCACGGTCCAGCAATATGTGTCTCTCGTAGTTGTAGATATATATATGGTATAGGTTAGGTTAGGTTTAGTGAGGTTAGGTTTGGTTAGGTTAGGTTAGGTTTAGTGAGGTTAGGTTTGGTTAGGTTAGGTTAGGCTAAATGTTATGTGTAAGTTTTGTATGAATAGGCAGAGTTGTTATGGACTCACGTGAGAGTTAGTCCCCCAGTCTGCTGAACCTGATGATTTAACACCCTATTGTTAACCTAACCTAACCTAACCTAACCTAGCCTAGCCTAACCCCCAGGTAGTGTTAGGGTGTACAATTCTCAGGTGAAAAAAAACTTATGTGCCTAATTTTCAGGTGATTCATACTGTTCAAGTCCTACAATCCCATAGTCATATTTTAGAGGTCCTACAAACGTCCTACAAAGTCATATTTTTTAGAACAATTTCTCTACATTTCTGAGTGTTAAATTAAGGAATAAATTAGTTGATTTTATGAGTACAATGATTCTTCTATGTTTATTGATGCTTATTTTATCTAATATAATGATAAACAGACTCACATCCCAACGAAAATAAGGTCATTCCACATCCCAGATCAAACCTTTATTGTGCCTCATTGTATCATTATTTAATAGGTAATTTATTATCTAATTAATTTAGAATGTTGTTGTCTTCATGCTGTTTCTGGGGTCACGGTGGTGTCTGGATCATGTGACTTAATGATAATAATAATAATAGTAATTGTTATCATCAGTTGCCAAGAATAAATAATGGAGGTTCTGAACTTACCCACCCTTCAAATTGGGTAGTGGGCAAAAAAATTAAAACATATTTTTTTTTTATGTAGACACGATCGCTGTGTTGTTCAAAATTCTTCAAATATGGACCAAATTTGTAGTCCAGATAATATTTTATACAATTTAGGTCCATCCATCTAGATCTCAAGATTAACGCATGTGCAGGTACACCAGGCGGAACGCGGAACTGTGTGTAGTGCAGGTAGTTTTGGGCTCAGCCTGGGGGTACACTCGTCAACCAAAGTCTTGTCGCCTCACCTCTCGTCATCAACCTCTGAGATTCGGAAACCTGTGAAGTCTCTGAATCTCTGAGTTCATGAAGTGACAAGTGAGGCAACAGGACTTTTGTTGACGAGTGTACATTACTGACCTCAGGATACACGTGAAACATCCATCTGACGTCATGTAAAGACTTAGGAGTAGTTACAGTGTTTAGGAAGTGCCAGACTGTAATGGTATTTGTTTGTGTTCAACGTTATCATTTTTAACTCTTGTCATGTCTCCCATAGAAGAGAGATAATCGTTTATTTTCTCAATTCTGGTCCACTTTCTATACGTCCAGATCTCTCTTTTTTAATTTATATTAAGGTCTTATGGAGTCAAAGGTCAAATAGCCCCATAATTGGTAGATCTCGTTTATTGCCATTTTTATCGGGTTAGTTATGATTACAAAGATGGTGTCCAAGTGGTAAGAGAGAACTGGTTTGGTATTTACAGTTTTCGGTGTGTGTGTGTGTGTGTGTGTGTGTTCTCTGGGATAAGATAATTACTGCACACACTTCACTGCTTCACTGAACACAAGTGAGAGTAATTAACGAAGTAAACTCCTGTCAGTGTTTTAATAAGAATATAACTTTGGTATTATATTATTTTATTTACATTTTTGCTGATTATACATATATATATAAATATATTTTGCTGGTTTAAACATAAAAAAATATTATTTAACTAAAACCGATGGAAAAAAAAATACTGAGAGTACAGTAGGCTGGAGCGTGTGTGTGTGTGTGTTGTTATACAGCGTGTGTGTGTGTGTGTTGTTATACAGCGTGTGTGTTGTTATACAGCGTGTGTGTTGTTATACAGCGTGTGTTATCGACCCACTACAGTGTGGCAGCTGCACCTCGCCCGGATGGATCACCTCATTATCACACATTTACACCTAAAGTGTTAGCCTACTTTGGCTGTCTGCCACGGCGGCCCCCACACTCTCCCAGGTGATAACACTCTGTGTGTAGCACACTGTAACACATGTGTGGAATAACTACGTAAAATTTGTTTGATTTTTTTGGCCTTGTTTAATGAGTTCCGTACAGTTGATGTACAGGTTTGTGTTGGAGCTCCCACGTGGGTGGAACTCTTGCAAGTGTCAGAGGAGGTACTGTCTTGACCCACGGTGTCTGGAGTCCGTCTACTGTCCGCCTATAACTTTAATCCACTTGATTTCCCTCAGAAGGAAGGACAGTGGTTGCTGTACCTAGATGTGCCTTCGAATGATAAATTCTGTTCAGAAGCTGTCACAGTAGCCATATGTATCCCTGGATGATACAGTTTTGATAAATATTGAAACACGGATTATAAACATTCGTCTAAAAGTCGATTCGACATATATTTATTGTTTAAACATTATCATTATTAAACAAGATATTCTTTATTTGATTAATAGGGGGGATATTACAGACACTCATTACTTTCCGTCTCCCACTGGTAACTGCCCAGTGAAGACGGTCTAGCCCAAACATCCCAAATCCTTGACCACCAGTGTATCGCCGGGCCCAGCGGTTTCAATGACTAGTGTGGCGGTCGCTTTAGTGGCATCCCTGATCTGCGCTATTCACATCTTCCTATTTTTGATGTCTGGTTTTATTATTCACACTTATAGTCTATTTAATTCCTCTCAAACGAAGATAAATAACCATAGCAATATATGGTCTTAGATGTGTCTTTCTCAGAGGTAGAGTCAGTCGCGCATCCCGAGTTTATTTGGTTGTTTGTGGTGTATGACGTTAAACACACACCCACATACTGTTAGGGCACAGGAGGGACTTAAGCACACTTACTGGTAACGTGTGTGTGTGTGTGTGTGTGTGTGTGTGTGCCGAGATATAAGAGTAATTGTTTGTGTTTGTTGTCTGCAAGTGCTGAGGCGGCCTGTGTACGTTACATATATATATATTTTTTTTTTACGGGGATTATCCCACTCGGGTACAGGTCACTGACCCACATCCGGGCCTGGGGGGAAAAATACAAATACAAAAAAATAAAATAAATAATAATTAAAGCACCATAGATAACAAAAACAAAATAGGAATGAGAAACAATGCATATTATGTTGTGTTGTCAAAGTGAAAAACAAACAAACAATTGAGACCCTGCAACTGTGTGTCAATGAGGCAGAAAGTCAGATCATCAACCTGGGACTTGGTCACATATGGCAGCAGGGTCAACCATTATGCTTCCAATATCTTCCCAGGCGGTAGTACCTCCCTGTTTGATAGCTGCCTACTACCTCAGTCGAGATACAGTAACTTGTGTTCGGTACAATTATACATGAATATTTTTGTAAAGTAATTTTATGCACCCGCTCTTAGAAGTTCATCTTTTGTGTGAATGAAACACTTTAGTTCAACTCATCACTACTGTGTGTACGTGTTCAAAATCGTGCTAAATTGTTGGTGTTTTAATTGAGAATGAGAGACCCAGTAGAGTGTGTACCTCCTGTGTGTGTGGGGGGGGTGTCCTTATATACACATGCAGGTATATATGTGTTTATTTATATCAGAGAAAATACAAAAGACAGCTCTACCGTGGAGAGATATAAAAAAACATATTCACCATAAATCTGCACACAGAGTGGGAAGGCAGGACCCGCCCTAACAAAAGTTGAGGTCGCTGCCCACGGTAGACCGGCTCCACTCCCTCCCGCCTGTTGACTGGCAGGAAACTTTTCAAGCAGAAACACGCTTCTTGCTGTTTTATTATCCTCGTATTTTACAAGTTCTGCAGCTTTTCTCGTCAAGTTTTTTCCCTTCGACCTGTTTCTGTTTATTATGTTAATGTTTGTGTCCATAAATTGCAAGGTCCATATTGGATTGGACGCCCAGTCTGTTCGTTAGAAGTTTGTGTCCGTTTAACAACTTGTGAACTGATTAAGAACTCATTAAGATGATTCACTGGAACTTTACTCGCGTGTGTTGCATAGGTAGCCGAGGTGTAGCGACCCAGGAATAAGGTTAACGCCTATAGAGTCAAGCTCACGGTATATGGGAAGAGGTCAAAGGGATTAACACCTGATTGGCTGCCGCATGAATGATCCCGATGAGGAGTAATTGTTGTATTTGTGGAGATATTTCTGGCGCATCACAATAGATCTTGATAATTGTTGGGTGAATCTATCGTGGGATATAAACACTCAACTCAGTCAGGCTTCAGGGTGTATTGTCAAGGTTACGCTACTCAAGACGAAGCTGAAGTCTTGATATAACCCGTCAAACGTGTTGGCCATAAGACACTGATATTCACCTCAATATAGAGTTACCTTCATTTGTTTACACGTCTCGGTAAATTATTTCATCACAACAAGTCGTATATCCCACTTTTCGAAGACCATTTGTTTCTGGAATCTGAAGCCGAATCGAGAATTTGGTCAAGGTGGAATTCTAGGTACAACCAGGACTCACTCCATTGGCCTGGTGAGCAGTTCCAGCATCACTAAGCTATTTTTGCCACATGCGTGAACACTTTTTAATTGATATGGTTTTACGAGGAAGGGAAATCATGGTGAGGTGAAGTGGCAGGTTGAGAATCTAATATACTATAGGAATAGCCGTGTGTCTGTGTGTCTGCTCTGGGCAGCCGAAACGGCACAAACGTTTTTCATCAAACTTGGTGGAAAAATCGCAAAAAATTCGTAGAGTGGAACAAACCTAGTCCCATGTCGATGGTTTCTTTAGGAAGGCATTAATTAACCATTTTGTCGCTGTACGTTGTCAGCCGAACGGTGGTTGCGAGATAGCCAAGCACGAGCGTTCAAACTTTTACCATCTATGAATAAGTCAACTCTTGTGTACAGAACTAAACAAACAAGGAACAGGAAATACTATACAATATCCTGACCACTAGGGACTGTTATACACACTCTGTGACCTATACTGTGCTCTGTAATCCTTTTGGCGCTACAGCTCACCACCACCACCACCACCACAGTAACAGGTGGTAGTCCTCTCACACACGACATAAACTGACACAACAATTTTCTCTCCTGAAGTCGCCATCACACAACAGGTCTCTCTTATTTTCTTCTGTTTTATTTGGTGTTTTCTTTTTCAGGGTAGTTTGTGTATGTTGGTGTTTGTGCTCAGATAGGCTGGGGGATATAACGTGTGTTTGTGTGCGTTTGTGTGCCTGTGTTTTTATTGGTGTGCTTGTGTTCGTGTGTTTGTATGTTTCTGTGTGTATGCTTGTGTGCGTGTATTTGTGTGTGTTTGTATGCATGTGTTGTACCCCACAGCTCCGTCTTCTTTCTGAATATATCGGTTAGTTGCCATATAGCTCCTCTCCACTACCACCAGCCTGTGATCCTCATATCTCAGCTGATTGAAAAGATAAACAGAAGGTGATGAACAACTTGTGTCTGGACTCAGTTATAACCTGCAACATCCTGTGATCTTTCCGACTTAAAACGAATAACATCTAACCTTGATTTTTTTGTTGTATGAAATTTCACTACATTTTCTCGAACATGTTGCAATGTTAGTGACACGTGTTATATAGCAAGTGTGGACGCGGGTTTTGCTTTGTGTTTTAATCACCAGATGAAATAATCTTGGAGAGTAAATTCACAGGTGATCCCATCTCTTATTTTGGCTGAGTCTTTTAAACTGTGTGTGGGTGTGGGTGGGTGTGTGTGGGTGTGGGTGGGTGGGTGGGTGGATGGATGGGTGGGTGGGTGGGTGTTTAATACTGTTTATGTATATATATATGTGTCAGTATACAGGCACGAGGTATCTCTACTATCACTCTTGTACCCCACTGGAGGCATCACTGAGGATAACACAACGTTATCACTCTGACCAACTTTAATTACTGAATATTTTGACCATAGCGAGAGTCACTCCTTGTTCCCTTTCTATAAACCACGAGAACAGGTTAAAGTAAAGGAGACATTGGAAATTAATTGATATATATTGACGTAATAAATTAGGTTTCATATTCTTGAATTATTGGCGTAATTTTTGCGGGTTTGGGAGTTAATTAGTACAGTCCAGTGAACACCTTTCGTAAGTTTCCACCTCACTGACTTCACTGAGAGAATGTTTGGTGTCCGGGAGGGCGCAACACTCACCTGGCATTACCAGCTGTTGCCTGCCTTTGATTAATTGAAAGAATCATAGCGAATTATATATAAAAAAAATAGTATATTAATAATAATTTTTATTCATAATATTATGGTAACAGGTAAAAAAAAGCTGATTATAAAATATGCCGGTTATAGATAGATTTTCTCCGTCTGTGAGTGAGTGAATTTCTTCATCTGGTAGTGAGTGAATGAGTGAATGTTCCTACCACACTTAGAGCCACCAACGCACCTCCATATAAATATCCATGGACCACTGTACGCTGTCTTGTTCCCTGCCCCATCAAGTTATCGTCTCCCAGGGGGGTCACAGTGTGCTAATTCTTGGTCACAACTTTTACTAAAATTTTGATTATTTTTTAACAATTAAAACATAAGCGTGTCACTATTTACGCGTGTATGTATGTATGTCTGTATGCATGTCTGTATGTATGTATGTATGTATGTATGTATGTATGTATGTATGTAATTTTGGTTCGTTATTTTCTCTATCACGCATCATAACTTCCGCTACAAGGTTTATCTCCAGCGGCTCAAAAACTAAACCATAAAGATATGTTTTATTTATTTTTTTTAAGTACGAGGTAAAAATAACTATGGCTTCTAATTCTTTATCAGTGAGCGCTTTTGAGTAATTAAATTTTGATGATTATTATAAAGAAAATTGAACTTTTACTAAACCAGTTTTATTAATTAATTTATTTATTTTGTCGTTTATATATCAAAGACAGTTTATATATATTAAACTACAGTTTTATTATCGGATTTATATACTATTCAGAGGCTTTATCCTTCACCTTCATACCTGTATGTAAGCTAATACATACCTGTTCCCTTTCAGCCTTGTGACGTCATTCTCTCACCTGTTGACACACCTGTTCCCTCTCAGCCTTGTGACGTCATTCTCTCACCTGTTGACACACCTGTTCCCTCTCAGCCTTGTGACGTCATTCTCTCACCTGTTGACACACTTGTTCCCTCTCAGCCTTGTGACGTCATTCTCTCACCTGTTGACACACCTGTTCCCTCTCAGCCTTGTGACGTCATTCTCTCACCTGTTGACACACTTGTTCCATCTCAGCTTTGTGACGTCATTCTCTCACCTGTTGACACACCTGTTCCCTCTCAGCCTTGTGACGTCATTCTCTCACCTGTTGACACACCTGTTCCCTCTCAGCCTTGTGACGTCATTCTCTCACCTGTTGACACACTTGTTCCCTCTCAGCCTTGTGACGTCATTCTCTCACCTGTTGACATACCTGTTCCCTCTCAGCCTTGTGACGTCATTCTCTCACCTGTTGACACACCTGTTTCCTCTCAGCCTAACGAGGTTTCTCAGACGCTTCCTCGCCTTTCATTGCCTCCAAAATATACTAGAAATCTCTCTTAATACATCAACTTTGTTTTAGTTTAATAAAGTTCTATAAAGTTTCAGTTAGTTTCCACACACCAAAGTTTCAAGAGTCCGTTCACAGTCAAGGGAATAAATCAATATCTTGAGTTTATCTTCAGAACAACACCACGACAGTCTGGTCCTTCCTGTTACACGAGTACAGTGCGGGAAGACGAGCCCTCGACGTATATGAGGTTACATTGATGCTGACAGTGATTTAGTTCATGACTTTAGTATAACCTTAGTGTTTGGATGTATCGTAGGTTTATCACAAATATAAACAAGAATTTTAAGTCAGATGATATTTGAGTGGATTTAGTAGTTACAGTATACAGTATCAATAAAAGGTCTACGGACTTGTCGCACCCTTATTCAACTACTACATGAAGACTTGTAATCTACCAGAGAGAGTAAGAGTAAACCCGTTTTCTAAAATGCCAGAGGTATTTCAACAGAGAAAACTGTGTTACCATGAAGTCGAGGGTGAACTATATAATACTCTTTCACTATTCAGGGAAGTTAGTAATCATATTATTATTCTTGTAAAAGCAAGTGACGTGATTTATTTTGAAGATTGGGATTATGTAAAGTTATGAAGATTGGATGAATGGCATCAGTAACATACACAGTTGTCCTTAGTTGTTATTCATTTTACACGGATTATATAATTGATTACATAACTTCCACCATAACTTCTTAACACTTTTATTACACTGATCCCTTGGCTCGCATAAAACTGTTCCAGACTCATTAGTGACCTCTTGCCTCGGGGAGTCACTGATCACAATATGTCATCGTGTTGTATACTTCAGGCACACTTCCCACGGTTTAGTGGTGCTGAATGAAGTTGTCTTATTGTTCTCTTAAGTTGTGCTGCAATGCGTGTCTTTGGGCGTAATTAAGAAAATGACGTAACCCCTTGAGTATACCGCACTGACTTACCTCCTCGAGTACAACGAGCTAACCCCATGAGTACGATGACTTAATATCCTTGAGTAGACGGCATAACTCCTTGAATACGATAACCTAATCCTTTGTGTATGATGACCCTAACCCCCTTGAGTTTGATAAAGTAAGTCTTTGAGTACGATGACCTACTGTAAGTCTAAGAACTCATTAGGTAAAGACCATGACATGAAGGAGTTAATGTATCAAAGTGACTATTACAGGCTCGGATAGTTCATTAATTCTTCGTGTTTTCGTCAATTCTTCCTTAATGTGACTGGCTGACGTACTTTGTGTCTTGAATTTATGCGTCTATGGCTCTATGCTGATGTTTTGATATGACCTGTTACCTGTCATCGAGTCTTCCTTGTCAGGTGGATGACCAAGAGTTGCTTCACTAAACACCCTCCTGCTATAACCTGTTCCTCTTGGTAATGTACTAGAATAAGCACCGTCCACCTATCCTCGTGTGGGCTTGTGGTTGGGGTTACCATGACAGCCGCCACAGTGTATGAGAGATGAGCCAACTTACAGCACCTTGTAATTTTAATGTTATCTTGTACTTGTTTGACAATAATCACACAAAAATGATCTCTGTATGATGACAGTTCCCTAGTGTGTACTGAGACGCGAAATTTGCCGAAAATGTTTGATAAATTTCGTGAGGTGACTAAAAATTAGTTTGTCCCTTCTGTCATTTTTTGTTGCGGAAGTAAATTCTAAAAACAAATCGCTTTACACGCACCGAGCTTTATTCTCTGAGCCCCACGATGCAGAGGTGTGAGTCTGAACCACCAAATTAAGTCTTTGTTTACCAACAGATGTCCAAAATAGTGTTACCATAAATAAAATAAATCACTCGGCTGTGTTTACGAAAATTCCTACCATTAAACAGTATTCAGGCATACGTAACTATCACAACAAAAGAGTGTGTGTTATAAATCAAGTTATTACTGATGCAGGGTTTCACAGCATGACACTGGTGCCACTCTTGCCTTCGCAAGCGAGATGTCACTAGTTCGATTCCCGGGCCGGTGGAAGTTGTTTGGACATACTTCCTAGCCCCCATTAGTCCCTGTTCACCTAGCAGTAAAGTAGGTACCTGGTGTAAATCGAAAGTTGCTAATTCGTATTCAGGGACAAGTTGTTGGAGCTTCCAATAACTTGATGACATAAACCATTGACTCTTCAGGCTTCTACGCCCTTGACTCATGAGACATAAAGGCAAGCATGAACTTAGCATGCTTCCCTGTTAGGCACTGTAAACGCTTCTGCGCTTCACCTTACACAAGGATGTAGGGGAGTGCCCAATAAACAACATGACACGGTGAGATTAACGGGACTTTATTCTTTACCTGTATAAGAGTGTTTACCAGCTGCCACTTTATCACAGAGGCCTGAAGTTGGAAACAGAAGATAAGTGTCGCTGTATTGTAGTGTACATTGAGCAGTCTCATCGTCTCTGGTGCCGAGCGAAGGTTGTGCAAAAGTGGGATATTCAGTGTTTGTCCAGACGATACCTCTGACATCTTATTAATCAAAAACAAGAAATTTGGACACAAGAGTCACCATGGAGTTTGGTTTTAAAAAAAAAGGCATTCTGTTTCTTAATTTACTAATTTTAATAAACTTATGCATTACGATGCTAAATCCTCTCCTTATTATTATTATTCAGTTCTTCAAAAACATTTTTATAGTTGGGTGTGCGTTGATGAGCCAAGGAAGTGTAGGGACTGCCCCGCTTCTTCTGCCGTCCACACACACCTCTCTCTCTCTCTCTCTCTCTCTCTCTCTCTCTCTCTCTCTCTCTCTCTCTCTCTCTCTCTCAACTTTTCATTATCGGACTAGTGTATTACTGATCTTGTTACACTCTTAAAGACCTTCGTTATTGCAGCGCAGTAACAACAACAACATCCTCCCCCCGTCCATCTGTCTATGAACTGACGGTGTGTGGCTTCTGGATCCAGTCAATCACACAACCAAACGGGAGAATGTGGACGGTGTTTATTTTACTTATACCAAAACAAACAGATCACACAATACTTTTTGTGTTTGTTGATGAATGTTAGTCTCTTGTTTAGTCTCCCGCATCTCTGCCTCTGTGTGTGTGTGTGTGTGTGTGTGTGAACATATTAATATACCCATGAATGTGTTGCATATGAATGTGTTTACCTCTACACGTACAGTATATACACACACGCTGGTCTCTTTTATCACGGTGTGGTGGGGTGCTGGGCTGTAAAAACTTTAGCCTGCTCTGATGAAGCTACACACAACTGAGCCTCAGCTGTGGTATGTTGCTTGAATAAACTATACTGTGTGTGTGTGCGTGTGCGTGCGTGCGTGCGTGCGTGTGTGTGTGTGTGTGTGTGTGTGTGTGTTACAGACAACTCCATTTACTGGGTTAACTTGATCATTTCAGGAAGTGGAAAATCTCACAACCTCGCCTCAAACACAGCCTCTCCTCCCGCTGCTACAAACACAGCCTCTCCTCCCGCTACAAACACAGCCTCTCCTCCCGCTGCTACAAACACAGCCTCTCCTCCCGCTGCTACAAACACAGCCTCTCCTCCCGCTGCTACAAACACAGCCTCTCCTCCCGCTGCTACAAACACAGCCTCTCCTCCCGCTGCTACAAACACAGCCTCTCCTCCCGCTGCTACAAACACAGCCTCTCCTCCCGCTACAAACACAGCCTCTCCTCCCGCTGCTACAAACACAGCCTCTCCTACCGCTACAAACACACCCTCTCCTCCCGCTACAAACACACCCTCTCCTCCCGCTACAAACACACCCTCTCCTCCCGCTACAAACACAGCCTCTCCTCCCGCTACAAACACACCCTCTCCTCCCGCTATAAATGCACTGCTCATATTTATTTATGTTTGAAATTATTGTTTTCATGTATCGTGTCCTAGAATATACTTTATATATGTGTGTAAATGTGTAAGTGTGCAAGAGTGTAGGTGTGTGGGTGTGTGTGTGTGTGTAAGTGTGTAGGTGTGTGTGTGTAAGTGTGTAGGTGTCTACATGTAATACGTATAATCAACAATAAGGTGAAATGAAGTGTATTTACATTGCACCTTCATTATTAATTCTATTCAGTGTGTGTGTGTGTGTGTGTGTTTTTTGAATCATACACACGTCCAATTAGAATGCTAAGTTATTTAATCACCAGTTAGAATAAACAAGTATATTTAATCTTCAGGTGAAACAATATTTTTACCTGTTAAAGGCTGGAATTATGTGATATAAAAAGTTGGTATTTGAAAATATATACAACCCAAACTTTTTAAATTACTTCACCACATTAAAAAAATATTAAATCCATTTTTAACTCTTAATTAAACTTTATATCCTTAAAAAATAAATAATAATATTCGCTAGAAATGAGTATAATTATTATTTCCCACCTAACTTTAAATTATCCTACACCAGGTACACGACTATGGCAGTCAGTCCGAGGTGTACATACAATCACGTATAAATTTTACCTGATCATAACTTAGTCAACACATCAATAGTTGAGTCAGGTCATAATTTAATAATAACAAGACTAACTGTCGGGTGAGTCACTGTGTGTGTGTGTGTGTGTGTGTGTGTGTGTGTGTGTGGATTTAACCAAAGTTCTGCCTTGTGGTGGTGACAGTGTACCAACCAAACAGAAATGATCCATACATCTGGTAACGATAACGAAAAGCGAGAAGAATACCAAGGAAGCCAAGAATGACCCGAGATAAAATGCTTTCAAATATATTACTAAAAAAATGGAAATAAATTTGTTCAGTTTTTTAATTGGAACCATTTTCTTTTTTTACAAGTCAACAAGACAAAGCTATCAACCACCACCATCACCACCACTACCACCTACCACCACCTACCACCACCCAGGGCATCATTTGGGTCCTCCTCACCCCTGTATACATCTTCATTTACCACATAGAGCCATCTGCTTCTCAGCCTCCCTCGTTCCTCCTCCACCAGCGCCTCCGTCATCAGTAGCTTTAATGAATTTATCATCACTACCCGAGGAAACCTATCCCTCCCCCCCCCCTTCACCCTCACCTCCACCCTCACCTTCACCCCCACCTTCACCCCCACCTCCCTCAGTCGTGATGATCTTACGAAGTGTGGCGCAGAAACTTTTGCTTGGCTGGACACTTCCTTCACTTGCCTCCCTCACCATCTTAACATTGCATTACCATATACAGTATAGAGTTAGTTACGCTTCGTTTGGTTTGGTTTTAGAGCTGAATTGGTTTATTTTGTAATGTATTAAGCGTTTAAGGTTTTATATGAATATGTTTGGATTGTGGGGGGTGGGATTGGGGTTTATTCTCGGGGCTTTTGTTTTATCTCGGTAAAAGTCTTGGTTTAAGTGGATCAGGTAACAGGAACAAGACGTTGGGTATATACCATGTCGACGTTTGATGCTTTTGTTTCGTTGATGAAAAAACCCAAAGTTGTGAATTTTTTTTCCCCCTTTTAACTTACACCGAGTCGAAAATATTACCCTTTGATAATATCGTATTTTAATTCCTATCATAACATCCAACTGATATTCCCGTATTTTATCGTATGTGAAAGATTGAACTAAATCAGTATATTCTTCTTCGGCTCATACGTGAACTTGGCAGGAGTGAGGCAGTCGTAGGTGATTAAAGCAGTGAGGAGATAAATGTATTACCTGGCTGTATTGTCTTGGGGATTTGCTGTTTTAGTTTTGTCATATATTCAACATTAATCTTTGTTAGGTTAGGTTAGGTTGAGTTGGGTATCTTGTCTTGCTGTCTTTTGTCGTTTTCATCAGAAGATTTCACCTGGGATCAATTTTTACTTCCTACCTTGTTCCTTCCTTCCTCCCCTTGGTGAAGTTCCTTCCCTCAGTTGATGATGTTCCTTCCCTCATATACTGTTCCCTCCCTCAATAATGTTCCCTCCCTCATATACTGTTCCCTCCCTCAATAATGTTCCCTCCCCCACTTAATGCTGTTCCCTCCCCCACTTAATATTGTTCCCTCCCCCACTTAATATTGTTCCCTCCTCATTAATACTGTCCTTTTCTCTCTAAACATCTAATTATGTTCTGTATTCAGATAAGTGTTAAAAATAATGTCCGTATCAACACCTAGACTTAATAAAAACACACCGTCTTATGAACCGGAATTAGTGTGGTGGTGATGGGCCATAAACCAAGGTTATAAAGTAGAGAAATGAAAGAGGTTTACGATTATGTGACGTGAAAGTAATAATTTAATGTGTAAAAACTGGAATGTGTAAGAGTCATAGCTGGTTCCTCTCAAAGTCTCCAGGGAGTTTTTGTACATAGGTTTACACGTTTAGTTGTCATAGTACACAAGACTTCATAACTCTAAGGGATATGGTCTCATTTACACACATACAAGAATTATTATTTTGGTATTTGTGTAGATTTTTTGGAACACATTAAAAAAAACGAAATGATGAGAAAACCTTGATAAGCTTTAATGTAAACTTCATGACTTTTAAACCAGAAAACTTTGTCAATTTTTAGGTAAACGTTGACTTTTAAGCTTAATAACTGTCAATTTGATGTAAACTTTAACAACTTTGGAAAAATATTAATGCAAACTTTGATTTTTTTCATCGGGGTTTATGGACATTTAAAGTAGCTATTAGTTAAATCTTCAGTGTACTCTATCAAAGCCGTCTCTAAATGTGGGCCGTCAAACCTATGGGACCCACTTGTACAGTCCCCTTCACTAGTGCGTTTACAGGAGCACGTCAGGTTTTGTGCAGTGTGGCAGCCCTGTGTTTGTTTATATTCGACAGAGGGAAGAGTAAACATACTATGGAATCAAATTAAAACAATATTAATACAAATATCTCAACGATAATGATTTGTGGAATGTTTATAATGACGAGCCCCTGTAAACGCACTAGTGAAGGGGACTGTATAGGTTGACATAATGGCCTTGTTTCGTTATTTGGTTGTCATTAAGGTTGTTTCTGGTTGATGATTACTGATAGTGGTGGTGATGGTGTTGATGGTGGTGGTGGTGGTAATGGTAGTAGTGCAAATGGTGGTAGGAATGGTGGAAGGGATAGTGATGATAATACTAGTGACAGTGACGACTCATAAAATGTGGTGGTGATAGAGGGAGAGGTGTGTGTGTGTGTGTGTGTGTGTGTGTGTAGCCGTCTCACCACAAGCTCAGGTCTGGCAGCCAGCCAAACATTAGGGGCTCAGCTTTGTCAGACGGGCGTAAAGAAGGACGCTGCTTATACACTTGGCTAACCTATCTTCACCCAAGTGATTTTACAACTACTTATGGTCCACCGTGTAGAAGATCCATCGAAAAGGCCTCAGGCGACGTTTATTTCCTCTCAAGAAACCTAACCTAACCTGTGTTCTGGTGGGTTAGGTTAGGTTAGGTTTGAATATTTAATTTTTTGGATAAATTAAAAAGTTGTATATAAAGTATTATCATTGTTGTCTCATGAGTCGAGTTAGTTGTTGTTGAAGAGAAATACCTGAAAAATTAATTGGTGTTGTTTATTGTGTATGAGTTACGTTGTTTTATGAGCAATAAAGATCCTACTTGTTGATGGTGAGACTAGGCCAATATGACTCAACTATTGTATCGTGATGAATATGGCATTTTCTGTCTCTCCCATCTTTCCTGTTATTCTTATGTTTATCTGTGTTTACTGAGGATACTTTCTTTATCCACCTCCCAGGCTTCTCCTACCACCTACCAGGCTCCTCCTACACCCCAGGCTCCTCCTACACCCCAGGCTCCTCCCACCTCCCCGGCTCCTCCCACCTCCCCGGCTCCTCCCACCTCCCCGGCTCCTCCCACCTCCCCGGCTTCTCCCACCTCCCCGGCTCCCCCCGGCTCCTCCCACCTCCCCGGCTCCCCCCGGCTCCTCCCACCTCCCCGGCTCCTCCCACCTCCCCGGCTCCTCCTCCCACCTCCCAGGATCCTCCCTCCTCCCACCTCCCAGGCTCCTCCCACACAACACTATAGAAGGGTAGACTAAGGATTTATTCCCTGATATTCATATTATTCTCATTAATAGACAATGAGTTTCGGTTTGTTTCACTTATGTATGATATTACGTAACGAGTTTGTGTTAACGTATATTATGAAGGAGTTGCCATAGTTGTCTAAGTTCTTATTTATGAGTCATCAAAATAGTGATTATCGTTTCAGGTGAGTGTGGCTTTGGTCAGAATTTATACTGTGAGTCGTGTCTATTTTGGATCGGTTAGTTTCCTGTCCCGGTCGTTTTCAGTTGTGTTCGGGTGTGGGGGTTCTCAAGGCTCAGGTTAGGATGGGTGACTGTAACCGGAGCTGCGTGTTGTGAGTTTCCGGGAGTTGGCAAGACGCCCTTATCTTAGTTTAGTGAGTTTGGTTGGTTGCTGTGAGACTAATGATATTTTATTTTTGCGTTTTTAGTGGGACTTGTTTGCTTTCTAGACTACTGCCTATATTCAGGTGATAGTGTGTCTGTTAGTGAGTTTGTGAACGTAGGGGTAAAGTTTGTGTTTTTTTCCCCAGCTTAGTCTGTATGTTATGTGTCCAGTATGAAAGAGAAGCCTATCAGGAATCCATCTTCTTGGAAAGGGAGGGGGGGGGTGGTAACTGGGAATATCACGGACTCCTCTGTGATAAGAATCTAAACTCAGCCTTCCATGAGAGTCTACAGAACACTTGATACAAAACCTGAAAGACTATAAATTCTCAGTTGATTATGTGTGTAGGTGTTGTGTCAGTACGAGACTCTCCTTCGTTTGTTGTTGGTGATTCATGTCCAGACTGTATGGTGTAGTGAAGGCCTGTGGAGAGGAGGGGGGGGGGGGTCATAGTGTTGACCCTAGGTGACCATATAATCAGTTACCGGTGCTAAATAGAGGTGAAGGGGAGCTTATGAATGGACTCTCACTCGACCTCTACTGACGGGAGAAATCTTATTGTAACGTTATTATTTTGTAAGTGTTTTAATATGTAACTTTCGTGGCAGCAGCAGCGTAGAGAATCTTCACCAAGCTGTCATGAGTCTATTAAACTTGGCGGCCAGGAGATGAATTATCTGTCTTGTGTATTTGCATGAGTGGCTTATTCTGGGTTCATCTCTGAGAGGATCTTGGGAAGGGTCACAGGAACGTTGATGTCATCTTTGGAAGTCAAAATATGCAACTAGTTACTGGTGAAGGTATGTGTTCAGAATATTTGCTTCAGTTAAGTGGATATCAGCTGAGATGAACTCGTTGCTGCCAGATACAAGTGATGTTATCATTACTTTAATAATTTGGAAGGTAGGATAGCTTGGTCTGCCACTCATGAGATTTTATAAACTTGATTTAAATCCCTGGAAGCGACATGAGAATTGCTATTGTCGTCGGTCCAGAGGCTTGGTGTGTCCCTGTAAGTCTGGGTGAACAGTCAGTAAAAAGGTATGGACCCCCTGCAGTGTGCAACAATATGAAATATGGTACGAAAACTGTAAACTTATACCTGTGGTTACCGGCGTCAGTTGGTCCCTATCGCTCATGTTCTATTCCACCGACGTTTTGAGCTAGCTAGCCCCGTTGTGGGTCGATGACCTGTGCACGGGTGGGCTAATCCCCGTAAAAAAAATATATACATAAAAAATACACAGTAAAGTCAATAAGCAGTGCGGTATCATGTATCACACTCGTCACTTTCTTTTGCAGCAATGAAAGAAATCTATTAACCAACACTTGATACACTCACACACTACGGGGGCCTCTGGCTCCACAAAAACAAAACATAAGAACATAAGGACATAAGAAAATAAGGAGTCTGCAATAGGCCGGTTGGCCTGTGCATGGCAGCTCCTGTCGAGAGTTACTACCACTCTCTATCATCCATGAATCTATCTAGCCTCCTTTTGAAACTTTCCAGAGTTCCCACACTTACTATAAAGTTGCTAAGCTTGTTCCACTCGTCCACCACCCTATTTGTGAACCAGTTCCTTCCTATCTCCCTCCTAAACCTAAACTTATCCAACTTGAATCCGTTGTTCCGAGTCCTATCCTCCTCGGATATTATATGAACTTTATCTATATCCCCTTTATTGATTCCTTTCACCCACTTAAATACTTCTATCATATCTCCCCGCACTCTTCGTCTTTCTAGGGAATGCAAGTTAAGTTTCTTTAACCTATCCTGATATGGAAGGTTTCTAAGTCCCTGAATCATTTTTGTCATTCTTCGCTGCACCGACTCTAGTGAATTTATATCCATTCTATAATAGGGGCACCAGATCTGAACCGCATAATCGAGGTGCGGCCTGACTAGCGCACGATATAGTTGCAATAAGACCTCTGCACTCTTGTTACTTACACTTCTAGATTTAAAACCCAATACTCTGTTTGCCTTAATTCGAACATTAACGCACTGTTTTCTAGGCCGTAGGTCCGGGCTTACAAGTACTCCTAGGTCTCTTTCACAAGTCGACTTCTCTAGGTTGATGTTGTTAAGACTGTGTACATTATAAGTATTTGTTCTTCCAATATTAAGTACGCTGCACTTGCAGGTGTTGAATTTCATTTGCCATTTTTCAGACCACCCCTGCAGTTTATTTAGATCCTCCTGTAATGCTTTTGCATCCTGCCCTGAATTAATTTGCCGCCCTATTTTGGTGTCATCCGCAAACTTGCTGATTACTGCACAGTAGACAGTGTTCCGGACAATGACCTACTTGAAAAATAAATAAATAATTTAATTATCACACCAACGAACAAATTGCTAAATTGAAAATTTTAAAATTCGTAGATATTAAGACATACTGCTGTCAATCACTTGATTTGCAATAATTATTTCTAGTACAGGAACAATTAGAGATACAACTTAAGACACCCAGAGCTACTAAGACCACCCCCCATGCGCTCCTCTCAGTCCCAGACTTTCATAAAATATCACGGTGTGAAGGTGTGGAACAACTTACCCCCACCCACCCTTTAAACTATATCTTAATAGATATCTATTGTCTAAGTGTTAATATTTTTTGTAATACCTACTTTATATCCCTACTTTCATTGTATCACCAAAACCATTTTATCATAATTATATAGTCACGTAGATGGATAGAAATTACCATTACAATAATTATAATTATATTTGCCGTCAAGACATGAACCTGACTGTGTACGACCCTTAGTTTCACCTCAATACAATCCATGTTCTATTGCTTCCTCCACTTATCATATTAATGTATAATAATTATCAACGCCACTGTAAAATATGTATATACTTATAAATTTAAAAAATAAGCACAAAATAAAGGAAGAAGTGGTAATCGTGGTAAGATTTTCAAATGTTCTTACTGTCACCATGTTTGGGCTAGTCCAGATGAGACCAAATGATACATAATAGTTCTTCTGGTTCTTGTTCTTCTTGTTTTCATTTCCTCGTCTTCGCTGCCTCTCTTATTTATCTTTCATCTTTATTTCTTCTTTTATTTTTCTTTATTTTTCACTTATGACTTTTATTATTTTTGGTATTATTTTTATTCTATCAGTTTTTGTTTTATGATTTTGTTTTTAAGGAAGAAATATAGTTTACCCTTTCAAATGGCTCATATATGTAGGATGGTGAGTGCAAATGATGACTCGTAAAATGGTCACTCAAAAATAAATTTTTCAAAAATGGTGTTTCCAAAAACTGCCAAAAAAATTGTGAGCCAAATAACTATCTAAATTAACCTGATAAAAGTTAATGGTGATGTTGGGTGGAAATGCTCATCTAACTTAACCTAACCTAACCTTCCATATTCAGTAGTGATGTTATTAACTTTAATATTAATGAAGTCTTTGCACTAACATTATTAACATGACAAACAGGAGAATATAACAAAGGGTACAATGTTAATCTCTCAATTTGTGTTAATATCCTTATTCCTCACTGTTTGTAACTAAGGTTTTTAAACGCGTATTTTTAAGTTAGTAACAATAATCATCAATTTGTATATCAGAATCTAAATTTACTATCAGCGGTCATGTTGTCTCTCTAGCTAATATTGACAATTCTTTACTTTAGACCCACACTTTTGTTCGCCTTGTTCGGGAAAACATTCATTATAATATCGCCTTTACCTTCTTCTATCTTTAGGGAAGAAATTAAATGTCAAGTTTCTGTTATTCCTCCGCACACCACACACCTGCGATCACCTTGTTTGAGAGCCATGATTGTATCTACTGCCAGCCGCCATTGCCAGGGCCCAGCCATCACGTGACGTCACCCCACTCCACCCCACCCCACCCCACCCCACTCTATTTAAGTCATCGTAGTCAAGGGGTTAAGTAATCGTACTGAGGGTTAGGTCATCGTACTCAAGGGTTAGGCATCGTACTCAACGATTTCATTCATCGTAGACAAAGTGTTAAGAATTCTTATTCAAGGTGTTAAAATTATCGTACTCAGGGGGGTAAATTATCGTACTCAAGGGGTTAATCACCGTACTCAAGGGGTTAAATTACCGTACTAAAGGGGTTAAATCACCGTACTCAAGGGGTTAAATCACCGTACTAAAGGGGTTAAATCACTGTACTCAAGGGGTTAAATCACCGTACTCAATGGGTTAAATCACCATACTCAAGGGGTTAAATCACGATAACATAACATGAATATATAATTTTTTTTAGGACAAATAAATTAATTACAGCGACATACAATTTTCAATATTCTGTTACAGTTAATAACACAATATAACTCATCAATTAATCTTATTTAATTAAACCTTTACCAGCCACTGTTGACGCGGCTGAAGTATGATTAAATTGGAGCCATCGAAATTATAATCCTCGTGTAAGTATTATCTTGTACCTAACACTTATGGGGTCAAATTACGCTACTTAATACGGGTTATTTATAAATGATAATGAATTTAATATTATCAGTAACTAGAAGAATTGTAAGGTGACGAAGTAAATTTACTTTTGAGTATTTACTATTAAAAAGAACTAAATTTTTTCTGTATTTTTACTTGAGTACGGTTTTCTAATACTTTTACTCCAATAAAATTGAAACAAAAAACACTACTCGTTACGTGCCTTAGAAAAATAGAGTTTTAAATATTCAATCCCGGACACAGGATAAACGTGGAAGCCAGCCAATCACAAGAGATTCTTCACGTCAGTTGTTTGCGAGCTTCTCTTTATTCATGCTGGACTTATATGAGTATATAGGCCTAAAAGACCCCAATTGGACTGTTATAATTTTGAGAATCCGTTATTGATAATCTCAATAGAAATATTTACAAATGAACATGTGTAATGCTGTGTGCCTTTTATGTTTATCTTTAGTTAACTAGTTTGAATAATTTACTGTGAATTTATTTTAATACTCGAGGCGATTAATACTTTTTTTTACTTTTTACGTTCATAACTTGATTACTTTATGAATGAGATACTTTTTTACTTCTACTTGAATACATTGAACTTTGGATACCTTTACTTGAGTTAATATTTTACCAGTGTAACAATACTTTTACTGAAGTTAACAAGGTCCCGTACTTTAGTGATAATGGATTTAGAGCTTAGTTAATATCTTGAGGCCATAATAATTAGGGGTTTATGGGGGTGGGTGGAGGAGGCTTGGTGAGAAGAAGAAGAAGACACAAACTAGATGGAGATAATAGGAAGAGGAGGAGGAGGAGGAGGTTTAGAGCAAGACTAGATAGACTTCCTCCATACTCCGGGTCCAAAATTTAAGGGTAATCTTATCTATAAAGTGGACGGGGCACGGAGAACGGGTACAGCATCACTTATATATATTCAGAAATCCTGCCGCTGCGTCTTATAATGGCATTTACCTGTTCATATTATTGGGCTAATTTCTTCCTTTGACCTAATTCACGTTGTAGTTCTTGTTCCTATGTGTATGTGTAGGAGAATGGGAGGGGGGATGTACGGGAAAAAAGTCACAGCTTAGTTACGTATTCATTTTTGGACACGTGGGAAATTTGTTACTTTTCGATTATTTAGTTTTTTAATTACCTCCCCCCCCCCCCCCCCAAAAAAAAAAAAATTAAATAAATAAATAAATAAATAATAATAATAATTCTAACCTAACCTAATCTAATCTAATCTAACCTAACCTAACCTAACCTAACCTAACCGTCTGATAAAGCAAATTTTCTTCATTTATATATGTCTTCCTACAATTCTCACTTGTGTCATTACTTAATTTCCTCTTGATATCTTTATTCAGCTATTTTATCTGACAACCGATTCCATTCTACAACTTTTTATCTTATTAAGTAATTTCCTTATTCTGTTATTTCCATCATTTTCTTCCCAGTTCCCTCTAACGCTTCCTCTCTGCCAGCTTGAAGGTGACTCACGTGTCGAGCAAATAGAGTTTAAGGTTAACCTCATATGTTAAGTGGGACCTCAACTACATGTGGTAATTTTAAGAGTGTGTTGATGTTTACATGTGGTCGTCTTGAGAGTGTGTTGATAATGTTTACATATGGTAGTTTTACGAGTATTTTCATTATACCTGTCAGTTGCTATTACCCGATAACCGCTGTAACTTAACGTGGCATTGCAAGTTAATTATGTCCCTCAATCCACCCACACCTCCCTACCAAATTTTAGCTGTCTTCAAAACTGAGGAAATGCATAAGGAACACACACACACACACACACACACACGCAGGGGGGTAACCTGTGTGTGTGTGTGTGTGTGTGTATAAATAGAAGCGCGGGGCTTGTCGCTTCTTTATAACCACTTCAAGAATACGTGAAGTTTGCGCTAAATCTCTTCCTGTCTACCTGTCTTGGCATCACCTGGGGGAATCAAGATATTGCTCTGAAATTGTCCCTCTCGCTTTCCTCGTTTAACTTTGGACTCTCGAACTTCAACTTTGGGCTAGACACAGTTTGTTTAAGGTAAGGACCGGTTGGTGGAGGGGGTGGTGGTGGTGGTGGGGCTAGTGAAGAAACAGGAGGTGGTGGTGTTGAAGGTGGAGGAAGAGGAGGAGAGGGAGAGAAGATGTTTAAGAGAACCAATAGGAAAAAGAAGAGGGATATTATGAGAAGTTTACCAGTATTATTATTATTATTATTATTATTATTATTATTATTATTTACCTGTGTAATTTACCTATATAGTTTACCTTTCCAGTTTACCTGTATAGTATGCCTCTTATTTAGACTTACCTCTGGCGTCTCCATTTAGTAGAGTGGCTTCCCGTGGTCCAGCCCTATCACTTATAGTACTTTGACAGAGTATCCCGAGAGAGGTTCTGTGTGTGTAATAATAATATAATAATAATAATAATAATTAACGGTTTATTGAAAGAGCTTGGCAGCCAGAAGGTTGAAAATATACAGTTACATATTTGGGGAATGGGTTTCGAATTACAAATAATATACAAGTAACATAAGTGATACAAATAAGATATATAATAACTAGATGGGGAAAAGCTCAAACTACAGTGCATTTCAACATAGTGACAGTGCAAGGAGTAGTGTTTACTGGGAGTGAATACACTGGTTTATTACAAGTTATTGATAATTTTTACAATGGTTGGGACTGGGCTGTTCTTATAGCGATCAGTTCGTGCACGTATGGGCTGGATGCGGTTGTGGTGTCGAACAGCAATTCTCGGGCTAGGGATCTCAGGTGGTAGTAGGAGCCGGTGTCGAGGATGGTGTAGGAGCTTCTTACCAAATTTGCAGATGAGGTCGTGGTGATGGTCAGTGAGAGCCGAGAGGGTCAGTGTGTTGAGCGCTTCTTGATATGTGGAGTAGGAAGGGGAGAGAATAATCTTGCATGCCCTCTTTTGCACTTTTTCTAGGTGTTTACGTTGTGTGGCATTTAGGGAGGAAGACCAGGTGGGGGAGGCATAGGTGAGCTTGGGAAGTATGAATGTTGTGTAAACACTGAGGAGCTCGTGTGCAGGAACTCCGAGGGACTTGAGTCGGCGGAGGAGGCGGAGACGGAAACTGGAGGATTTGACAACTTCACTGACGTGTGGTTTCCAATTTAGTTTGTTGTCTATGGTGACGCCGAGGAGCTTCGTGGAATCTACAACCTGGAGTGTGTTGGGACCTAAAGTAATGGAAGGAGGTGGGACAATGTCGGAGGAGAGGTTGATGTGCATAACCATGGTCTTGGTATGGTTGATGGTGACATGGTTGCTGGTGGCCCGGTTTTGGAGACTGTTCAATAAATCCTGAAGGGCGGTATAGTCGGGAGCAGAATTGTTGACGCTGATCCCAATGGTGGAGTCGTCGACATATTTCCAGCGAGCAGGGGTTTCTCTTAGGGCATCATTGATTAGCATAAGGAAGCAGAGTGGTCCCATCTTGGTGCCTTGGGGGACGCCACAGGTGAGTGACTGAAAGGTGGAGTGTGTGTGTGTGTGTGTGTGTGTGTGATATACAAGAAGCAAGATCAGGATGTGGTGGATTTTCACAACTTCTCAACGTCATCCAGGGGAGCTGCGCCAAAGTCACGGATCAATATCAAAGTCACTGTCACATATATAAACTAACCCCCCCCCCCCCCCAGCCTCCAGGAATTCCAAGACATACATAAATATTTCCAGGTGGCAGCGGTCACTCTTGTTACATAAATTATTGATTTTTTTTTATTTACTGGGATTGGTGCGGTGGGGGGTGGGGGTGGGGGGTGGGGGGGGGGGTGGATACGCAATTCACACGCTGTCCAAAGAATTATTTTTTGTGTTTTTTTCGTGTTCGGGTTTCCCAGAGTTACCCAGCTGTGAATGATTACCTAAATTTAGAGTTGGTGTAGGTGTGGTGGTGTAGGTTAAGTGGTGGTGGTGTAGGTGAAGTGGTGGTGGTGTAGGTGAAGTGGTGGTGGTGTAGGTTAAGTGGTGGTGGTGTAGGTAAAGTGGTGGTTGTGTAGGTGAAGTGGTGGTGGTGTAGGTGAAGTGGTGGTGGTGTATGTTAAGTAATGGTGGTGTAGGTGAAGTGGAGGTCAGGGTGTGGCAGAAAATGATGGGCCTCTTGGGATGGATCCATGTCAGCTCCTGGGTCAGCTGTTGGTATCTTCCGCTGGATTGGTTTGGTCTGTTGGTAGGGGTTCCTCTCTCTCTCTCTCTCTCTCTCTCATTTTTTTTCTCATATACCATACTGGACGCACACGGATCTTAAGGTAAATATGAGACAGCTGCGGTGTGTGTCCTGGGAATTGTTTGTCTTCCTGTTTTTGGATAAAGTAAAAGAGAGATTGTTGACGTAGGATAAAATGGTGGTGATGGGACACTGTGTAGTGATGGGTACAGAAGCTGGTGTGCTTCTCGTATCACACACACACACACACACACACACACATATAGTGTAACATCACTTTCAGACATTTTTCTTTCATCCTCTTGTCTTAATATCGTGAAGGAGAAGGTGCCGCTGTATCCACCTTCACTCCGGGTCTTGACAACAACTTTGTTAGACTTTTAAAAATATCTTTTTGGTCATCGTCATAAGGGCCCGAAGGCAAACCTGACCAGAGCTGATCTTACCTATATAAGAACATAAGAAAATAAGGAGTCTGCAATAGGCCGGTTGGCTTGTGCATGGCAGCTCCTGTCGAGAGTTACTACCACTCTCTATCATCCATGAATCTATCTAGCCTCCTTTTAAACCTTCCAGAGTTCCCGCACTTACTACAAAGTTGCTAAGCTTGTTCCACTCGTCCACCACCCTATTTGTGAACCAGTTTCTTCCTATCTCCCTCCTAAACCTAAACTTATCCAACTTAAATCCGTTGCTACGAGTCCTATCCTGCTGGGATATTATAAGAACTTTATCTATATCGCCTTTATTGATTCCTTTCACCCACTTAAATACTTCTATCATATCTTCCCGCACTCTTCGTCTTTCTAGGGAATGCAAGTTTAGTTTCTTGAACCTGTCCTGATATACATTGACAGTATTTGTTCTCCCAATATTAAGTACGCTGTATTTGCTGGTGTTGAATTTCATTTGCCATTTTCCTGACCACTCCTGATTTAGTCCCTTGAGTACGATGATGTAGCCCCTTGAGTACGATGATGTAGCCCCTTGAGTACGATGATTTAGCCCCTTGAGTACGATGATGTAGCCCCTTGAGTACGATGATTTAGCCCCTTGAGTACGATAACTGAAATAACAAGTAAAATTAGATCACCTGAAGACAGACCACCCTAGGTTATTTGACCAGATGATTAAATACCCTTAAGTATGCTCTTTGTCTCGAGTGTGTACTTTAATTACCTTGGTCGGGTCAAAGTTGAAGGTTAAGGTCAAGTTTATATATATTTTACAATGCTAATCTAATGTAAAAAAAAAAAAAATTGACCTTGACCCACGCTGTGACCTCTCGCATCTCGTGACCTTTGATGACGTTTTTCCTCTATTAATCGAATACCTTGACAGTCATATTCGTCAACCCACACGCGGGAAAAAAAAAAAAATATCTGCATCTCATAAAAGGAGTTCAAACGTCTCCCTGGCTCGGCTAAGTTTGCATCATGTTAATATTGCATTCCTGAAACCGAACACAACACTACGCAGCCGTCTTGTGAATTCCTCCACCAGCATCTGACTTACATGAATGGCGTCTTTTTGTACCTGTATTTGCGTAATTACAGAACACATCAATGTATCTGTAGGTGATTTTACTGTCTTAGTGTTGAGAGGTGATGCAAAATAAGGAAATTTGTACTACCACCATCACGACTCCTACTACTAATTTGGTGACCTGATTGGCTACTCTGACACACACACACACACACACACCTGACGGATGGTGGTTGGGTGACACACAACTCGCTCTATAGTTCATTAGCTTCCAACTTTCCTGTCATAAAATAAATACAGTATTTTTAGTTTCTTATTTTTAGTTTCATACATAACTTTGTGTACTATATGTATATATTATCTGACCTGACCTGACCTAACCTAACCTAACCCAACCCATCAACTTTCAATTTGTCTCATGAATTTCCTGGTACATCCGCTAGTCACGTTATAAACATGTTCGAACACCATTAACGTGTTCAATATTTTACAGGTGTAGGATTAATTAATTTCATTCAACTCATTGATAAAAAAAAAGGTAATTTATCATATATATTTTATCGTATGAAAGTTATATCATATAGTTTTTTTTACGAATAATTAGATATGTTGTTCGTTATGGTTAGTCGGTAGTATTGTACTTGTATTACATGTGGTATAAGTGTGGTAGTGAACTTGTAGTACTAAAGTTGTAGTAAGTGTGTAGTATACTTGTGTTGTAGTAAATATATGGAATGAGTGTTGTATGTGATCTGAAATTTGACCTGTACGTGATCTAGAACTTGACCTGTACGTGATCTAGAACTTGACCTGTACGTGATCTAGAACTTGACCTGTACGTGATCTAGAACTTGACCTGTACGTGATCTAGAACTTGACCTGTACGTGACCGAGAACTTGACCTGTACGTGACCGAGAACTTGACCTGTACGTGATCTAAAACTTGACCTGCACGTGACCTAGAACCTGTACATGTTTGACATTCGTAAAATTTATGTAGAAATGTGTATTAAGTAGATGTATAATTATCCATGAAATGTATGTAGAATTATGTATAAAATTGACGTAGTTATGTATTTAAATGTTTGTATAATTATTTATTAGATATATATCGAACTATATATATGATGTATGTGTAATTTATGTATATATTACTTTCAAGATGATGGTTTAACCCCAAGAAGAGGATGTGGTTAAGGGGGGTGGGAGGGGTGGTGATTGATGGAGGGTAACAGGGGTGGTGATTGGTGGAGGGTGGGAGGGGTGGTGATTGATGGAGGATGGGAGGGGTGGTGATTGATGGAGGGTGGGAGGGGTGGTGATTGATGGAGGGTAAGAGGGGGTGGTGATTGATGGAGGGTGGGAGGGGTGGTGATTGATGGAGGGTAAGAGGGGTGGTGATTGATGGAGGGTGGGAGGGGTGGTGATTGATGGAGGGTGGGAGGGGTGGTGATTGATGGAGGGTAAGAGGGGGTGGTGATTGATGGAGGGTGGGAGGGGTGGTGATTGATGGAGGGTGGGAGGGGTGGTGATTGATGGAGGGTAAGAGGGGGTGGTGATTGAAGTAGGAGGGTAGAAGTGGGTGGTAATTTGAAAAGGATGAAAATTGCAGCTGGTATTCAATATTTCTTTTAACACGACCTAACCTAAACTCTTTATTCTTGTAGTATTTCCCTATATTTTTTTTTCAATATAGCTTCAACATCCATTCAACATTTAGCAACATTTCTTACAAGACAATTATATCCCATTATATTTATCCATGTAATGATGGTTAGGTTCTGAAGCATTGGTAGAGGCGTTAGGTGATGCTTACCTGTTTGAATGGTTTTATTTCTCAGGTATTAATGTCTTGATTTATTACCTTTTGTTTTGTGTTGTTTAAATATTATTATTTTTTTTTGGTGGGGGGGGGGGGTAGTATATTGGATTGTTGTTTTTTAACATTTTGATAGAGTTTAAAGGCGTGTCAGACCTCGGTTGGCAAGCCAGGAGACGCCGCTTCGATCCCCACGGACAGGAAGGATTAGGAGGTTTAGGAGTTAATTTTGGTGCTTTGCCAGAGTCGCTCATTCCTTCTCACTCGTCAGGCTCCCAGTTTCGTGGTAATACTTCACTCCTGTAGGTCGACAAAAGAGGAGTCATGCCACGTTCGGTAAAACACTTCCAAATATGTCAAGTTCTGATCCCCACAGTCCAAGGTAGCGTCACTTGGTTGACCTTTGTTGACAGAGGAGAGTGTTGGGAGGGGCGGCCCAGCTGGACACAAAGACTGCCAAGTTGACAAGTGTTGGCGCCGCTGTCGCCTTCTCCAGCCATCCAAATATTTCTTAGCTGTGGGTGGTACGTGGCGGCGGTGGTGTTGACGAAGACTGTCTAGATTTTTTCTCTCGTTTTTATTGAAGCACTCGCTTTTTCTATTCAGCTGTGGATGAAGGAGAAGAAGTAGGAATCTTGCAATTAATACTGAAAGGTCGAAGAAACGCAGAGAGGAGATCACGGGAAGGACTTGAGCATGACTACGTATCGTGTATATAAAACTGGCGGGAAGTTTGTTTACACCGTAGCTGCAGGATACAAGGAGGAGACAAACTCAGTCACCAGAGCCTTAAAGATGTTGAACTAACTAGTTTGGCGGTGTCGATGTCAGGAAGACTTTTACAGCCCTTAACACAGGGCCAAAGGTTTATGTCAACATGATAGACATATATTCAAGAACTAGAGTAGTATAATTCATGCCTCAGTAAATATATATAAATATATTAGAACACAACTTAGGGGCTATGTTGAAGATAATTATGCAGGAGTAGCAGTACTGTTGCAGACCAGGGAGAACCGTCTTGACTCCCTGTGACCTTAAGACTGATGAGAGGAGGTCCTGTAAGTCTGGCGATTCATCAAGGTCAATATAAATACAACAACACGCAACAGAAAAAGCCTTTGGTGCACGAGGAGATATTGACCGGAAATGCAGCTGGGTCGACTTTGGGCGCCCTACTTGCTAGTCACGGAATTCGAACGATGACCCGGAGGCAAGTACAACACCTAGTCGTAATTGGAAATAGTAATTGATATTGAAGATCATAAACAACTAGTGAAAACACCTTGAGGCTACTGCGAGGCAAATAACACTTGGTTTAAATTATTCTGTCTCCTCTAAACAATATTGAAGGAAATGTGTTGAGGCGGCGATAAGGTTGGCCAGTTTTGTTTATACGGCGGCTCTTGGCAGTTGACTGTGAGGAGGCGAAGACGCTAAAACACACACAAGGGGACGAAGACGACGAGTGGGAAACGAACGGGATGAGCCTTAGTGTTAATAAATCGAAGGTGAACGTGAAGAGAGTGTTTACCAGACTGACGGCTGAAGAGTGTAGCAACGTTATGGGATCTCATGATAAAATACCGTAACACTAATTGTGAGTAATGTTTGTGTATATTAGGTTAGGTTAGGTTAGGTTAGGTTTGGTTTATTGGTCAAAGAAATATACCATGATGAAGGTAAGAGGGATAGAGGTGAGACTCTATCAGTATTTTACCCACCTACAACTCTACCACCACCTCCACACACTCACCCACCTACAACACCACCTCCTCCACACACTCACCCACCTACAACACCACCTCCTCCACACACTCACCCACCTACAACACCACCTCCTCCACACACTCACCCACCTACAACACCACCTCCTCCACACACTCACCCACCTACAACTCTACCACCACCTCCACACACTCACCCACCTATAACACCACCTCCTCCACACACTCACCCACCTACAACACCACCTCCTCCACACACTCACCCACCTACAACACCACCTCCTCCACACACTCACCCACCTACAACACCACCTCCTCCACACACTCACCCACCTACAACACCACCTCCTCCACACACCACCCACCTACAACTCTACCACCACCTCCACACACTCACCCACCTACAACACCACCTCCTCCACACACTCACCCACCTACAACACCACCTCCTCCACACACTCACCCACCTACAACACCACCTCCCCCACACACACTCACCCACCTACAACACCACCTCCTCCACACACCCACCCACCTACAGCACCACCTCCTCCACACACTCACCCACCTACAACACCACCTTTTCCACACACTCACCCACCTACAACACCACCTCCTCCACACACTCACCCACCTACAACACCACCTCCTCCACACACTCACCCACCTACAACTCCACCTCCTCCACACACACTCACCCACCTACAACACCACCTCCTCCACACACCCTGACACCCCGGTCAACAAGGCACGCATATTTGTGTCTGGCTTCAGAGACAAGAGCGTGACAACCTGAGTCGAGGGTACCAAGGGCAAGTAGTGAGGATAGAGAGTCAGTGATGATGAGACTGTCAGTAAAAGTGGTTTCAATGAATTTAATAGCTGTGAGTATGGCAACTAATTCAGTTTGTAGAGTGGATGCCCAGTTGTTAATTCTAACTCCTTTCTCAATAATATTACCGTCAGGTTGAGTCACAACAATAGCACTTCCAGCCCTCCCACAGGCGGTGTTTAGAGACCCATCAGTGTAGATGGTCTGTGTGATATTATCATCAGTCTGTAGAGTGTGTATGTGTTCAAGAGCTCTCAATTTGGCAGTGTGTTGTGGATCCCCTCTCACATAGGCCTCATAAAACATGACAGAGTTGATGCCCTCGCCAAACTCGCGTCTAACAAAGACACCGTTGAATACAATTTGGGTCTGTCAAAAAGAACCCTTAAAACTGTAATTAGGAAAGAACTTATTGATGAGTTTGACGCAAGTAGACAAGTGCAAACAGGCACTAGTCAATCCATAGTTTACCATGATGAGATGTATCAAGTGAAACACGTTTATGGAGCAAGTAACAAGATCACTAGATTACAAGATGTTGTAACAGCTAGATTAAGGTTAGGATATAAGTACCTTTGGCAGTATGTTCCTCAAGCAGATGTAAACAAAACTAAATGTAAAGTGTGTGGCCATACATATGGCCACACACTTGAACACTACGTCCTCGACTGTGTGAAGATAGAACCTTTTAGGGACAGGTCCAAGCACACTGTGTGTGAAATGGCACAACACTTCATCTCTAATGGCAAGATAGCCGACATATTAAGATTGTATCCACTTTTTTGCACTTAGTATCTATGTCAGTTCTCATGTACAGAACCAAATACGCAATGTGCTTGAATACCTCCCACGTAAATGTGAATAACAAAGTGTGAGGCCAGACATACTGCCTCACACGCCTGTTCTCACGCATTTGTGAATAAGTTACCCTTTATGTATAGAACTAAACAAATAATGTAAATGAAATACTGTGTAACTTTCAGTGCCATAATATCCTGACAACGGGGGTTAATTATTATGACCCTTTGTAAACCCTACTCTGTAATCCTTTTGCGCTACCGCTCACAGGATGAGTGTGGGGTGCACAATAAAGTAGCCGCTGCAAGCGGCAAAATCAAATCAATCCTCCACACACTCACCCACCTACAACTCCACCTCCTCCACACACTCACCCACCTACAACACCACCTCCTCCACACACTCACCCACCTACAACACCACCTCCTCCACACACTCACCCACCTACAACTCCACCTCCTCCACACACACTCACCCACCTACAACACCACCTCCTCCACACACTCACCCACCTACAACACCACCTCCTCCACACACTCACCCACCTACAACACCACCTCCTCCACACACTCACCCACCTACAACTACACCACCTCCTCCACACACTCACCCACCTACAACACCACCTCCTCCACACACTCACCCACCTACAACTACACCACCTCCTCCACACACTCACCCACCTACAACACCACCTCCTCCACACACTCACCCACCTACAACACCACCTCCTCCACACACTCACCCACCTACAACTCCACCTCCTCCACACACTCACCCACCTACAACACCACCTCCTCCACACACTCACCCACCTACAACACCACCTCCTCCACACACTCACCCACCTACAACACCACCTCCTCCACACACTCACCCACCTACAACACCACCTCCTCCACACACTCACCCACCTACAACACCACCTCCTCCACACACTCACCCACCTACAACTACACCACCTCCTCCACACACTCACCCACCTACAACACCACCTCCTCCACACACTCACCCACCTACAACTCCACCACCTCCTCCACACACTCACCCACCTACAACACCACCTCCTCCACACACTCACCCACCTACAACACCACCTCCTCCACACACTCACCCACCTACAACACCACCTCCTCCACACACTCACCCACCTACAACACCACCTCCTCCACACACTCACCCACCTACAACACCACCTCCTCCACACACTCACCCACCTACAACTCCACCTCCTCCACACACACTCACCCACCTACAACACCACCTCCTCCACACACTCACCCACCTACAACACCACCTCCTCCACACACTCACCCACCTACAACACCACCTCCTCCACACACTCACCCACCTACAACTCCACCTCCTCCACACACTCACCCACCTACAACACCACCTCCTCCACACACTCACCCACCTACAACACCACCTCCTCCACACACTCACCCACCTACAACACCACCTCCTCCACACACTCACCCACCTACAACACCACCTCCTCCACACACTCACCCACCTACAACACCACCTCCTCCACACACCACCCACCTACAACTCTACCACCACCTCCACACACTCACCCACCTACACCACCACCTCCTCCACACACTCACCCACCTACAACTCCACCTCCTCCACACACACTCACCCACCTACAACACCACCTCCTCCACACACTTACCCACCTACAACACCACCTCCTCCACACACACTCACCCACCTACAACACCACCTCCTCCACACACTCACCCACCTACAACACCACCTCCTCCACACACTCACCCACCTACAACACCACCTCCTCCACACACTCACCCACCTACAACACCACCTCCTCCACACACTCACCCACCTACAACACCACCTCCTCCACACACTCACCCACCTACAACTCCACCTCCTCCACACACACTCACCCACCTACAACACCACCTCCTCCACACACTCACCCACCTACAACACCACCTCCTCCACACACTCACCCACCTACAACACCACCTCCTCCACACACTCACCCACCTACAACTCCACCTCCTCCACACACTCACCCACCTACAACACCACCTCCTCCACACACTCACCCACCTACAACACCACCTCCTCCACACACCCACCCACCTACAACACCACCTCCTCCACACACTCACCCACCTACAACACCACCTCCTCCACACACTCACCCACCTACAACACCACCTCCTCCACACACCACCCACCTACAACTCTACCACCACCTCCACACACTCACCCACCTACACCACCACCTCCTCCACACACTCACCCACCTACAACTCCACCTCCTCCACACACACTCACCCACCTACAACACCACCTCCTCCACACACTTACCCACCTACAACACCACCTCCTCCACACACACTCACCCACCTACAACACCACCTCCTCCACACACTCACTCCACCTCCTCCACACACACTCAGACACTCAACAAATAAAACTTTTAACAGTGACGACCTCCAACTCTGGTGATCGTCCTGACATGTATGACCAGACAAGCGGTATAGCAAGTCACAGAGGCGAGTCACTTTGATGCCTTTCACATTCCCTGGAGGATGTTGGGTGGTGAGCAATCGTGTGGCTCCCCTGACGATATTACTGTAATAGCAATTTATAACCGGTTCTTTAAATAATTCAACCTCGCACGCATGCACGCACCAACGCACGCACGCACGCACCCATGCACGCACATTCATCATTCCACTTAAAGGCGGTCATATACCATAGGAAGTTGGAAGACAAACTTTGATTATTTCTAGTGTATGTATGTATGTATGTATTTATGAATGTATGTATGTATGTATGTATGTATGTATGTATGTATGCACTCCAGGTGTAGAGGAAATATTTTCTCATGAATGTTGTTTACGAAGATAAACAAACGGTATTGACTCAGACCCAATATAAGATTTTCCTGAGACAACTTTTACTATGATGAAAATCTAAAAGAAATATCCTCATGGGAATAGATAATAACCATGGGTAAGGTTAGGTTAGGTTAGGTTAGGTTAGGTTTGGTTTGGTTTGGTTAGGTAAGGTGAGGTGAGGTGTGTACAGTATTAACATTAGTAGCCAGACGTAAGGTACTGTGTGGCATCATCATCACTACCATCATCATCACCACTACCATCATCATCATCACTACCACCATCGTCATCACTACCACCATCGTCATCACTACCACCATCGTCATCACAACTATTACCAATATCATCGCCCATCATCCTTAAAACACCACCACCAACCACTATCACCACCATTACCAACCAACCACTACCACCATTACCTTCCCCTTGAGGCTAGTAGCGAGAGATGCCTTCGGGGACCACTAACAAGAATTAATATAGTGTAGGAAGCTGTACCCTACAGTACCTTATAGAGACTCCAGTTCAGTTACCTTGGCCATGTTGATTTTCACGATATTTTGACGGCTATTTAAACAATTTACTGCGGATTAACACATAGTAAGGCATTTTTTTGTGTTTTTTTTGGTTTAATTGTGACAAAATCCGATACACCATTCACATATTTATTCGTTGTAACAAACTCTAGAATAGAAAATTTGAGCTTTGAATGCTGTGGAAAGGATTACGGTACTAAGAGAGTGTGAAACATTACTCTTCCTTCTCGTAGCACTGAGTTAACACATAATATCTTGTGTGTGTCTCAGTGTCGGTGTTCGTGAAGTTCTGAGGATGTGGTTGTGAGGCCCTCTGCTAATGTCGACACATCACAGACGACGGCATGGTGGAGCATTGTGTGAGGAACCCTTTCATTGTGGAGCATTGTGTGAGGAACCCTTTAATTGTGGAGCATTGTGTGAGGAACCCTTTCATTGTGGAGCATTGTGTGAGGAACCCTTTCATTGTGGAGCATTGTGTGGGGGTAGGGAATCCTTTTAGTGCGGAGTCGCTCGCTTTTTGTTCCATAGATTGGTGGTTCGATCCCCGGCCATTCCTGGTTCACCCAGTTGTAAATGGGTACCAAAGTTTACATCTTGGGGAAGTCAGGACGGTAGAAAGCAGTACAGGTTACGCTGCCTCCTTGTGTACCGAAGGCTTAGTGTACAGTGTGTTGTATCCACACTGTCCATAATGGGCAGTCATGCTTATGGGACCAACTTTCACTTTTTCATTATGTAGGGAAACCTCCCACCATTACCCTTACCTCCCACCTACCACCATTACCCTCACCTCCCGCCTACCACCATTACCCTCACCTCCCACCTACCACCATTACCCTCACCTCCCACCTACCACCCTCACCACCCACCTACCACCATCACCCTCACCTACCACCATCACCCTCACCTACCACCATCACCCTCACCTACCACCACCACGCTCACCTCCCACCACCACCATTACCACTCCCTGGGGCTGCTTCACGTTGTGTATATAGGAGGTTGTTGTGCCAGGAGCCTGATGGAGTGACCTAAAGACTACCTGGAGGTCCTCGTGGGGTCACAATGGCTGGAGGTTCTCGTGGGTCACAATGGCTGGAGGTCCTCGTGGGTCACAATGGCTGGAGGTCCTCGTGGGTCACAATGGCTGGAGGTCCTGGTGGGTCACAATGGCTGGAGGTCCTGGTGGGTCACAATGGCTGGAGGTCCTCGTGGGGTCACAATGGCTGGAGATCCTCGTGGGGTCACAATGGCTGGAGGTCCTCGTGGGGTCACAATGGCTGGAGGTCCTCGTGGGGTCACAATGGCTGGAGGTCCTCGTGGGGTCGCAATGGCTGGAGGTCCTCGTGGGTCACAATGGCTGGAGGTCCTCGTGGGGTCGCAATGGCTGGAGGTCCTCGTGGGGTCGCAATGGCTGGAGGTCCTCGTGGGTCACAATGGCTGGAGGTTCTCGTGGGTCACAATGGCTGGAGGTTCTCGTGGGTCACAATGGCTGGAGGTTCTCGTGGGTCACAATGGCTGGAGGTCCTCGTGGGTCACAATGGCTGGAGGTCTTTGTGGGTCACAATGGCTGGAGGTCCTGGTGGGTCACAATGGCTGGAGGTCCTGGTGGGTCACAATGGCTGGAGGTCCTGGTGGGTCACAATGGCTGGAGGTCCTGGTGGGTCACTGGCTGGAGGTCCTTGTGGTGTCACAATGGATGGAGGTCCTCGTGGGGTCACAATGGCTGGAGGTCCTCGTGGGTCACAATGGCTGGAGGTCCTCGTGGGGTCACAATGGCTGGAGGTCCTCGTGGGTCACAATGGCTGGAGGTCCTCGTGGGGTCACAATGGCTGGAGGTCCTCGTGGGGTCACAATGGCTGGAGGTCCTCGTGGGGTCACAATGGCTGGAGGTCCTCGTGGGGTCACAATGGCTGGAGGTCCTCGTGGGGTCACAATGGCTGGAGGTCCTCGTGGGGTCACAATGGCTGGAGGTCCTCGTGGGGTCACAATGGCTGGAGGTCCTCGTGGGGTCACAATGGCTGGAGGTCCTCGTGGGTCACAATGGCTGGAGGTCCTCGTGGGGTCACAATGGCTGGAGGTCCTCGTGGGGTCACAATGGCTGGAGGTCCTCGTGGGGTCACAATGGCTGGAGGTCCTCGTGGTGTCACAATAGCTGGAGGTCCTCGTGGGGTCACAATGGCTGGAGGTCCTCGTGGGGTCACAATGGCTGGAGGTCCTCGTGGGTCAAATTGGGTGGAGGTCCTCGTGGGTCACAATGGCTGGAGGTCCTCGTGGGTCAAATTGGGTGGAGGTCCTCGTGGGTCACATTGGGTGGGTGGCCAAGGCAGATAATTACAGGGAGTGTTTCTTTATGGTGCTATTGTCGCTGTCTCAACTCTCTCCCTGCTGTTGGTCGTTATCTTACTGTTAGCATCTGTTGTTCTTTAGCCGTTGTTTTGCCTCTGCTGCTCATTGCTTTTGGTTATACAACAACAACTACTACTACTACTACTACTACTATTTTCTTTTCTTTTATATATTTTTAAATGGCCTCCAGCCTCCCTCGATATCCATACCTTCGCCACCATTTTATTACCTTAATATTAAATATCCTAATACATAAGTAGCTATCCTAGCTGTGTTGAGTTAGTTGAGCCGCAGATCTATGCGGCATTCAGTGACTGGAGCCTCATAGTCAATATCTGCAGCAGTTGTCGGAGTTGGGGCAGAAGCTCTCGTTCCCCTGAGGCAGAGCAAAACCGACCGAAGGAGAAAGAAGGACAGTCGACATCTCATCCAGGCTGTAACATAACTTCTGGGCTGCTGATTCTGTTCGGATATCACCTCCGCGAGTCTGGCGTAGAAGCATCTTGCACTTGGCCCCATCCCACCAGAGGTTGTGAACACTAGAGGAGTGAAGCTGCCTTGATCAACGTTCTGAATTCTCTCCCCGTATGCCCTTATCTTGTCGTTCTCGTTCCTCCTGTGTGCAGCATCGAGAGCTAAGTTACGGTGACATGCGGCCAATGGATCAAAAATCCTGATGTCGTAGAAGGCTCGCTGTCCCCGCGTCCAGAATCCTCGAGCACTGACGTCAACACGGGCTTCGTTGGATGTGTTTGAAGTCCTATGTTGGAAAATCTCACCGTCCAATGGAAGGAGGGTCGGTTCTACCCTGACATCACGGCAGATTTCCTTCAACATATTTGCTGTGAGATCCCTTACTTTGTCATGCCTCATGCATATGAAGCCCCCTTTATTGCACACCATGGCGTGATCGACGTCATAGGAAGAGCCACACACGCATTGGGAGGGCAAACATTCTACTGGCCTACCGTACCTTAGAGCATTGGCATCTGTAAATTCTTGTTTATTGAGACTGAAACCATTTGCCCTTATCG